>OX359276.1:28127265-28727265 GCA_947179155.2 Hedera helix | reverse complement strand
CCTACTTACTTCCTATTTTAGTTTGTTAAAATTATGAGATTTGTTTTATAGAGTTTAGATATTAAACTATTTACCACACTAAATTATTATTGGAAATCTTTTTACTTTGTTTAGGATTAACACTCATAATTAACAATATTAGAATTATCTAGAACTTTTAGAATTAGTACCAAGACATGGATTTCAGAACTGCGTATCTATATTATATATAATAAGCAGAACAACCAAAAATGTTGGTTGAGTTAACTGGGTATTTTTGGTTAGCAACGAGTTGACTCATGAAATGTATATTCTTTTTTGGGTTATTTATGAAAATAAACTCTAAAAACTTTTATCCAAAGATTAAAGCATACTTATCATATTGAAAACTCATATTGTTTCCTCCAACAAGAGTTTTTTTTTTTTTTTCTTTTTGTATAGATTTATATATTGTAATATCATATCAATTTTAATTTTTTGTCACAAATTAATTTTTAAAAAGTTAATGATAATGTTATATTTTGGAACGGAGAGAGTACTATATACGATATTGATAGAGGTTTGTGACAACGGCATATATAATAATTTTCAAAATTTTTAAAGTGCACAATAATATAATATCATATTATTATAAATTGCTATTTAATTTTACACATGCACACATATATATATAATAGTTTTTATTAAAATAAATAATCAAATAAGGAAAAAAAATATTTGCCCTTCCCTTGCAAATGTAATAATTAATCTGTAATAATTAATTACATCCTTAAACATAATTAAGAGGAGAACACCTATAACATATAGAAAATAATAATATCGTATACCTTGTTTGAATTCATGATGAATGCAATGGAATTGATCTCTTCTAGATGAACAATGCACTACTCCCTTAATGCCCTAGATGTTTACTTGATGAGAAACCTTCAAGTAATATGAAATCATTAAGTGTGTAGGATTAAGAAAGATGACCTAATTCATTATTAATATTATTCCTTATTAGTAACCTAGTGGCCCTACCCATGACAAGCCTAAAAGTTTACTCAAATAACCCACACTAGCCAACCCGTATAAGACTTAATTAGAATCCATATGTTACACTTAATTTAACCAATCAATTAACCTAATTTATATAAATACAATTAATATTATCATATAAAATATTCTTACATTCTCCCACTTGAGATGTTGATTAATTGAAAAATAATTTTATATAGAAAAATAAATCACAGGCTAATCGAAAACTTTAAAATTTTATGTGCGCTTTTGATAAAACCATTAGTTTAATAACTACTCTGAAAGTCAATCCAGTCCCATAGAGCCTCAAACCTTGAAAAGGTAACAACATCTTTTAATTGACACTGAGCCAACTATGGTCACAAAGGTCATTAAATCTACTAACATGAATTTAATATGGTTGTGTGGCGACTCGATAACACCTGAATTGAATTCTTATTTATTATCTCGTCGTCAGTCATCATTTTATGGTTCCAACAAATCTCGTATGTCTTAACCTTATTATTACAAAATTACACTTGTGTGTCACAAGACATACTTAAAAGGCTAAATTGAGTACCCAAACTTTTTTCAAGATTGACACGTACCCTGATACTTTATATAATGACATATCAACATATATAAAACCAACGTGTTAAATACAACAGTTAGCAAAAACTATCATTTATTTTCTTTAATTGCATGCAAAGGTAGTCATTATTATCCTTTATATTACTAAAAGTAATCATTATAGATGAAAAACTTTATAAAATAAACTGTCTAACTCCTACTAAACAAACACATCCCATGATGTATTACGCCCATGCTAGCAACATATTTACTTATAGATACAAGGCCAAAAACTTTAATTTAGGAGTTAACAACTATATCATTTGTACAAATATACTCTACTGTAAGATCACCTATGTTTAACTTTTTCTTGATGGTCAAATCATTTATCTTTACGTGTTTGCTTGCTGTGATACTTTAAACCTATTGGTGATGAAATTTAAGCAGGCACACCTAGAAAGGGAGTTGAATAAGTGTAGAGTAAACAATGTCCAATTTTTGCAAATCAATAAAACAGTTAACAATGCAATCTGTTGGATTATGAAAACATTATACTGAATTAGAGATTTAGTCTACTGGATATTGAGATTAGTATGTTGTGTTAATAATTCAACTTGCTATATATTTAATACAATGAACCTGATAAGAAATTATTTTGAACCTGTTATGGAATAACTTTTTCAAACTATGATAGATAGTTTTTTGATATGAATGTTTTTGAGTTTTTACATATAGAGAGGTTTAAGCATGCAATAAACAAAATAAATGGAACCACCAATTACATGAACATCAAGAATTTTTACGTGGGTCGACCCCTAACCTCTACTCTAGTAGCCTAATTCACGTCCAATACTAACTATTATTGAAAACTCCTTTCATTAATTAACTTAATTTACAAATCACCCTTTTACAATTCAAGTTTATAACATTTGAGGACCAATCCTCCCGAGCACTTATACTCTCTTTGTGCATACCTATGCACCATTTGAGTAAACTAACTCATCGAGCTCCTAAGCTCTCTTGAAATTTTATTGTAAAGCCTCCTAACCTAACCGGATTAGACAACAATTAAGTGAAACAATGATAGAAAATTTTACACAATGAATATGATTAAAGCAAGAGAATAAATCAATTCAAGGCTCAAATCTATATGCAATGATCAAATAGATAAATATATGATCCCACCAATTTGTGCTCAAGAATAAGACATCTATAATATCATATTACTCTTGGAAAAATTTCAGTTACTATATGAACTTCACTTGGAGAAATAAGCTTTAACTGAGTAGGTGAAGAATAAAATAGAATAGAAACTAAGTACACTATTTTGCTTCTTGTATTCATATTTTCTTCTGCGTGTATCTCAGCTAGAGAAGGAGATGATTTGTACATGAGGACTTTACTAGCTGTTATGAGCTAAGTTATCGATACAATCAATTTGAAATTAACTAGCCCATAATAAACATGATTTCTGCAGATTCACAAAGTATCCAGCAATGTTGTTACCGTTAAGTTCAACTGATTAGGTAACCATAGCAAGAATCACGGTTATTACAATATCTATTTATAACATTCCTAATCTGTAAAAGATTTTTTGCATTTATCCTAAAGTTAGCTTGACTGATATGGTAACTATAACGCTTCCAAATTCGGGTCTCCTGAACCTTGGGTTCGGTTCTCACGATCCGACCTCATTCAAACTTCCACGTCATAATAAATATTATAACCGATAAATTTATGAATTTTAAAAACTTTTTATAAGATTATTCAATTTCAAAATAGATATTACAACTCAGTTATTTGAAACTATATAATTCTTCGGTTCCAAAATCGCAACCTTTATTATTTGTCTTACTTTTCAATTTTGTATATGAATATTAATATCTATCTTTCAAACATTCTTCATTATAATCTAGAACTAACTATATTAGCCCACATCCTGTATTCTCAATATAGCAAGTTGTCTTCATAAAACATACCACAGTTTATATAATATTTCATTTGTATAAAATTAGCTTCATCTTTATGATTCAGTCATATACATTTACCTTACAATTGTAATGTAGAGTATTTTAACTCAATAACAAAACACATATTTATTTTATTCGAAACATCCAAGTTTATTACAACGCAAACTCATAATCATTACACTAAGTATTCTAACTTAATATATAGTCAACTAAAAGAAACAATCAATGGTCATTTATTACACAAACTTCAGTTCCTTATTGTTACATTAGTCTGGCTCCTAAATCTATAACTGCAAAATTAATTGCAAAAATGAGCGCGATGGCTCAGCAAGTCTAACAGTTAACACATTACATGCTTGACATAACTCACATTTCATACATGGTTTATATTTCTCATACTTAGCATTTTTATACATGTTTCCTAATTCATTATGCATTGCATTTAAATCATACTTCATATGTTATCCAACTTAGCATTTCTCACATATCACATATCACAAATAAATTGAGTTCTCATAACTCAGTTAACTTTAGTCATAATTTGACTTCTACAATTCATAAAGCATAGTAATACAAAATGCATATTTCAATATACTCATAAAGATTTCATTATAATACAATACCAATTGCACATAACCAATATCAAGTTCACACATAACAAACAAGATTGAAAAACTTGTCTCAACTTTCATTTATTGCTTTACGCGTATATACATCCGTTGTACATTTTTACACGTCATCTAATGTCTTCCGTACAATAATCATCGTCATTTAACTCTTCAATGAATATGTTATACAATTTAGTTATAACGTGGTGTGCTGTCGCAGGCACCCAAAAATAAAATTTTAATTTGAAAAAATATTTATGTAGTAGTGTAAGTAAAAGTCGATCTTACAGAGAATGATTAATTTAATTTTATATTATGTAAACTAGAATTGAGGATTTTGAGTTAATTATAATTAACTAAATAAACAAAAGTAAATTAATAAGATTAATTAATAAATTAAAATTTTTAGTTCTTCAGTTCAATCTCACCCTTACAATTAATAGATCAATCAATCATAATATATTTCGATCATTCCATAAAACTAATAACCTTAGGCTACAACAAGTTGTGGTGCCCGAAATTTTCCTTAATTATAATCTAACAAAATAAGCTCATAACCATTATACAACCTAGAACAAGCTCTCTAAATTTAATATAATAGAAGCGTTAATAACAAGAAAATTAAATTATTCTAAGCAACAATCTCATTAGCTTGGACTGCTTAACTTATATCATGAAAACCATAGCAATAAACAAAAGTTTGACCACAATCATCTATCACTATTCACTACCAATGATTAGGAATAATATTAATTACACGTGATATAATTCCTAAATCTAGCAATTGATAACAATTTGATTAACTCAACAGGCCAAAATTAAATCAATCAAACCTAATATCAAATAAACAATTTAAACAGATTATCATGAATAATTTCATATAAAGAAGAAAAAAAATAATATTACAGAATTAATTTAACCATTAATTGTAATCGGATTTAAAATCCTCTAGAACTGAATAAGAAAACTTAGCCTGACATGCTCTCAATCTTGCCTCTAAATCTTGATCTCTTCTAAAACTCAGATAAATTTAGATTATTAATTACCTCATAAAAAATATATAACAAAATTATATATACTTATTTTTCACATCACTCTCTGCTAATACATATAAATATAAACTAGAAGATTAAAAGGTTTTGAAACAATTAAATACACTAGGATTATTAATATTAATTATTTCAAAAAAATTATTTTTTTTCTCTTTTTAAATGGGTGCATTTTATATTTTATCCCATTCTTTTTCTCTTCCCTTGGTGAGTGCATTTTATACTCCATTTCACTAGCGATTGTGTTTTACGCTCCTTCTCGCTTTTCATGTGTTTATGAGTGAGTGCGTTTTACGTTCCATTTCAACCTAACACATAATTATCTTCTTTTTTTCAATTTAACAATCCTAAAAAAATTACCTAAATCATTTCTCCCAAATTTATATTTTGCCTCATATTTCACTTAAATATGATCAAATAAGTTATAGAGCTCAAAAATATATTTCATAAGCATTTAACTATATAAACTTTCTTTAAATTCAAACTAGCTCAAACAAATGGATATAAGTACATAAAAATTAAAAGGATCTCAAACAAAGTAATAACCAATAAAAAATTAAAATTCAGACTAAGCAAAAATTTACCCTTTTCATAAAAGTTATTAAACAAAAATTAATTTTTTTTATCATTGGCCAAAAATTTAAAATTCAATTAACTCATTGATTAAGTGACACATCCTAAATAAAAAAAATACCAATTTTCCTAGGAAACACGATTACACTTAGCACGTGTAACAAGTCTTTAAACTCCAAAGTTACCCTAAGTGGACGAGTTTTGTCTCGTGAGGGTTTGCAGTGAATTTACTCACAAAATTCAAAAATCTAAAAATTTTAAATTCCCTACAATTAACAAATATCCTAAATATCTTCCCCCACACTTAAAACTTATATTGTCCCCAATGTAAAGTAAAATGTAAGGAAGTAATAACAAAAATAGATATAAAAAGAAAGGAAAATAAATCAAATATGTTGTCTTGGGTTGCCTCCCAAGCAGCGCATTTGTTTATCGTCATTGACTCGACATTAGGCCAAATAACTACGTCACTCATACTTCATGAATTTTAAATATCTCATCCATCACGTTATCCTTCATAGGTAAGTTCAATTTTCCTTGCATTCGACTTGAATGCTCAACTCCCTCTTCAAGTAATAAATATTTGAGATGACTAGGGAGATTCTTTAAATTTAGAATAAGATTCTGTAAAATAAAAGATAAAAATTTGTTATGAGTAACAGGCCATGGAATGGAAATAATTGCATTATTATATAAAATCACTGACAAAAAATTTAATAGAGTTTCAACCTCCTTCAAATCTTATTTCAGCTCAATTTCTTCTTCTTCCTCTAACTTTAAATTGTTGGTAATTGCAACCTCCAAATTTTTCTTGTTTGTTTCCCCAAAAAATTTCTTCACCTTAGGCATGTCATCATAAAAAATAACATCATTATCTATATTGACAATGTCCGCTTCATTGATGTTGTTTACTTTCTACATCGTTACAACTTCTCAATACTTGTGCACTTGTATTCTCCGTTGGATTCTCCACTGTTTGAAAGGGTAATTGCTTCGAACTTTGCTCCTCCAATTGTGCGATTATGATTGTCATTTGTCCCATCTGTATACTTAAATTCTGAATTCTTACCCTCATTTCCTGTTAAATTTGTAAAGTGTTAGGTTCAAGAGCTTTAATAGGTTCTTCTAAAGACATATCAGAATTAGGCGATTTGCCCTATTTTTGTTGGGGATATGGCTGCATGTATTTTTGATTATTTGAAAAGCTTTGGGTTGCGGACCAATTCACTTATGGATTCCCATAGCTAAAATTAGATTGATCATTCCATCCCGAATTACACGCATATGAATATGGATCATACTTTATTTGCGGTTGACCAAGGAAACCACATGCTACCCTGACTTGTTCATAGGACTCCTCTTGAAGAATTGTGCACATATCAGTTGGGTGTCCTATTACAGCACAAATCTTACAAGCTTTCATCGGTTGCGCATTAGCTATAACCATTTGATAAACAAGAGAAGTTAGACTCTCAATTTATTGCTCAAGAGAAGAAATATTTACCTTATTAACATAATCAAGCATGACTTCCATCCTTAACCTGCACAACTCGATTAAATTATGAAAAACTAGAAAAATAAAATCTAAAAAACTTACTAAATTAAAATAAAGTTTACAAAAGCACAAAAATAAATTAGAATCACTCCCCGACAATGGCGCCAAAATTTGGTTTGCTGTCGCAGACACCCAAAAATAAAATCTTACTTTGAAAAAATATATATGCAATAGTATAAGTAAGAGTCGATCTCACAGAGAATGATTTATTTAATTTTATGTTATGTAAACTAGAATTGGGGGTTTTGAATTAATTATAATTAACTAAATAAACAAAGTAAATTAATAAGATTAATTAATAAATAAAAAACGTCAGTTTTTCAGTTCAATCTCACCCTTACAATTAATAGATTAATCAATCAGAATATATTTCTATCATTCCATGAAACTAATAAGTGTTGACAACAATAAGCTCTGATACCCGAAATTTTTCTTAATTGTAATCTACCAAAACAAGCTCTTCATTATATTCGAACCATTATACAACCTAGAAAAAGCTCTCAAAATTTAATATAGTGCAATCATTAATAACAAGAAAATTAGATTATTCTAAGCAACAATCTTATAAGCTTGGACTGTTAAACTTTTATCATTATAACCATAGCAATAAACAAAAGTTTGACCGCAATCATTTATAACTATTCAATGCCAACGATTAAGAACAATATCAATTGTAATATCCTAGATATTTGTGAGATTCAGATATAGAATCAAAAGCAATTAAAGGTTAAGGTTTAAAACCTAGACTTGGAGAAGAGAAATGTGTAGATGAATGATTAAACATTTAACCTAAATTATGTATTTGGGAATTAAATGTGAGTAATCATGATTGAGTTATGAGAGTTAAAACCTATAATTTGCTAGTATAAATATTGTGAGGTATATTAAGAGTTAGGTATTTATACGATGTGTAACTACAAAATTACTATTCAAAAATACGAAATAGTATACGAGAATAAAGTAAGTTAAACACAACGGATAAAAAAGTTATTGAAAGATGAAATGAATGAGTATAGATGTTTGCGCTAGATATAGTTTTAGCCAAACAAGAAGATTAGTAAAGTAATTTAATATTCAACAAAACACAAAACTAATAAATTAATTAGTTTAAATATAAAGAAAGAAGGAAAATTATGTAATATAATTAATTAAATTAATTATATGATCTATGAGTTAAAGTTATGTTAGTAAGTAGGAAAGCTAGAATATTGTCTTGAACGACAATATTAATGAGTTAATTAATTAAGTGAATAACTTAATTATCAAGATAAAGAATAGAGTCCAAAAATGAATTTAAGATAAACCAAGAAAATAATTGGAAAAGTTATGGGTTAAGTCTTGTGTATTAAATTATCAAGTCCAAACCTTTAAGTAGTTGCATGTATGGAGCCAAAATGTAGAGCATTAGGTCGGTCCAAAACTCAAGCCTAACCTAATATAGAGAGAAAACAATGGGACTTTATTGGGAAGCCCAATGAATTAGGGAATGAAGCCCAAATTAATTAAATCAACCAAGTTCAAATGGAGCTTTGGGTTTGATAGGGTAAGAGGCCTAATTTAGTTATTGGTCCAAGGCTTGTAGTTAGGGTTTTAAAACTCAATGTCCTAAATAAAGAAAAGCTCAATAATGAATTAAATTAGTAGCCCAAGGGTAGTGTAATTTAAAGAATAAGATAGTCCAAATAATATAATGAATCAAGTCCAATGTTTTAATTGTTGTAAGCTTTGTTAATAATAGTAAGAGGTCCAATTAAATTAGGGAATAAGCCACATGATAAGTCCAAGTAATTAAATTAATTACTAGTGGATTAACCCAAGAGAATTATATATGTAGCCAAGTCTTGTAAATATGGGAATTAAATGAGCCAAATGAGTTCACTAAATAATCTAATAGACAACTAGGGGGACTAGCCCAATTATGATGTGTAATTGTAATCCAACAAGTAACAAACTAACCAAGTGTTATTTTAGTTGTGAGTTCAATAAAATAAATGAAGTAGAATGCTAGCCCAAGATGTGAGAGATGTGTAAGTAATGTTAAGATGGCTTAATGAATTAATATGAGTAGATCAATGTGGGATACTTGTAGGTATTGATATGGATTAAGTTTAATGAAAAGTCTAAGTAATGTAATTAAAGAATTTGTGGACTAGCCCAAGAGTTGTATTACTTGAGTAGTCTAAGAGGAATTAATTCAAGTCCAATATAATGATACTTGAACGTATATGGTAATGTTATGAGTTAGTCCAAGTAAAATGTTCCAGAGTAGTCTAATTGGAGAATTATATAAGCCTAATCAACTAACTTGAATGTTATGATTAATAAATAAATTTGAATATGCCCAAGCTTTTAATTAATAAGCAAGACTTGTACATAAGTTAAGTTGGCCTAACTTATTATCCCAAATGAATTAAATAAAGACTAATGAAAGTAATATAATGTGGCCCAATAATTTAAATGGCAAAGCTTAAGCTAAATGTGTGATGGGTATTTAATTTAGCCCAAACTAGTAGCCCAAGAAAATTAAAGGTTAGTCAATGAGTAAAATACTTGAAAGTATTGTAAAATAGCCTAATTGAATTAATGATTGAGCCCAATGGTAAATGAATTAGTTAGCCCAAGGTAGAGTTTCAAGTATTATATATATATATATATATATATATATATATATATATATATATATATATATATATATATATATGATACAATAAAGGCAAATTAGTAAAAATAGTGGCTACAACCGGAATTTTAAGGGGCTCCTATAATGACCGAGAAAATTACGAACCAATTATTTATTTGTTTATTTAATTATGTTCATGAGAAAATATGATGTGTAAAGTTATGTGCGTTTGTGTTTATGTTGTGTGATGAGAGATAGTAAGTTAGTTAATTTAATTTATTAGAATTAACTAAAGAAGGCAAAGAAATACAAGAGGAACTTATCTGATAAGATCACAAAACTTGAATGTAAGACCCCGACTTTTATGAAATACAAATTTAATTTTTCTTTATATATTTTCTTTTGAAAACGGTAAATGAATAAATTGACAAAAGTAAAAATTAAGAAATGTTTGTACAAATTTTATCTTATCGGAGAATATTCGTTTTGTTAGGGAATATTCGACTCGTACGACGGTGCCGAAATAACCAAATATTGGTGGACCCCCACAACGAATTATTGTCAGATATAGAAAGCGACATACGTAACCTTTCTAAATAAATATAGTCAACGATACTATCACTTTTAACTGTTAAAATAACCGGTGGTAAAAGAATAGTAACATACGGTATTACATAGTAACACACAGTATTACACAGTAGCACACGGTATTGCACAGTATTTCATACTATTGAACTAATAAAGTGGCTATTGTACTATATTGACTTTATTGAACCAATAATTATCACATGCATAATAATTTATATTCTTGAGCTGATAATTGTCACAATAGCATATGTACAATAATTCACATTACTGAATCAATAATTGTCATTACATAGTAACGTGTTATTTTCTTATTTATTTTCAGCATTCTTGTTATCTCTTTTATGATGTTGATTAAACTGTTGTATTATATTATTAGTTAATTTATCTGCTTATCTAACTCAGAAAGTCAACTACGCTGCATTTATAATAATTAGTCATAATAATGAATAATTGTGAATTATTGTTGAATAATTAAATTGATAAAGTTATTTATTTTTATTATGATAAATTAGATAAAGTTATTTGTTTATATATATAAAGTTAATTGATATAAAGGTAATTGTTTTATATATAAAGTAAATTGAATGGTATAGATTAAAGATGATATTTAAATGAATGGTTTAGATTAAGAAAATCTTAAAAAATGAAATGAGTGGTATAGATTAAACATTATCTTGAAATATACGGTTTGGATTAAATTAGGAAATCTTGGTTTATGATAAGATTTTTGGCTATAAATAGAGGCCTTAACTTAAGGATTTTTCATAAAAACTTCCTTGCTTATTCTTTCTTTCACTCTCCAAATATTTCTTTGTATAAGTTCTCTTTGGGTGTGCTAAAGTCATCTTGAGTATTTGTGAAGATCTGTAAGTGTACGAGTACTGACCAAGTAAGTCTTTTTATAAAAGTTATATAAGTAACCACACACATCACATGGTGTTTATAAATCTTCCTTTAAAAGATTCGTTTTAAAAAACTTCATTTGGAAGATTTATTTTGAAATATTATTTTCTTCAAAAGCTATATTAAAGTTATTCTACTTTATTCTATTAAATCACTTTTGATGATTTCATACGAATTGGTATATACCATGAAATTATATATGGTAGTTACTGATTAAATTACAAAAATATAGGTTGATCAACTTCATATCCAGTCACGTGTTAAGGTAAAGGATACCATTTTTTTCATCTTCCATTATTTAAACTTACTACGGTAAGTGATTATCATTATTTGATTATCGAAAATAATATCGTTTCATTATTACTCGTAAGATGTGTCATTTATTTTCATATATTAATTTGTGAAAATAACATAACTACACAGACTATCGCATGTTTGGTGAATAACCTTTCGTATTCATTCCTTATTAATTTGTGGGAATAACCTGACTACGCAGACTACCGTATATTTGGTGAATAATCTTTCGTATTCATTCCTTATTAATATCTGAGAATAATCAGACTACGCGGACTACCGCATGTTTGGTGAATTACTCTTCGTATTCATTTCTTATTTGTCTCTTGTTGGTAAAATTTCCTGAAATGATTATATATTCTTTAATAGTTTGCGCTTCATCTAATATCATTTCAATTGAGCCTTTCTATTTTTTTAAATATTTCTATTGAACCTTAACCGTTATTCTGAACTGTGGACCTTGAATATCATTCTTGAATTTGAGTCCACATCATATTGATGATTTGGACATTATTTGAATATGCACAAAGAAAAATCATAAACTTTCGATATTTATTGATCATACTGTTTCTTCTGATTCATCATCTATATCACTGTTGTTATTTTAATCATCAAGAATCATATTGTTGTGAATATATGTGGCCTGGGACACAGATGATACGATAAAGGCAATATAATTATTGCGTCTTTTAGGGCACGTGGTGAATGTTCTCCTTGGCCGGGGGCAAAGAAGAACTGTTGTTTGGTATGATTATGACCAAAGGCTGAATACTAGTATAATCATGACCATTGGTGATATATTGAATATCTTTGGCCCGTAGTGCAAAGATGAACTATTGATTTACTTGATTATGACCAGGAACTGTGAATTTGTATCATCATGACTAGTAGTATTTCAGATGATAAAAATTAATGATATTTTTTCTTAAAAAGAGAAGCGAGTGGACATCATAGTCTACATTTTTTTTCTCTTATGAATTGCTCATTCCGCTGCTATTATTGATCTGAACTTTATTCAAGAATTTAACTACAGTTCTTGATATAAAGCTTATTATCTATTATATTCAATTAAGAACTCAACTGTTGAAGGCTAATGATAATTTATTTTTTATTATCTTAGTCATGGTATTTTTTTATTGGGCTATTTGAGCTCACCCTTTCTTTTGTTCCATTGTTTTTCAGAAAATGAGAGAATAGCTGTGTCTAGCGGGGAATGGAGTGACGGTTTGAGAGATAACTATTGTAGTCTTCACATGTTGTATATAGTGTGACAATAATAGTGAAGACTTGGTTGTGTATTTTTGAGTTCTATATTTCTGTTCTATGTACTGTTTGTATTAGAAATCGTGTATTTTATGGCATCTCAAATTGGGCTATGTAGGCCTAGATTTGGGGGCGTCACATTTGGTATACGAGCTTAGGGATATGATATTTAATGGAGATTTGGGGTAGAAGTAGGAGGAGAGAGACGATTAGATTACATCACTAGTATGTCCTACATAAATAAAATTTTATTATCTAATAAGTTGGCTTGAATGTGGGGACAAGAAGTGACGAGTCAGTTTGTTTAACTAACCTTTATCTTATGACCACAGTTAAGAATGGCTTCTGAAAATCAGGGAATGAATTATCCACTGCCCGAGGTGAATGTAGCTGAGAATCAGGAAGCTACAAACAATCATCCTGCAGCTTCATAAAATAATGTTGGTGATCATGTAAATCAGGATGGTTTCTTTAGAAACTTCATGCAATTTATCCAGAATCAGCCGAGGGGAGGTCATAATGGTGGAAACGCTGATAATTCAAGGATTGTCACCGTTAAGCAATTTAAAGAGTTGAGACCACCTGAATTTTTCCGGAAGTCTGAACCACTCAAAGCAGAGGCGTGGTTGAAGCAGACGACAAAAATACTTGATGTCCTGCGATGCGCAGATGATTAGAAGATGACATTCGTCACCTTTATGTTTCGAGGGGAGATAGACCATTGGTGGGAGGCGGTAAAACGCATCCATCATTCGGCTTTCGAAATGTCTTGGTTGGAATTCCAAGAGTTGTTCAACGAAAAGTACTTTTCAAAAAGCATCTGCCATATGAAAGAGGTGGAGTTCATAAAGTTAGAGCAAGAAAATATGTCAGTTTCACAATATGAAGCTAAGTTTGCCGAACTATCTCGTTTTGTGACCCATCTAGTGGATGATGAAGCACAGATGAGTCGGATGTTCTTACGAGGTTTGAGATTCAAAATTCGTCAACAGCTTAGCTCTCATAAATTTAGTTTGTATTCAGATGTTGTCGATAAGGCTCAAAGGATAGAGCAAACAGATGAAAAATTGCAGCCAAGAGTCAATGATCAGCGTAGAGAGAGAAATGACAACAACCACAAAAACGAGAACCAAAGAGGAGGTAACCAGCACTTCAGTGGTATTCCTGCATCGAATAACAGAAGAGGAGAATCCAATGAGAATAATTTCAAGAGAAATATATTTCATAATGATTATGAAAGAGCACCGACACCAGTACCAGCACTGGCACCAGTACCAAAGGGAGGAGATCTACCACCGGTAATATGTTACAAGTGTGGTCAGGAGGGCCACATTAGCCTAAATTATACTCAACAGTCCAAGTTGTGCTACAGTTGCAGAAAAGAAGGTCATGTGGCTCGATTTTGTCCTGTTTCAAAATCAAGTCCAGCTGAAATGACGGTACCAAAAGCTAGCGCGGATAAGGAAAAATCTGTAGTTCAAGAGAGAGCTTTTGTTGTGACATCCCAAATGGCATGAAACCTGAACGAGGTGATAACTGGTAAGCTATTCATAAATTCTCATGAAGTCTATGCCCTCTTAGATACTGGTTCTACCCATTCTTTTATCTCACCTACGTGTGCTCAACGATTAAACTTAGCTCCTGAAAATTTGTACTTTGACTTATCAGTTGAAACCCCATTAGGAGCAATGGCCATTACATCTACTGTATATAAATCTTGCTTAGTTCAAATCAACAACCTTATATTACCCGTTGACCTTATTTCTTTGGAAATGCATGAATTTGATGTGATTTTAGGAATTGATTGGTTGACTAATCATCATGTTAAAATTGATTGCTTTCAAAAGATCATTAGTTTTCATATTCCTAATCAATCTGTCATACAAATTCAAACCATCAAACCATTGAAATCTATAACTATCATTTCCAGCCATAAAGCCATTCGTTTATTGAAAAACTGATGTCAAGCCTTTTTAGCTCATGTCACTGACTTGAACAAAGATGTGTCAAACTTGAATGATATTCCTATTGTCAATGAGTTTTCTGATATTTTTCCCATGAACTTCCTAGCTTACCTCCAAACTAGGAAATTGAATTCTATATTGATCTTGAACCTGGTACTTAGCCTATTTCCAAAGCCCCATACCGAATAACTCCTATTGAACTTCAAGAGCTAAAGGTCCAACTACAGGAATTATTAGATATTGGTTTCATTTGTCCGAGTGCATCGCCTTGAGGTGCCCCTATTCTTTTTGTCAAGAAGAAGGACGAGAGTATGAGATTGTGCATTGATTATCGAGAGTTGAATCATGTCACCATCCAAAACAGGTATCCATTACCTCGAATTGATGACATGTTTGATCAATTACAGGGTGCTCAACATTTCTCAAAGATTGATCTTCGCTCTGGATATCATCAGTTAAAAGTTAAAGCTGATGTCATTCCAAAGACTGCTTTCAGAACTCGTTACGGGCATTATGAGTTCTTAGTCATGCCTTTTGGGCTAACAAATGCTCCTGTAGTTTTCATGGACATGATGAACCGGATATTCAAAGAATATTTGGATCATTTTATGGTTGTCTTTATTGATGACATTTTCATATACTCCAAGAGTCGTGAGGATCATAAACAACACCTGAGATTAATACTCCAAAAGCTACGTGAGAACAAGTTGTATGCCAAGCTGAAAAGGTGAGTTTTGGCTTGAGGAAGTCACATTCCTTGGGCATGTGATTTTCAGTTAGGGAATATCTGTTGATCCTACAAAGATTGAAGCAATATTAAATTAGGAGCAACCTCGGTTAGTAACTGAAGTCCAAAGTTTTCTGGGCTTAGCCGGTTATTATCGGAGATTCGTAGAAGGATTTTCTCGAATCGCCACTCCATTAACTCAGCAAACTAGGAAAAGCATAAAATTTATATGGAATGAGGAATACGAGAAAAGTTTTCAAGAACTTAAGAAGAGGCTTATTTCAGCTCCTATTCTGACCATACCATCAAGATCGAGAGAATTTGTTATTTACAACGATGCTTCAGACAAAGGTCTAGGTTGTGTACTTATGCAACATAGAAAAGTTATAGCTTATGCCACTCGACAACTCAAAGATTATGAGAAAAATTATCCTACTCATGATTTATAGTTGGCAACGGTCGTTTTCGCATTGAAGATCTGGAGACACTATTTGTACGGGGAGAAAGTGGAAATCTTTACAGATCACAAAAGTCTCAAATATTTCTTCACCCAGAAGGAACTCAACATGCGGCAACGATGTTAGCTTGAGCTGTTAAAAGATTACGACCACATCATCTAGTATCACCCAGGAAAAGCAAACGTTGTAGCTGATACTTTAAGCAAAAAATCTTATACGAGTACAAGTGCAATGCTGACTACGCAGAAATGTATTTTGTACGACTTACAAAAGATGGAAATAGAGTTAAAGCCACCAGGGACTCACATGAAGATTGCGCACGTGCATGTAAAACCAGCTTTAATCTATAAAATTAAAGCTGCTCAAGCTACTGATCCGGAAATGATGAACATGATGAACAAAGTACAAGAAGGTGTTATTCCAGAAGCAAGAATCGACGAGAAATGAATACTCTAAGTCAACTCTCGACTTTGTGTTCCTAACGACACTGAATTGAAGCATAAAATTATGATGAAGACACATAACACTCCATTTGTAATCCACCCGGGAAATACCAAAATGTATCGTGACATTCGACATACATTTTAGTGGAACAATATGAAGAGGGAGATTGTAGAGTTTATCTCAAGGTGCTTAACTTGTCAACGTGTCATGGCAGAGCATCAAATGCCTAAGGGTCCATTGCAATCACTCGAAATTCGAGAATGGAAGTGGGACCACATCACTATGGACTTTGTGACGGGTCTTCCCAAAAGTTCTCAAGGCTTTAATACGATTTGGGTCATCGTAGATAGATTGACCAAGTATGCTCTTTTCTTGCCTATAAGAGAAAACTTTTCACTCGAGCGTCTGACCGGTATGTATGTAAATGATATTGTAAGATTGCATGGCATGCCAGTTTCCATAGTTTCTGATCTAGATCCTAAATTCATTTCACGCTTTTGGATCAGTCTACAAAAAGTTGTGGGCACCGAGCTACGATTTAGTTCTGGATACCATCCTCAAACGGACGGACAATCTGAAAGGACGATTCAGACTCGAAAATCTTTTGGGACTTTGCGTGCTAGACTTCAAAGGAAGTTAGGACAAGTACTTGTCATTGGTTGAATTCTCCTATAACAACAATTACCAAGCAAGCATAGGCATGACTCCATTTGAGGCTTTGTATGGACGAAAGTGTCGCTCTCTAGTATGTTGGAATGAAGTAGGAGAAGCAAAATTGTTGGGACCTGAGTTGGTACGCTTAACAACAGAAAAGATCCAAACAATTTGACAACGAATACAAACCGCACAAGAATGACAAAAGAGCTATTCTGATCTTCATCGAAGGGATGAAAGTTTCAATGTCGGAGACCATGTATTCTCACGTGTTTCTCCATGGAAAGGAGTTACGAGATTCGGAAGGAAAGAAAAGCTCAACCCTCGATTTATTGGCCCATTTAAAATTCTAGATCGAGTAGGAAATGTGGCCTACAGACTAGCCTTACCACCAAGTATGTCTCGCATTCATAACGTTTTTCACATATCCATGCTACGTAAATATGTGAAAGATTCGAATCACATCATTGAGTTAGAGCCAGATGTTATAGCAGTGGATTTAACGTACGAAGAGGTACCTATCAAGATCTTAGATAAGAAAGAGTAGATCCTATGCTCAAAGGTTATACCTCAAGTTAAGGTTTTATGGAGAAACCAAGATACTGAGAAAATGACCTGGGAGCTAGAATCTGAAATAAAATCTAAGTATCCTTATCTCTTCGAAATACCAGGTACGTCAATTTCGGGGACGAAATTTCATAAGTAGGGGAGGTTATAAGTAGGGATGCACACAAAATCGACCAAAATCGAAAAATCGACAGGACCGAACCAAACCGTTACTATTTCAAACCAAAAAACATAAAACCGAAAAAATCGAACACTATAAAACTAAAAAATCGAGACTAGTTCGGCCGGTTTGGTTTGGCTTCTTAAAAAACCGAAACCGACCAAACCGACCGAACAATTTAAAATTATAATATAATTTATATACTTTTTTAATAAATATTTATTTTATATAATTATATATTTATTATATGTCTTTATTGTGACGAATTTACAAAACTTCTATCCTAGTAAGTGAGTTAGGTGATTTTTGTTTTTCGGATTTAGAGAACTTCTATTATAATTAGTAGTTATTGAGTTAGTGATTTATTAATTATTATGAAAAATTGGCAATATAATAAATATCAAATTATCAATTACGGAACCGAATAACCGAATAAACCGACCGATTTAACCGAAACCGAATAAACCGATAACCGATTACGATGTAAAAATTTGAACGGTTTTGGTTTTTAATTTTTTATAACCGACTTAAATGGCTTCGTTATTTTTTTCCCCAAAAAACCGACCAAACCGACCGTGTGCACCCCTAGTTGTAAGACCTCGACTTTTATGAAATACAAATTTAATTTTTCTTTATATATTTTCTTCTGAAAACGGTAAATGAATAAATTAACAAAATTAAAAATTAAGAAATGTTTGTACAGATTTTATCTTATCGGAGAATATTCGTTCTGTCGGGGAATATTTGATTCGTACGACGGCGCCGAAATAACCAAATATTGGTGCACCCCCACAACGAATTATTGTCGGATATAGAAAGCGACATACATAACCTTTCTAAATAAATATAGTCAACGATACTATCACTTTTAACTGTTAAAATACCCGGTGGTAAAAGAATAGTAACACATGGTATTACATAGTAACACATAGTATTGCACAGTAGCACACAGTATTGCACAATATTTCATATTATTGAACTAATAAAGTGGCTATTGTACTATATTGACTTTATTGAACCAATAATTGTCACATGCATAATAATTTATATTATTGAGCTGATAATTGTCACAGTAGCATATGCACAGTAATTCACATTACTGAATCAATAATTGTCATTACACAATAACGTGTTATTTTCTTATTTATTTTCAGCATTATTGTTATCTCTTTTATGATGTTAATTAAACTGTTGTATTATATTATTAGTTACTTTATCTGCTTATCTAACTCAGAAAGCCAACTACACTGCATGCTACAACTGCGGGGAGGAGGGACACATTTCTCCAAAGTGTTCCCACCCAAAGAAAGGAAGATGCTACTCATGTAGAGTCGCTGATCATATGATAAAGGATTGTCCTAACAAGAAGAATGATGGAGGAAGCAGCCACAAAAGCAATAACAGTAGATTGACTATCGGGGGATCAGTACAGCAGAACAAGCCGACAGCACAGACTTTTAACATGACGGTGCAAGATGTCATGGAATCTAAAGACGTGGTGTCAAGTATTATTCCGATCAATAATATAAATACTTATGTATTGTTTGATTTGGGTGCTACCTGTTCATTTATGTCTGATGATTTCGCTTGACAGTTAGAATTGCCTAGAGAAAAGTTAAAAAAAAATTCCTATGAACATAGAAGTTACAAATAAAGAAGTGATTCATGTAGAGTATATATATAAAAATTATTGTGTTGAAATCAGGGGTCAGAAGTTGAGTGTGAACTTAATTCCGATACGTTTGGGGGAGTTCGATGTTATACTTGGGATGGATTGATTGTTTAACCACGGAGCGGTAATTGATTGTCAAAAGAAGTGTATACACCTTAAGACACCAAATAAGTCTAAGGTCGTATTTTATGGCAGCAAGTCGTCAAGATAATCTTGTTGTCTGACGATGATGCAGGCCAAGAAACTATTGAAGAAAAGATGTGTAGGATATTTGGCACATGTAGTGGATACACAAATGGTGATTCTTGAGATGGAACAAATCTCTATAGTTAAGGAGTTCATAGATATTTTCCCAGATGAACTGCCAGGTCTTCTGCCAGATAGAGAGACAGAATTCGTGATTGACTTAGTATCGGGGACAATACCGATATCAAAGGCACCATATAAGATGGTTCCAGTAGAGACGAGGGATTTGATGGTTCAGTTACAAGAGTTGTTAGATAGGAAATATATTCAGCCTAGTGTTTCTCCATGGGGGGCACCTGTGCTATTTGTAAATAAGAAGGATAGATCGATGAGACATTGTATGAACTATAGAGAGTTGAACAAAGTAACGACTAAGAATAAGTACCTGTTGCCAAGAATTGACGATCTATTTGATCAACTAAAAGGGGCGAAGTACTTTTCAAATATTAACTTAAGGACTGGTTATCATCAGTTAAAAGTAAGAAAGGAGGACATACCCAAGACGACATTCAAACTTGTTACGACCATTATGAGTTTATGGAGATGTCGTTTAGACTGACAAATGCGTCAGCCGCATTTATGAACATGATGAATAGAATATTCAAGCAGTACTTGGATAAATTTGTAGTTGTGTTCACTGAAGATATTTTGGTGTATTCCAAAATAGAAGAGGAGCACGCCTAACATTTAAGATTGGTGTTGGAGATATTAAGAAATGAGCAATTATATGCCAAATTTTTGTAGTGTGAATTCTGGTTGGAGATAGTTCAATTTCTAGGTCATGTTATTAACAAGGAAGGAGTTTCAATAGATCCTGCAAAAGTGGAAGCAGTGATTAATTGGAAACAACCGAGGACGCCAACGGAGATTATGAGTTTATTAAGGTTAGCGGGTTATTATCAGAGATTTATCAAGGACTTTTCAAAGATAGCAACGCCATTAACAAATTTGACAAAGAAGACAGTGAAATATGTATAGACAGAGAAGTGAGAGGAGAGCTTTCAAGAGTTAAAGAAGAGATTTAGTGAAGCACATGTTTTCACTTTACCAGACGACATGAGAGGTTTTACTATCTATAGTGATGCATCGCATAAGGGACTAGGCTGTGTGCTTATGCAGAACGGCAAGGTCATTACGTATGCGTCAAGGCAATTAAAAGATTATGAGAAGGGATACCCTACCCACGACTTGGAGTTGGTAGTGGTAGTGTTTGTCTTTAAAATTTGGAGACATTATTTATATAGAGAAAAATGTGAGATATTTACAGATTATAAAAGTCTGAAGTATATCTTCACACAAAAGGAGTTGAACATGAGATAGAGGAGATTGTTAGAATTGATCAAAAATTATGATTGTGAGATTCTATATCATCTGTGCAAAGCCAACATGGTAGCAGATGCTTTAAGCAGAAAGAACAGAGAGAAATTATTTATATTGACAGACCAGGAGGAACTAGTAAAAGAAATGACTCGAATGGAGTTTGAGGTAAAAAATCCGAAGGAGTTGAAAGAGAAATTGACAGAGATGGAAGCGAGTTCGACCTTATTAGATAAAGTGAAAGAGGCTCAAGACAAAGATGAAGAATGCGATAGAATATGGAAGATAATGACCGGTGGAAAAGAGGTCAAGTTCAAAATGGATAACAAATGATTGCTAAGGTTTGAAAATTGTGTTGGGATATCGTTAGTGCCTGAATTACGAGAGGAGATTTTACAAGAGGTTCACAGTACGAGATACTCGATACTCGATACATCTGGGGAGTATGAAAATATATCAAGATCTACATCAGCACTTTTGGTGGCCAAATATGAAAAAAAGGTTGCAGAATGCGTCAGCTGATACATAACTTGTCAGAGGGTAAAGACAGAACATTAGAGACCAAACGAGTTATTACAGCCATTAGAGATTCTTGAATGAAAATGGGAGCATATCACGAGGGATTTTATGGTAGGACTTCCAGCAATATAGAAGGGATACGACGCGATATGGGTGATTGTAGATCGACTAATAAAGTCAGCGCACTTTTTGTCGATCAAGATTAAATTCAATTTGGATCAGTTGGCCAAGTTATACATTAAAGAGATAGTATCAAGACATGGAGTGCCAGCATCAATTGTGTCAGATAGAGATCCGTGCTTCATGTCAAAATTTTGGAGGAGTCTTTAGGAAATAATGGGGACACAGTTACGAATGAGTACAACGTACCATCCACAGATTGATTAGCAAAGCGAGAGAACAATTCAGACGTTGGAAGACATACTCAGAGCCTGTGTGATAGATTTCAAGGGTAGCTGGGAGGACCATTTACCTTTAGTAGAATTTGTATACAATAACAGGTATCATGCGAGCATAAACATGCTGCCTTATGAAGCTTTGTATGGAAGAAAATGTAGAACACCTCTATGTTGGGATGAAGTAAGAGAACGTCTATTGTTGGGGCCGAAATTGGTTTAGCAGACAGTAGAAATCATTAAAGTAATAAGAGCTCGGCTAGTAACAGCTCAGGACCGCCAAAAGAAGTATGCAGATCTACATCGACAAAATCAAGATTATGAAGTGGAAAGTTTTGTATTTATGAAAGTATCTCTCTAAAAAAGGAAAATCAAATTTGGGAAGAAAGAAAAACTGAGTCCGAGGTTCATAGGATCGTTCAAAATATTGAAGATAGTGGGTGAAATGGCGTACGAGACTTCCTGAACTGGAGCATATTCATAATGTGTTTCATGTATCAGTGTTGCGACCATACAAGCCTGATTACAAGCATGCCATCTCTTATGAGCCGATTTAAGTTGAAAAAGACTTATCATATGAAAAAATTCTTATCCAAATATTAGATAGGAAAGAACAGACTTTACAAAATAAGGTTATACATTCTGTCAAATTGTTTTGGAGGAACCACAACGCTGAGAAAGCTACATGGAAACTTGAAGAAAAGATAATAAATAATTATCCAAATCTTTTTGAGTAACTTTAAATTTAGAATTTTAGGAACAAAATTCTTATAAGGGGGGAGAATGTAATAACCGCAAATTCCAAGTTCATTGTAATGATGATTATTAAATAATTATCAATAAATTAAAATTTTTTGTATCAATTGATTGGGCATTTACATGATTGAATCAATATATAGATATATATGTATATTTATTTAATCTAATAATGTAGCAAGGTAGTATAATTAATTAAAGAAAATCTAATTTGATTATATTTTAAGTCTAAATGAATTATTAAACTATGTTTAATAAAATAAACCTAGTAGTCCATCAACATAGTTAATTTATTGGTCCATGTTATAATTAAACTAACTCAAAGCGTATTTTGATTTCATGTAGCATGTGTTAGCTACCATTAGCCCAATAAAAGAATTAATGGAGCTCAAACAAGTTAAATGGATGAGCCCAATAGATTAAATTCTAGAGTCCAATGTGAAGCCCAAATTGAGGTCAAAGTTGGTCAATTTATATATATATATATATATATATATATATATATATATATATAGATAGATAGATAGATAGATGTTTATATGTATAAATATGCAATAAAATAAATCAAAATTGCTCGGGAAAAGGGGGGGGGGGAATTCGACAGCTTTAGGGGCCTCACTTTGGGGGTGAATTGTTGCAATTGTTTTGCTTAAATGTTACTCCACCTTTTACTTGTGAGCTAGCTTGATAGAAGTCATTCCATGGGTCATTCATGTGGGTCATGTCCCTTAAATCAAGGGTCAAGGATAGTTTAGCAAGTATTAATGATATAATAGACTTACAACCATTATAAGTATAAGTTTTGAATTTGATTAAATGTATCATTGATTGAGTTTTGAGTTATGATCATGATTTAATATCTTTCTTCTCTATAGATTTAATATTTATTTGAATTATATAAAGTAAATATTGTACAAATAGATTTTTTTTTTTTTACCGAATCTAATTGAATGTATTCTAAAGATGTTTATGTTCATTTCTGTTTGATTTTATCACTCTTGAGTCTTGAATTTTGAGTTATGATAATGATTTAATATCTTTTATATATATATAAATTTAGTATTTATTTGAATTGTATAAAATAAACATTGTACAAATAGGTTTACTTTTATTTTTTTTTTGTAGATAAATTGATTAATTTTACATATTTACTAAATGTTATATATAATAATAATTAATATATTTATTTATTTATTATTTATTACATATTAATAACGTCGCACGTTCAATAATGGTTTGACCACTAGTTGAACCAGTGACTCATCCACCCAATACCTTTTTAGGTTCGATGACCGGTCCGAGTTTGAGAACATTGAATATATCACACTAGTAAACTCATATAAGACTTATTTAGAGTTCATATATTACACTTAATTAAACTAATCGATTAGCCTAATTTATATAAATACAATTAATATTATCCCATAAAATATTCTTATAACAAAGGCATGCATACTAGTATAACATAAAAGGTTATAGTCAACATAATAAGGTTAGTATAGAGGTAACGAATTAAGGATTATTAATAAGAAATTGATATTTTTACGTTAAAAAAATGATATTTTTCCATTAGTCTCTCTCATATATATATGGAACTTACTCACTATTCATGTAACGTCCCTAAAATTTTCGCACTCGCTACGGCGGACCTTGTATGTTAAACTTCATACATTTACTAACTTAACTAATGATCCTATAATCATATTGGTTGAATTAGTCTTATTTTAGACTATACATTAAAAAAATTCGTAACTTAGTCCCTGGATCTTAACTTGATCTCAATCTCTTTATTTATACAAATATCAACTTGTAGTTCATTCGTATAAATGAATAACACCGTATATAACGGTCCAATTTTAACCTTAAGATTTAAATATTCTATAACTTTACATACTCCAAGATTTACGGCATTAAATCATTAGAACGGTTCTTGAGAACAAAGAATCTCACGATGAATGTTTGTATTTTCATCCGTGATAAATGTTTGTATCTTTATCCGTGACAAATGTTTGTATCTTTGTCCGGTGTAAAATTTTCTTTCCGTACAGAACATACTCAACTAGTTAAAACTCTCACTCGAAACACATTTAGTTATAGTGATATCTTTTTAAATCAATAATCTTACTTATCTGACATTCAGGATAGTAATAACAAGTTTGTACTTGGGTCCGAGGAACCTAATGATGAATTTGGCCAGTTAACATCGAATAGTCCTGTCTAGGATGCTTATAGTACTCAAAAGTCATTTACCAATCCTCATCCAGATAAATAGATCATTATCAATACTATGTTAAATTTTAACAATCTTAAGTTATATCAAAATAAAAACATAACAACATTCTGATGATAATAATTAATATCATTCATTTAATATTCGATTACATGTTTGTTTGTGCGTATTACAAAAGTCATCAAGACTTAATACAAATACAAGTCAATAAAACATTAAACATAGTCTATGTTTCTTCTTTATGTTCATGAGCATCTTATCATTCTTCTTTAACTATAAATAATTTTTATTCGCAAGAATGAGCACTACGGCTCAGCAAGTCTAACATATTATCACATACACATTTTATGTTTTCATATAAACTTTAAGATGTTTTGATTGAACATACATCTCAGTTAATAATCATGTTAATTTATGCTTTAACAATAAACATATTTTATACATACTCATATGCATTATCAAATATTAATTAACATTTAACAGTTAATCAAGAACTAACACTTAATTATTTAATCACATAAGACCTTCATTCATGTACTTTCACATATCAACTATCACATAATAACATGGACAATCTTATAACATACTAATAACACATAAAGGTTTAGAACTTGCCTCAAATCAAAACTAGGGTTTCTCAGTGGAACGTTAAAACCCTCTCGAAGTGAAAGCTTTAACAATAATTTTGCAAGGCTTCTATGCTTTAATTCTTAAGACTTCTCTCAAAATATAACTAGAGCTTCTTTTTATCTCAAATTGCTTATGAAATGGTGGAGAATAATGAAGAGTGAAGGCTCCTATTTATAGAACTTTCAAAGTTAGGGTATTAGGGTCATTAGGTTTAACTCATTATCACATTGGTAAGTCACCATGATTAGTCACCGTGGTGAATCACCAACTCATCATCATTTTGGCAACTCACCATGGTTAGTAACTATGGTGACTCACCAACTCAATTAATGTTAATTACAATTAACCCTAATTAACCTTGATTAGTTTATTGTTAATCTTACTTACATGTTTAAGGAATTTACCTAATTGTAATTAATAATTACTTAGTGACTTAATTGGTGATTAACAAACCTCATTAGCCATGCTTGGCTTACATAAGGCCACATCTCACCAAGCTAAGCTTGACAATATTCTAAAGGAAGCCAAGTCTAACTTTGCTTCCAAATTTATTAGCCAAAATGCATACTTACAAATTTTGTAAGTATTGCATACTTTCATAATGGCATAAATGCCCTCAAAATCTCTAAAAAAATTAGTAGTCACTATTGTTGATTTTTACTATTCATTGGTTGACTTTTCGTATTTATACCATATAATTTTCATATTATATTCGTACTATTCTCATATTATTTTCGTATAATTCTCGTATACTTTTCTTATTATTTTTATATAATTTTTGTATAATTATCGTATAATTTTCATATAATTATCATATTTATATGGACTAACCAATTTAGTTAATATTTAGTTCATTTCTAACCAAATCGGTTCATTTTTAACTAATCAAATTTATTTAATTTAGCCTTAATTTAATCAATTATACTAATTTAGTACCAATTTATGTATTATATATATTGGACCTCATTTCAAACTTAATTTACATTCGTTAGTCCTAATACCATGTATTAGGTCATTATACATATTACATTTTAATGATTGTAACATAGTACAATCGTTATTTATCATTAACTAAATAATTCTTTTTATTTAATTAATTAAAGTCAACATATTCATCTACTAATAACAATTTAGTAATTTAATTTTTCTCATTTCTATTTAATTTATACCCATTTGGCATAATATATTAAGCCATTACATAAATATATTACATTTGTATGCAATATATTTTAAAATAATAACTTTAATTAACTCCCTCATTTTTATTTAGTAAAAATACCTACCTTAATTCACCATTTTATTTAAGTGAATTAATTATCTTGTTTATGAAATTTAATTAATAATAAATCCATTGTCGTTCAAGACTTATTATTCAAATTATATTATTTTATAATATAATTTAAATTTTAAGCTCAATTAATTAATATTAACAAATAAACTTTCTTCGCTTCCACAATTCATTGCGTAGTGAATTCAAATATTTTAATTTAATAGTTAACTACCTATTAAATTTCATGAATGTATATATTTTCACATTTAAATATATACATATTTAACCCTCCATATAAATCACATGCTTAAATCTTTATTATTCACATAACACATAGATTACGTTAAAGATTTTTAAACTCTTAGTTGTGTACGATCGTATAGTCGAGTTGTATTTTTTCTTTCAGATATCTCAATATTTACTTAAGCAATCGCCCTTTGGTCACTTTTTGAAATATTTGGGATATTACAATTTATGTGAGAGAGATCATGTGAAAATATCAATTTTTATGTGGAAATATCAACTCCATTTCAAATTATAAGATCACTAATGATTTTCTAAAACTCAATTCAAGATATTTTTAAATTTAAAATTAAAATGATTCATTTAAAATTTTAAAACAATAAATCTTATAGCTAATAGTATTTTTTAGGTAGTTTATAATATTCATAATTATATTGATATAAAGTAAATAAATTCATCTCAGTTTTAATTTTAATAAAATTATTTTTTTTAAAGTTAATATTAATCTTATAATTTTAAACAAAGAGAGTATTATATATATATATATATGTATGTGTGTGTGTGTGTGTGTGTGTGTGTGTGTGTGTGTGTGTGTGTAAGAAGGGTTATAAGATATATTTGCAACCACATCCACAAATGCATCAGATCACATAATTGTATAGTATCCGTACGACGATTTTTTACGATTGCAATGTGGTCGTAGTTATAAATGTGATTACTTACTTTCCCTAAAGATCTTAACATTACCTTTTATTGCTTTGCGTTTTTTAGAAAGTTTTAATCTTGGACAAAATTATTGTTTTTTTTTTGTTTTTAGTTTTATATACCCTCTCCGTCCCAAGATAAAAATCCTAGTTGATTTTTTTCGCATATTAAGAAAGAGGATAAAATGATAAAATTGTCCATATTTAAATTCTCATTTAATTGCATAATTTTCTACACATGATTAGTGATGTTCCATAAATATGCATAGAGAATAGAAATATGAAATTTAGTACTTAGGTTTTGTTTGATAAAACTGGATGTTAAGATCTGAACAATTTAGACATCTGAATAATATAGAACATTTGAATAATATTGTATCTGAATGAAAATATGTTGTTTGATAATAAATTTTTTTAAAATATCTAAATAATATTATTTTACCATTTTAACCTTCTAATATATATATTGAATTAAAGACATCACCACCACTCAATTAAACTCAATTAAACAAGCTCAAATATATATAAACTAATAATAAGCAAATAAATATACTAATTTATTACGTCCTAAAACTCTGATTCTTTTTCTCTTTTTTGCTTTATTATTTTATCTCTCTTCAAAATGAAATGCCTGTGTTACATTTACATTCCAAAACATTCAGTGTTGAAGCTCCAAAAAGCTTGGCCAAGCTCATAAGTGAGATGGGTTACAGGTGGGTATGTCTCATCCTTTCTTCTCCACAATGGCAAGCTTTGCAGGGTAATCATGGATGAGCTTAATAGATTACAGTGGAAGGAGCTCCCTTGTGACGATGACAAAGGAAAAAGGTTTGGTTCAGCTTCCTCGTTGGCGACAGCTAGGGTCAGTGTCGACAACTTCGCTATTTCTTTGCTTTGTTCTTCATTCGTTCTTTCTCTTTCCATATCAAATGATGGTACCTTTCCCACTTTGAAATTTGTTGAGATGCAAAATGATTAGGGTTATTAGGGAATATAAGAGGAATTTTGTAATATTGTTTAGGTTATTTTTGTCCAAAAAAGGCCCAAAATTCGGTCAGATGTGTCTCTGAATTGTTTAAATTTATATTTGTCTCTTACCGATTAAAAGACAATAAGAGGCAAAAATTTCTTTATCAAATAAGTTTAGCCACTGACCCAATCAGGGGTACCTCTATTAAGGGAGGTGTATTTAATTAGGATTTATAAGGACTTATAAAGACTTTAAAAGTTTAGTTGTATTCAATCAAGACATTTAAAGAGTTTATAAAAGTTTAGTGGTATTCAATTACAACTTTTTCAATGTCTTTAAAAGTTATGTGGTATTGAATTAAGACTTTTACAAAGTCTATAAAAGTATTTCGGTATTCAAAAAGTCATAGATTTTAAAGATTTCTATCAAATGGTGGAGTTTGATAGACTTTAAAACAAAATTTATTCATATTCAAAGTCTTCCAAAGTCTGGCCTCATGCCCAAAGACTTCCAAATATTTGCCAAAAACTTTCAAATATTTGAGAAAGGGAGAAGATGAAAATAATATAAAATAAATACAAATAAAATTAATAAAAACACATAATAATAAATAATTTTCCTGAAATAATAAAAATACTTAAAAACTAAAAAATAAAAATAGTATAAAATAACATAAAATAATATAAATTAATTGAAAACTCACAAAATATATCAAAATCAAATTAAAATAAATATTAATACATTTAAGTACAAAATAATTACAAAAACTTAGCATTTAGGGAATAAAAATATAGCATAGTTCATCCTCATCAGCTGTATAAGCTTACATGTTAGTGTTGATTTAATATATTTTTGGTGTCATTTATACTGGTAATTTGAAAATGCCTCCTATAAAACTTTTGATAAATAATGATATACTAAGTAAACTGTCTAATAGAATTGTTCGCATTTTAGCAACTGTTTTTATGGAGAATTTTCATGAATAACCCCTCCTTTCATTTGGTTGCGAATGTTATTTTATGTTGTTGAGTTAAAATTGTAATTACAATATTTAGGTACTAGCAGTAAAAAAATAATAGAAAATTTTAAAGTTCTACGTGGTTTATAAATTTTTTCCATTATAGGGTAGTGTATAATTTTCTCTAAATCAGTTATCCCCTTAATTTTTTATCCATTTGTGATCATTGGGTTATGTGATACTCTATTATGTCAAAGGTGTAAAGATGGGGATGCTTTCAGACCAAACCAATCTATCCAGTTCATCATTTCTATAGTTTTCTTCAAAGCACATTGTCCGACCTCTTCAACAAAATGCTTAATGATGTAAGCTACAAGATATATTAAAAGTATATAAAAGTCTATCAAAGTCTTTAGTAAAAAGTCTATAAAAATATGTCACTTATTTCGTGGAGTCTTTAAAAGTCATTTTAAAAGTTTTTAAAGTTATTAAAAGTCAACGAACTCTACAAAAATCTGTCACTTAAAAAGAGTCTTTAAAAGTTTTTAAAAGTCTTAATTAAATACACCCCCCTAAGAAGTATTTAGTGGTAATCAAATACACTCTAAAGCTATTATAGATAAATTATTATTAAAAAATTATTTAAAATAAATAGATATTTAATTTAAGGCTACTTAAAATAATAATGAAGACTTTTAGAGAATATAATAAAGTAGGTAGCTTATAAAATTATAAATATATCTCGGAATACAATGACTTCATGCACATAATAAAGGGCGGAAGCTGAGGCGAGAGAAACAGACTGGAGGAGGGTTTTAAGGAGGGAGAAAACAGAAGATTTTAGAGAGAAAAAGCGAGATTTAGAGAGAGAAAGAGAGATGACAGAGGAGGAGAGGAGGATGAAGAAGAAGAAATTGTTTTTTGGGGGAAAAATGTTTGGAGTAAAAGAGATTCAGAGCGAGATTGAGAAGGTTTCCGCCATTGATGAACAGATTTCTTATTATAGTCCTTCTACTGGAATTATTCCTGCACTTGGTGCCCACTCCCATAGTAAAATCAAGCTTCCTCACTACATTATTTCCCCCTTCAATCCATTTTACAGGTTTCTCTCTCTTCAAAATAGTAACAATTTTTTAATAATTTTTGATACATTTTGCCCTTTTTTCTATAACGGGTTAGTATTGATCTGCTCAATTTCTGTACATAAATATATATATATATATATATATATATATATATATATATATATATATATATATATAAGGCCGCATCCACAGCAACCGGTAGCTGGTCTACTGATTCCGCAACCAAAACAGGGCATTTTTGACGTGGGGCTCTAGCGGCAGCTTAAAATTTATTTTTTTAGCCCTGCCGCTAGAGTTTCTAGCGGTAGGGGCTATTTTAAGCTAATTTTGGATTGCTGAAGCAGTAGCCATGTCAACTAGTTGTTGTGAATTAAGTCTCTCTCTCTATATACATACGTATATAAGTTTACTGGACTGTGACTAGACATGCACAGTAGGCTGGACTGGTCCGGCCTGGCCTGGGCCTGGTAGGCTTTGGCCGTTGACCAGGCCAGGCCGGGCTTTGACTTTTGGGCCTGCAGGCCGGGCCGGGCCGGGCTTCTCGATCGAAGTCTGGCCTTTTGAGGCCTGTAGGCCAGGCCGGGCCAGGCCTTAGGCCGGGCCGGGCCGGGCCAGGCCTTGGGCCGGCCCAGGGTAGGCCAGGCTAGTCCTTGGGCCGGGCCGGGCCAGGCCAGTCCTTGGGTCGGGCCGGGTCAGGCCAGGCCTAAAAATGTAATCAACTAATTTTTAATGTGAAATATAAATATTAAATAAACTAACTACTATATTAATTAAATGTATTGACAAAAAATTAAAAATGAGTAATTAATCAATAATAAATAATGAGTCGGTTATAAATATTTTGCTTCAAAATATTTTTAAAATGTCTTCAAAATTCAAATCTTCAAAAAATGTATCTTCATATCTTCAAAATTTATCTCTTCGTTATATCTTCAAGAAACATATCTTCAGTCTTAAGAAAAAATATATATCTTCAATATTCATGGATGTACAATTTCGTCAGTTTTTACTCCAACTTCGAGATCTTCTGAGCTATCTTGATCGTCTATTACATCTTGTACTATTCTTTGTGCGGAAAAATAATCTCTATAATAAATGCATATCTCCAACGATTCTGAGCTAAGTCTACTTCCCTTTTCATCCAATACCCTGTCAGATAAAGAAAATTATTGATGAATTTATTTATCTAACTTTTTAAAAAAATTAATCTTGAAAATTTGAGTAGTATATTTTTAGATAATTTATAATTATATTGAATCAATTTTAAATTTAAATATATTTTAAAATTAATTTTAGAATACCTAAATTAATTAATTCTATTTTGAAACTGAAAAAGTTGTACAACATTAACCGAATTTGTCAACCAATTGTGATTAGTACAATGAACAGAAAAGCCAAACAAAGTTTTTCAAAGTTTATTATCTCCCTACAATGAACTATTTCTTCCCTTCATCCGTCTTTTTGCTGCTTATATATATCAAGTTATAGTCTATAGTTAAAATGAATTAGCTAGGCTGGGCAGGCTGGGCCGGGCCGGTCCTCTGCGTACGCCAGACCGGGCTTTTTTGTAGGCCGGGCCAGGCCGGTCTTTTTCGTAGGCCGGGTCAGGCCGGGCTTTTTCGTGGGCCAGGCCGGGCTTTTTCGTAGGCCGGGCTTTTTGGTAGGCCGGGCCAGGCCAGGCTTTTACGTCAAAATAGCAGCCTGTTCAAAGACTGTAGGCCGGACCGGCCCGGTCCGGACTTTGACTAGGCCGGGCTTTGACCAGGCCGGGCTCAGGCCAGGCCGGGCCGGCCTGTGGGCCGTAGGCCTTTTGTGCATCCCTAACTGTGACAGTAAATTTGCATATACTGTGATTGTGACTTTACCAGTTTACATTACATCTTGGCATTACTTTTCCCCCTATTGTATTAGGTGTATTATTGTCATTTCTAGGTAAGCAACATTGTGTTTGGATCTGGTTATGGTGAACTTGTCGCACCACATATCAATATGAAATTTTGTAACTTTTTGCCGTATTGATTATAGCATAAGTTGTATTTGTGGGTCAATATAAATGCAACATTTGCTATAACTAAAGAAGCAAAAAAAAACTATAGAACTTTACAGGGATGTATATAGTGTGACAATTCACTATAGAACTTTATAGGGTTGTATGTGGTGTGACAATTTAACCATAAATTTTCTTATTCTTATACTCTTTTCCATCAATAATAGGTTGAATTTTTTTTTCCTGTTCAATATTCTGCGTGTGGGGCATTTATGTATTATATATAAGTATATGATACTTATGTGTGTATATTTTTATCTTTCTATATCTCCAATTTTGGAGTTTCTGGATTTGGGACATCTTGGCTTTTTCTGAAATTGGGTAAATTTTGGGTGTGTGGGACAGTGGGAGGATGCAGATGCAATGTGGTTTTGTATAAACAAATAATTAAATGTCTCTAAATTTGTACTATGGGTTGTTGGAAGTTGGAACTATAAACAAATGGTGGGATGTTGGGTAACTTCACTGAGAATTGAAATTATGTGTTGCAAATGTCATTTTGATGTTCTAAATTTAATTTGACCGAGTTTTTAGTATTTTTTCCTGAATGCAATATTTATGTATTTTTAAAATTTCACTGAATTGGTTTGTAAGAGGACAATGAGATTTTCGAAGACTGCGAAAGCTCAGTTTGCAAAAGAAACAACTGGTTTTCTTTTTCCTCTCAAGATGTTTATTTATTTATTTTTCTCATTCTTCATTCATTTTCCTAGGTAATAATTCTGTTGTTCTTTTATTATCGATACTGGGCTATATATGTAGAAAATTGTAATACTTCTGTTTATTTTCAAGATTGATATTGCAAGTAGCATAGATTACTTGCTTCAATTTTCAAATGAGGAATCATTTCGATTGCTTTTCTAAAAAAAAAAAGCTAAATTTGTTAAACTGCAATGGATTTGCTCGGAAGATATTAAAGGAGAGAAGAAAAGATAAAGTAATTTTTCCTCTACTTTGCTTGGGAGTAATGGAGAAAAGGAAGTTTCTTTCGTCTTGCTTTTAAGATGAGAAGAGAAGAACACAGAGGAAAATGTTACTAGTTTACCATTATAACTAAAATTGCAAAGGGAGGAAGAGAAGGAAATGGTGGGTAAAAGTTGGATTTAAGTAAAATTTCATTAACTTCTCTCCTTTCTCTACCAATTTTAAAGGAAACAAAAGAGAGGACGTATGAAGTTATTTTCCCTCTTTTTCTCTTCATAACACTCACAAGCACGATAAATGAAGAGGTGATGCACATTCTTCCCATTTGCCTTTGTTCCTCTCCAAACTTTATTTTCCAAGGAACTACTGTATTTATTGTTCAATTCAGAGAGTTTACTCCATGTTTGATGAGAAGCTGAGTTAATTTTACAATTTCAAAACTTGTTTGTTGTTTTCAGTTCTTTTACTATGGGCAGCAAACAATTAACATTCTCCTTCTATTCCATTCTTAGTAACAGGTTTCAAAACCATGTTTACACGAAGTTTAAGACCTTCGACAAGCATATTTAGAAATAATACTTTGTAATATATTTTATTTTATTTTTTTTAGCTTAAAAGTGCAAGTTTTAATAAACAAACATGAAAAAAGCATTAAATCTAAATATGTTAATGATATGTCCTAAACTCCATGCCACAAATATGGTTTCCAGCCATGCCATTCAAAGTGGAATAGAGGAAGTATAACTTTAAAGGACTATTTGCATTTTTATACACCCATGATTTAATTGTGGAAGACTTCATATAAAGTAGATTTTGAACTGTTTTGCCTATTTCTTTTCTTATAATTTCAATTTTCTTAACAACCTTGCTTGAACCGACTTTTTACAGAGTTTGGGAGACATTTCTGGTACTTTTGGTGTTCTACACAGCATGGGTGTCTCCATTTGAATTTGGATTCCTAGAATCACCAAAGGGACATCTCTCTATCACTGATAATGTTGTGAATGGAATTTTTGCGATTGATATTATCTTAACCTTCTTTGTTGCTTATGTGGATAAAGCTACTTACATTCTTGTTGACTGCCCGAAGATGATTGCTTGGAGGTATACAAAAACTTGGCTAGCCTTTGACGTTATATCCACAATCCCTTCTGAACTTGCTCGGTGTGTTTTGCCTCCTCCTCTTCAAGCATATGGCTACTTCAATATGCTTCGTTTATGGCGTCTTCGACGAGTCAGTGCCATGTTTTCCAGGTAAAATATTAAAGCTTCTTCATTTTTTTTAACAAGAAATGTATGCTATATCCACATGTATGATTTGAAGCGTGGAAACTCTTCCCAAGTGAAGTATCAGTTCAGAAACGTTTTCATACACTAAAACTCTCAGAAACCTTAGGGAATCTTTCCAATTTGTGGTTTCGAGTTCTTACATCTTTTAAAAGAAAAAAACGAATTTGAAAACGTGGTGCAAATGCGAAGTTTGCGACCATGATAGTAGCTCCAGTTTTTTGAAAAAAATGGGGGTCACCTTGGAAATAAAAAAAGTGTGGGTGAAAGAAGATTAGTGGTGAATAATACTAGTTCTGACTTTATCCTTTTTTGGTTTGAAAGGAATAATATATATGTATGTAACATTACCTTGCATTTTGTATCCTACATGCTTTGAAAATGTATTTTTCTATATTTTTGTTTTGTTTGGTATCCTTTTCCACTTTCAAGCTGCTTTTAGGTTGTATGATGTTCGTTAATCCTAGCATGTTATCTATACTTTAGTATCATCATTATGCATTAAACCAGCCTACGATACCACTGTAAGGGGTGTAACCTTCTTTGCAGAGTGGCTAGGAACTGGGAAGTGTCATCACAAAGCACATATGTTATAGCATGGGTAAACAACTGTCTATTTCCTTATTACAATTAATAAAGCAAATTGCTATTTCCACTAGGATTATGCTAGTTGCACAATTTCATACCCGTCACTCATCGAAATTTGAGGGATATATTGTGAGGTATATAAGACTTAAGGTTACCAAGATTATAAGGCTTGATTAGTGCGTCCATAAGGATGAACTCTACTACCAATAGTAATAACTTGTCATGTCCTTTTTTGGATGGTGTTGTGGTGGGTGAAGATGACTAAGTTGACGCTATTGGACTGTGAATTGCACCTTATTCTGAATTTGCTTTTGGTTGTTATATATGGTATCAAAGTGGGGTTCTTCAAGGTGTGGTTAGTCTGGAGCACATACATCTCTGGGGATTGTGATTCTAGGGACTATTATTTGACTAACCTAGTGGTCATCATGGATTTAAGTGGTTGAGAGTGTGATAATCCAATCCCACATCTAAACATGTAGAATATAACGTGTCGTGCATAAGTATTAAGGCGACGATGAATAGTACTAAGAGTCATGACCTTATAGGTGGTTCAGTGGTGAGCTAAGATGACTGAAGTTGATGCTATTAGTCGTGGATTGAGCTTTATTCTAAATTTGGTTTAGGCCAGATTGTTACAAACAAGGTTCATGTGAATAGTAAGTGGGTCACATACTCATGTGAGTAGAGGCGGAACCAAGGGGGAGCGAGGGGGGTCATTTGACCCCCCTATTCCGGCCGGCGCTTCCCAAGTTGGTTAGAAGGTTTTTTCCCTGAACTGCTCCCCAGAGCTTGACTACACTCCATTGCTTACTTCTTCTCAAATTAATTCTATACAGTTTTTTAATGATCCGCCACTGCCAGAGCTTGACTACACTCCATTGCTTACTTCTTCTCAAATTGATTCTGCGACTGTCATTGACCCTGGTTTGCCAAAGTCGTTCTATGAGGCAGACATGTCTTCTAGTATGAATTCTTCTCAGCTGCTGCTTCCATACTATAATTTTCAAGGAAAGAATTATTAAAAAGCAAACACGTTAATTATGGATGGAATTAGAAATGTTCAGTTTGGTTTCCAATATTAACTGTTTAACTGGTAGGCAGAGTTTCTGGTATTTAACAAATTGAACTTGTGATGATAGTTACATTACTCGACTCTATATTATTTGTTGATCATAATTCCACTTCACTTATCAATTGTTTTTCCCCGTTTATAATTTGCATTCAACATTTGCTAAGAGTGATGTTAAGTGATTGCTACTATGCCGGCCAAAATCAAAGTCCTTTATCCAATCCATTTTAGTAGTATACCAGTTCAGCCTTCTATAATTATTGGGTTTGGGTTTGGGTTTGGGGGAGGAAGAGGGGTTTGAAGTTTCTCCTGACAACAAACACAGCTCTCTCTTACTATATGTAACAATATGCTCCAATCTACCCTTAAATTTTTTCACAATGTTGCACAACATTTTGTTCTATTGATTAAAATGTAATAATATAATTTTTTTTCAAATAAATAAAAATATATGAACTTTTATTAAGGATTAACACAATAATATAATTTATTAATTAGCACAAATATTTAAGGTAATAGATCTACCCACAATAAAAATTTACATATTTCTTATGACAAGATAAATCATTTTTCGTTTACATGATGCAAGTTATATAAATTTTTAAAACATTTTAATAAATTTTACCATGTCAGCGTGTAACTCAATTATTATTTATTTAATAAATTATTTAATTAGAAGGAAATTGGGGCAATTTCAAAGTTGGCATTTAAAATATTTTCTAGGATCACTTCCATCTGTAAATACAAAAAATTGGAACAAAGTAAAAAACCGTAATTGCGCCACACCGTAATGGTGAAAAAGAAGTGTGGTGTAGTGGTTTGGGTAGTGAATATAACCGAAAGAAGCACTCCGAGCGTCAATAAATAATTTTTTTTACTGATGTATTTTGACCCCTCTCCAAAAGCGTTCTGGTTCCGCCACTGCATGTGAGAGGGGATCTTGTGAACTAACATATATAATCTGTGAATATTGTCCACCGCCTTATATAAATATGCTGTTTTTTCCAAATTAAAATTGCTATACATTTTTATTCCATGATCATATATCTTTTGATACTATATCTTTTCCATTTTGCATTAAGATATGCTGCTATTTCCAAATTGAATTAGCTATACTTATTTATTCAATGATCATATATATTAGTCTATGTAACAGTAATGTGACTCTGAAAGCGTTGGAAGTTTTGTGGATCCAATTTAGCTTCTTTTTTTCATTTGAGTTCCAATTGCCTCATTTTGTTCTTGTTCCTATCAATATGATGTTGATGATGGAGAATAATTATTTGAATATGAATCTTTTTTGAGAATCAACAATCTCAAAATCACGATTTCGTGATTGTAACGTTCCCCTTTTTGTTTCTTTTTTGCAGATTGGAGAAAGATAGACACTTTAGCTATTTTTGGGTTAGATGCTCAAAGATGATATGCGTAAGTATCAGCAATAAATTCCTTGATTTTCATTATTAGATGAAAGTAGAGAGCCGAAGGTAATGAAGTAATCTATATCTTGTAAAGAATTTGATGTCATGTAGGTAACTCTTTTTGTGGTTCATTGTGCTGCCTGCTGCTTCTATCTTATTGCTCTTCGTCAACGTGATCCAAAAAAGACATGGCTTGGGCTTATCTATGATAACTTTCATGATGAAAGTATGTGGGTTCGGTATGTGACAGCAATGTACTGGGCTATTAGTACACTTTCAACCACAGGCTATGGTGATCTGCACGCTACAAATAAACCGGAGATGGTGTTTGACGTCATGTACATGCTATTCAACCTTGGATTGATTGCTTATATTATTGGAAACATGACCAACTTGGTTGTACATGGAACTAGTCGAACAAGGAAATTTGTGAGTAAAACTTACGTTCACAACTGCACAATGTTCAGATATTGTTTGTCAAGCTTCTCCTTTCAAAGTCTTGTTGTATAAAGTAAGATTCTTTGGTAATGTGCCTTTAACGGGCTTGAAAGCCGTCCTTTGTCTTAAGCCCATTTTTCCATGAGTTTAGGGACTTTACTTGTTTAGTTGTTTTGTACTCCCTCCTCTCGGTTCGATAAAAGGAGTTCTATTTGCAAATTTCGCGAATATTAAGGATATATTTTTGTTTCATATATACCCCTAAAACATAGTTGTCAAATCGTGAATCGTATCGTGTATTGAAAACCCCCGTATTATGTTTCATGTATCGTATAGTGAATCGTATCGTAAAATACGGAAACAAAATAAAAAATGTAGTAATATATATTTAAATATATAAAACACAAACTTGACTATATATAAAAGTAGTCAAGTAAATATTATTATAGACTAAAAATAAATTTTAAAGTTAAACAGTAGCTAAAATACTCTAAATTGATTTATTAGATATTATTTTAGTAATCTTTATAGAGTAACAAGTGAAAACGAAAATTCAGATTCACTTCTAATCTTAAAACAAAAGAGAATACTTCAAATTAAGGTGACTATCACTGCACGGAAGTTCCATTTCTTAAAAATTCATGTCTTTTACTTGATACATGATCTTGTATGGGATGTAAGAACTGAGATAATTTAGACATTATGGGGAATAAGTCATGAATTTGCTTCTTTGTTACCTAAGCTGTCTTGGTGCTATTGATGTGGTATTTTGTGTTGGGGCATTTGTGGCTAGTCTGTCTTATATGGTGATTTTCTGTGGAACTACAGAGAGATACCATTCAAGCCGCTTCAAGTTTTGGACAGAGGAATCAAATACCTGTTCGCCTACAAGATCAGATGGTTGCGCACTTGTGCTTGAAGTTCAGAACTGACTCAGAAGGGCTCCAGCAGCAGGAAATTCTTGATGTGCTCCCTAAAGCCATTCAATCAAGTATTGCACACTTCCTCTTTGATTCTCTTCTTGAGAAGGTGTACCTGTTCAGTGGAGTATCACATGATTTACTCTTTCAATTGGTAAGTACAAGAATTTCCTCATCTTCATTTGCAGTGTTGCATGAAATGCATTTACTTTATTTGTCTTTCTTTTTTTTCTCCTGTACGAAAATGGGGTACAACAGTTAGTCATTTACTCCCTCTTTCTTACTTTTTTGATTTCTGATGGAAACAATAACCTGCCTAAATTTGCCAATTAATCAGTTGAAGCTACATATTTCATGTTTCCTTTATGTCGTGATTTGAACTTCTTAGGTCTCAGAGATGAAAGCAGAGTATTTTCCACCCAAAGAAGATGTTATTTTGCAAAATGAAGCACCAACAGACTTGTATATTCTGGTGAACGGATCAGTGGTAGGATCAAAATCTCTCTCTACAAGAAAACATTCAGTTTTAGAACAGAAAAATTCAAATTTCAATTGAAGGTTGATTTATTTTATTCTTCCTGTTTTCAGAAAGGGATTTTTTATTTTTCCCCCCTGAAGTTAAGGATGTACGCAGCCTTATATCACTACTAGAATGATATCATGAGAAATAATTTCCATTATCTTCAGCTTTGATAACCAGAATCTGAAATTAAAAGCTACTGTTTAAATTCAGAAAGACTTCTTTTTCTTATTTTAAACTACTATATTCGTTAGCATCTGGTAGTTGCTTCTGATAGGAAAATTGAACAATTAAAATTTTGTTTGAAATCAATGCATACCATATGAGATTTCTTGTAACCTGGAAATACAGATTGCATCTGCTCATTATTTTTTCAAAAGTTTCCTCTGTTTTCTGTCCTTTTATTGGAAAATTAGAGATACTGAAATTGAGTTCATTCTAACAGGAACTTATCTTACAAAGGAATGGAGCAGAAGTGGTAATATTAAAAATACGACACTTTTTTGGGTAGAATTTTATAAAATACACCACTTGGTGTGTGTTGGAAATGAATCACGTGTTCAGAAAGTTAAATATCTTTTGTGAAATGGTTTATTGTAGACTGTAGAAGAATTAAAGACGGGAGATGTCTGCGGTGAGATAGGTGTCCTCTGTTATCAACCACAACTATTTACTGCTCGTACAAAACGATTGAGTCAACTGCTAAGGTTGAGTCGCACTGCACTTTTAAATATCGTTCAGGCAAATGTCGAAGATGGGACAATAATCATAAACAATTGTCTGCAGGTATGTCTCTACTCGTACTCTTGTAGTACCTAGAATTAATTATCTTTACAGACTGTTATTCACCTAAAGTGATTTTTCGATTTTAAAAGCTTTAATATATGTTCTATCTTTTCGTGGATAGATTCACTTTTGTAATTAAATGAAGAGTAATATCTACAATTGGCTAGATCTAATAATAGTGCTTATATTTTTCAAACATCTCATTTTATTACGTCTAATAAAGTTTCTAATTTACAGTTGGTTGTACCCAAGAAATTAACATAAGATTTTGCTCTTTTAGAACTCCTTCTATAGAAGCTAAGCATAAAAGTGAATAAGAAAACTTTCATTTGGAAAATATACAAGAAACCTCCTATAATGCTGTGACTAAAGAAGATTGATCCATTTCACATTGTTAATAAAATTGAGGGAAATGACATTCACTCTCTTTTGGGTTGTAAAATAATTGATTATTTATTTACTCCCTGTTGAAGGGAGCCTTTTTCTTGACATTTCTTCTCCAATATCAAGGCTCTTGTATAAGACACATTTATACATGGTGTTTTTTGAATTTTCTTTTTCAATATTAAACTTTAAAGACTAGAGTTTATTAATAGAAAAGAGATTATGCCTAATTGTGTCCTATGTAAACCTTACTAATTAGAAACAAAAAAGAAAAAGAAAAAAGTCAACCAAAAAAAGTAGAAATCTCATTTTTTGAGGGACTCTTTGATTTTCATTATCTGGTCTTTTACATGAAAACAAAGTGGACCATAGCTTTGTGATTTTCCATGCAATATGAAAGACAAGGGTATACTTGGAAATTATAGATCTTGTCTTTTTACCTCGGAGGAGGCTAGTAGCTTTTGATTTTTCTGATCTCTGCATATTGGAATAATGGAATGCAGCATTTTAAAGAGCGAGATGATCCAGTGATGCAAGCAATTTTGGTAGATATCGAACACATGCTGGCTCAAGGAAGATCTGACCTACCTCTCAGTTTATGCTTTGCAGCAATGAGAGGAGACGATCTATTGCTACATAAGTTGCTAAAACGGGGAGTGGATCCAAATGAATTGGACAGCACCGGCCAAACACCTCTGGTGTGTAACTTTCTTTATTTTGTAATGGACAGATGTATACACACACACATCCAAACAAATATCTGAATTGGAGGCTGAAGGTTTTTTTCTGTTTTATATGCTACAGCATATTGCTGCATCAAAAGGATGTATGGAATGTGTGGTTTTACTGATAGATAATGGAGCAGATCCAAACAGTATAGGTATAGATTCTCACTCATAATGGAATCTAAGTCCAAGCAAGCCATCATAACTATTTATCTTTTGCTTATTTTCCTAATGGAGAATTTAAAATTTTCTGCTTAGTAATAGACTTCCACTTTGAAATGAAAGTCATACAGTCCCTGTACATATTCTTTAGGGCAGCTTCACTGCCTTCTGTCACTAGCCTTGTCATGTGGCATCTACACTGTTAAATAAATATAGGAAAATGATTAATATGTTGATTAATTTTATGTCGAATGTGGATTACGACTAATGTGAAACTATAATCGATAAAATAGAACAGTAATATTGGGTTCTTTCTTTGCACCCTACTATCTCACATATCAACATATGTCGGTATTTAATATCGACATGAATTTGTCGTAATATATAGCAACACTTGTAAATAAAATAGTTCTTTTTGTCTTGACACAGGTTAACCACATGTTAGCATATTTTTCTTTTTAATATTTCCTTGCTGAAATGACAGTTGTTAATATATCAACTACACAGATTCTAAAGGAAATCTTCCTCTTTGGAATGCAATACTGGGGGGGCATGAATCTGTGATAAGAACACTTATAGACAATGGTGCAACCTTCTCTTCCAGTGATGTGGGTCAGTTTGCATGCTTTGCTGTAAAGCAAAATAACTTAGACTTGCTCAAGAAATTTGTTCGTTATGGTGGGGATGTTACATTGATGAAAAGCACAGGAACTACAGCACTTAACGTGGCTATTTCTGAAGGGAACACTGAAATAGTTAAGTTCTTGGTGGAACAAGGAGCTGATATTGACAAGCCAGATCAGCATGGATTGACTCCAAGGGCTTTAGCTGATCATCAGGGGCACGAAGAGATAAAGTTTCTGTTTCAAACCAAGACAGAGGTTAAAAACAATCCTGTTGTTACACTTCCTGAAATGGAAGGTGTGCCCTATCTTAAGAAGTATAAGAGTGAACCCACGTTGCCTCCTTATATGGTCCCCGATGATACCAACAAGAATGTTGCCTTGGCCGGTGGTGATTCGCAGAGGCGAAGGGCCAACTACTTTGGGAATTCGCTGTTTGGGATCCTGTCAGCTGCCCGGAAACCCAACAAAGGTCAGCATTGTTTTGAAATTATCATTTTCTTTTGCCCATCTCAAATAATATTCACTTAGTATACTGAGGAACATAGCGGTTTTCTATACCTATTCCCGACAACAACCCCCACCCCCACCCCCCTAAAAAACTAACAAATTTAAGTGAAAAAAAGAGTAATGATAGGGGTCTCAAATTGTTGGTCTCAATAAGTATTTCAAATGATGTGTCATTAATGTGGTTAGGTATATCTTTTTTGATTGACTATGTCATAAAGTATCATTAAAATATGCAATTTCGCATCATTCGAGATAAAAAAATTTGAGATCCCTAGTATTACCAAAAAAAATATAATTGAGTATTAGGGAACAAGGTAACTTAATTGGGGAAATTTTGTGAAAATGTATAGGAATGCTCTATAATTTGGGACAAGAAAGGTAACCCTTGAGGACATGATGTGCTCATTTGTTACCAACTTGATTCACAGCTATTGATTTTATAAAAAAAAAAAAAAATTAAAATGGAAATAGAAAATTCACAAGTAATTTACGTAAGTTTAACTGTTGGTAATTCTGTATAATACTTTTTATGATTAACTTAAAATTAATAATAAAAAAAAGAAATTAGTGATTTATTTCCATTTCACATGCAGCGGGCAAAGGCCTTGTGGAATCTTCAGTCAACTTCAAAAGGCAGCAAGGTTTGGGCAATCAAATCGCAAGGGTTTCAGTTCACTGCCCAGAAAAGAATGAAGTTTCTCCAAAGCTTATAGGTCTTCCCGATTCCCTTCAAGAGCTACTTGATGTTGTTTCCCAGAAATTCAGGTTTTCTGCTGCCAAGGTTCTAACAAAAGATGGAGCTCTCATTGAAGATATTGAGTTAATCAGAGATGGGGATCATCTTATTCTTGTTAGTGATAAAGTTGAAAATTCAAATTGTTAGTGATGATTTTTAACAAGTTATTTTTAAGTTTAATGTGACGTTTGGTTCGCGTCAAATCAATGTAATAGTTTTGTAATACAATAGGCTATTATATTGATGCGACGTGTATTATGTTTGGTTCACTTGTTATATGTATTACTTGATTACGGAAATAATGCTATCACATCAATTTTTAAACTTTCACTATATCTTCCAACTAATAGATTGACCCATTAAATCAGTAATGTAATAGGTTATAAAAGACAAGTGAGTAATGATTACAATTGATTTAATATTTTGACTTACAATTTACTTTGTTCATTACGTACAATATATAATTTAGTGAAATAAAACAATTTTGAAAATAATATAATAACATTATAATTATTATGCAAATACTAAGAATTAACCGAACAAATATGTCTTAACAAAATATTATCATTATATTACAACTGTATTAAATTACGTAAATTATTGTATTACATCAAATTTCTATTTTACAATCCAAATCCCACCTAAAGGTGTTATGTCTGCTCTCATACGCTATGCAAGATTCAAAATTTCCCAAGAAAGTACTTGGTGTAAAAACTACCCTCGTAGGTTTTGCTTATTTTGAGTGGGGTATTTAGGGTAGGTTATTTTATCACTAACCCTTTTACAAATAAAAGTTGTGGTTCACCTAAACAAATTCATGATAAATCACCGGTTTAAGATTTGCCTCAACCCCTCCCGATCGGAAGTGTCTGAATATGTTCTCTTTCAGCTAGAAGAACGAGCCTTTAATCACTCTGCTAAGAGTAATATTCAGTGGGGGATCCAGCATTACAAGTCGGTGAGGGCACTAAATTAAACAAATATTAATGCAAAATAAATAACAATAGTATATATATATATATATATATATATATATATATATATATATATATATATATAAAATATTAGTAATTTCCAAAAGAAAATTGGGTATAAATTTTTTAAAAAATAGGTTTGCTGCACTATTTTGTAAAATGTGCATATATGAAAACTATATTGCTGTTTTTTGACAGAGATTCTTCAACAATTCTTCACTCAGATTTCTTACATCCTCAAAGATATACCTCGTTCGTAGTTTAATATTGCGGGCTGATGGTAAAAAAATTTAATTACTCCGTCCGCAGTTTAATGGCCTTAAGTGAAACTACCTAGATCAGTACTGTCAAAATGAGATGACATTCAAAATAATTGATATGAATTAGGACGAATGTAGTTTTATAATTAAGGTTATAAATTTTATATTTCTCCTTGTTGTAGATTCATGTTAGTAAGAAAGAATACTATTACGAAAGCAGAAATAGAAAATTTAATAGCATTAAGTACAAATACCAAGATCTTTACTGTCAAAATAAATAATTGCTATAAACAATGAACAATGACTGGAATGGACGAGGATTGAAGAACAAGGACAACATTGATGCCCATAAAAAATAGATATTTCTTTTTTTTTTGAGAATTTTGAGTATTGGAGAAAAGTAAACAACCACCAATTTTATTCATAGTGGACTGGATTATTCAGAATCAAAGAGTCGGGACAATTTTTTCACCATTAATGGGAAAACGATTGCTACCCCAATGTAATTGCTTAAAATTCCCTAGGTTAACTGCAACAAAAAAATTTAAAACCAAACGTCCGTAGTATTAAACTGTGGACGGAGGGAAGACGGGGAGACATAGGGTAGTCCTTAAAACGATGCTGTACAAAATTTGGAATTTTAAAAGCTCAGCATCCACAGTATTAAACTGCGGATGGAGGGAAGATGGAGAGACATAGGGCTGTCCTTAAAACGATGCCGTGCAAAATTTGGAATTTTAAAAGCTCAGCGTCTGCAGTATTAAACTGCGGACAAAGGGAAGACGGAGAGACATAGGGCTATCCTTAAAACAACGCTGGGCAAAATTTGAAATTTTAATTACCTCGTCCGCAGTATTATACTGTGGACGAAGGATTATTAAGGCTATTTTTTATTTTTTCTGCGTATTCTCATTGCAGATTCATGTTACCTAGAATGAATGAGAAACATGTAAGGCTGGGCAAATGGAATGATATGTACCAATTGTTTAGCCATGCTTTTTTTCTCATCAGTCCAGATCACAAGAATTTGTAAGAATAAAAATACGTAAGGAGAAATAGAAAATTTAATAGCCTTAAGTCGAACTACCCATATCGGTACTGTCAAAATGAGATGACATCCACAAAAATTGCTATGAATTTGGACGAACACAGTTTTATAATAAAGGCTATAAATTTTTTATTTATCCTTGTTGCATATTCATGTTAGTAAGTGTGACGCCCACAAATTCGGATTACCTTTAACCTCGAATATGGTGCTCACGGTACTACACGACCACAGTTCTATATCCATACATTCCATTAAAACATTAACTTAATACAATATTTGTAATATCCGAGAAATTGTAAATGTTTATATTAATGAAATTAATTAATTACTTGGAATTTTTTTTTTCTTGTGTGCTCATACATTATGTACATATTAATGATTCAACATGTGATAAATAATCAAGAAAATGATGATGATGATGCACTTAATTAATTTAAGTTTGTGTTATATGCCTTGTGTGGCATAATTGGTAAGATGGACTAATTAATTTATTTATTTAAATTAATGGTAGGTTGATAAAATAATTAAATGGATTATTGAGATCTAATATTTGAGTTTAATATGGACATTATAAATGTCATTTGGCATGACCCAATGAGTTAGAAATTAAGGTCCAAAATAATAAGGTTAATTATTTTAGTGAGCCCAATAGAATTAAATGTGCATGGCCCAAACTAAAGTTAATTGGTAGTCCAATAATAATTGGATTGGGTTAGCCCAATGTGCTATGTATAAATATGCATATATAAGTTTATATATATATATATATATATATGTACAATTGATGGCCTTGTCCGAACCCACTTCCCTAGCCTAGCTAAATGCTGGAAAATTAAATAAATAGGGAGCATGTGGGGTAATAATGAGCAAATGTATGGCTTAAGCCCTAAATTAGGGAAAATGTGACAACAGTTCAACCACTTTTGCTAATCCAATGTTAATAGCTTGGTGGATGGGTAATAACCAATTAGATGTATATTATACATGTATTTGTACATGTATTGACACATGTATATGTATATGGAATTTGCCTATAAATAGGCTTATCTTATTTCATTTGCAAAGGTTATTAGAATTTGGCTAAGTAAATAAGCTATAGAGAGAGTAAGAGAGAGAGAAAAAAAGAAAATCTAGAGAAACTATTGTAAATTGTTAGTTTAAGTGTGATCTAGCAAAGAGGAGAAGGTGGAGAGCTAGCTCAAGTTTGTTTCTAGGAGGAGGAAAGCCACTAGAAGGTATAAACAACTTTTAACCCTAACTATATTTTTTATATTAGCATATTGTAGCTAGATATATAAAATTTATGTTTAGATGTAATAGAATGTTGTGTGTAAAAATTTTTGTGGGTTTCAAATGCATGAGAAAGGAGTTGTGAAGGTGTATATATTATTAGTATGTGTTTACATGTGTTTTATATCTAAAGGAGCAAAAGGAATATATGTAAGCATGAAAACCCTAATTATCATAGTGAAAATATGTGGTTTGGGTAAAAATGAAATAAAATGTGTAACTCATTTGCATGATCTAAAAATTGTAAGTTGTAGTTCTATGTAATACGAAGATTTTCAAAGTGGAACGAACAAAAACGGAGTTAAATTGAATTTATGGTGATTTTTTTTGTAAAGGATGTTCAAATGAAATTTTAGTTTGAAAAAGCAATATTTTTGGTTAGATAAATATTTTAAAAAAAAAAAAATTTGTAATGTTGAAGAGTTATGAGTTTATAAAACAACAAAACTGATTTGGACCAATTTGGATTTAAAATGAGCAAGATATGAATGATTGAATAAAAAAGGGTAGGAAAACAAAATCTGGATTTTTTTTTTTTTTTTTGCATTCTGCTTATGGGCGCTGCAGCGCCGGCCCTGGGCATTAAACCGGGCGCTGCAGCGCCGGTCATGGTCAACCGTTGACCGGGCCGGTCAAATCGGGTCAGTTGACCGGGTCAACCCGGTCCGACTTGGTCGCGAAAAAAAAAGGAAAAAGTTTTCTTTAAGTTATTATAATAATTAAAAATAATAATTAAAAATAATAATAAATAATAATAAACAAATAAAATAATTAAAAATTATTTGTAATTTAATTAAAATGTTATTAAACAAATAAGATAATACTTTATAATTATTTTATTTTTGAGTTAATTAAAATATTATTAAACAAATAAAATAATACTTTATAATTATTTTATTTGTGAGGTAATTAAATATTATTAAACAAATAAGATAATACCTTATAATTATTTCATTTGTGAGTTAATTAAATAATATTAAACAAATAAAATAATACTTTATAATTATTTTATTTGTTTGTGAGTTGATTAAATAATATTAAATAAATAAAATAATACCTTAAAATTATTTTATTTGTAAGTTGATTAAAGAATATTAAACAAATAAAATAATACTTTAAAGTTTATTTTATTTGTAAGTTAACATTAAATGAATAAAAATTAATTTTTATTTGTGAGTTAATAATAAAGATTATTTACATAATTAAAATAGTATTAAAGAACTATTTTAATTATGGATTCATAATAAACAAGCAATTAAAATAAAAATATGAGTTATTTTAATTGTGAATTAATAAAGGTAAACAATTAAAATAATATTAAGGATTATTTTAATTGTAAATCAATAAAGCAAATGTAATTAAATATGGTTAACAATTATTTTGATTGTGAATTATTAAAGGATGAACAATTAAAATAATATTATGAATTATTTTAATTGAGTACTAATGAAACATAATTAAATTAAAATGAGAGTAAAGATTACTCTAATTGAAAATTAAATAAATAAAATAATAACTTAAATTATTTTATTTGTGGATTAACAAATGGTGTTCAAAGAATGTAATAATTAGTCATAAACAAATATGGTGAGATCATTTTGCTGTGAATTATTAAGAGATGATAGAGAATAATGAAATAAATAGAATAATATGAAGTGTTATTTTTATTTATAATAATTAATGAATGAATGTGAGAAACAATAAGGCATAAATAATTTTTTTTTTTATGGGTAACGATTTGAAGAGTCCAAATTATATAGAGTTTGTAAGTCAAACCTATTAGATTATTATATGAAGGTTAATAGAATTTAACCGTTAGACGAATATGTTGAATATAGGTTGTTCAAAGGATAAGGAGTTACAGTCCGATATAGTCGACGATCCAGGCAAGTACTTTAACTTGTACTTTTATCAATTCGTACAAGTAGAATTATCTGATGGATTAATTCTTGTTTTATCTATATTGTAAGGATTAAATTTATTATATCTGAAACTTGACATAATAGCATGTTTATATCATTGAACGATTATTCGAACCTTAGTTGCGAACATTGAATTTATCAATTGCTCCTAGTCGTGTTGAGATGCATGTCTATGCCATTTGTATCGGCTAGAGTAATAATAAGATCGATTGTTAATCAATCATATTTTTTTTTTTGAGAAAGCCATTTAAACCAATTGCCTTGCTTAGGACTCTTATAGTATGCTGAGATGAACAATTATTTACGTCATGGATCCGACACGCGCGCGAATAGCATGTCTAAATGTTATGCATAACATAGGGTACATTAGGCTGATCACCTATTGTACTTGTTTATTATTGTGAATTTTCAGTGAAATACTGTTAATTCCAGCATGTGTTCATGGTCCATAGTGACCTCTCTGTATAATATATTTATTTGTCTGGAATTATTGAAATTCTTGATTTCATATATATTCTTCAGTCCATAGTGACTTTCCAGTAATATAAATGATCAGAATTTGAATTTTTGACACTTCATTGTTCAAAATTTATTTATTCAATTCTTGAGCTTTTATTATTGTTATATACTTTGATATATGAATCCCTGCACATAAATGCTTATTACTATTATTGTTTTTATACTTACTGAGCAAACTCGTTGCTCACTCTTGCATTCCTTAAACATTAAAGTTAAGCCTGAGCAAGGAACTAGTTCAGGAAAGGACAAAGGCAAAGGCAAAGTTGCTGAGTAGCCTTATCTAGACGTGGTAGTCAATTTTTTTTGGTATTATATTAAGACTTATGTTTGTACTGAATATTTTAAGTGATGTATGTACTAGTAACGGTTGCGAGACTTGGGACGTAGATATTTATGTTATCTCAATGTAAATATTTCTTATTATTCCGTATTTAGATGATATTAGTTTGTTGTGTGAGTTAGATTGTAAAGCACCAGATTCGAGGTACAAGTATCTAAATTTGGGGACGTTACAAGTTGGTATCAGAGCCGTAGATTATAAACCTTAGGAAAAAGATCCTTAGGCTATAACCTTAGAAAATAGAGCTAGAATAGAAGGAGATAAAACTCAAGTAGAGTTTTGCGCATTAATAGAGAGTCGGTAGTGTCATGAAATATATTTCATTCCATACAATGAAATTATATTTTATTTTGAGATACTGATAGAGTTTGTTATTTTGTGTATGTGGTTGTAGGATGCTGGAGTTAGGCGAGCCCAGTAAATTGATGGAGGATGAGCCGAGGGACATCCCTGTAGATCCAGAGTCATTACCCATAGCTGAGCCTGTAGTTGCGGTAGAGTTAGAGCCGGAGGAGGACCCTGAGGAGTAGTCTGCAGAGGGTGATACCGCTGTACAGGCTGTGCCGATAGAGGGGTCAGATGGAGGATCCCCAGTGTTCCATGTATTTGAGGATGATTTGATGGGAGATTATGATGATCGCATCATAGAGCAGGAGCATAGGGTACAGGAGCTGGAGCTGGAGGTTAAGGAGCACCAGGAGAGGATCTAGGAGCTTGAGGCCGAGGTGCTATGTTACAGTATTTATGGGCCCGTAATGGGGAGTTGGTAGGGAAACTGGAGCAGGCAGAGCATCAGATACAGAATGAGAAAGAAGAGAAGGAGGTTCTACGAGCCCAGCTAGAAAAAGAAGTGGCTGATCGGATTCAGTAGGAAGAGATGTCAGAGGATCTTAAAGATAGAGTTGGTGACCTCGAGGATGAGGTGAGAGGTAAAAGAAGGAAGATGAATAGGATGAGTTATGCTTTTAGCACCGCATTTAGGAGATGGATGGACAATATTTGTCATTTTCCAACTGAGGAGGGACAGACTCATCATACTATTAGCAGGGAGTTAGTGATCTATATGGGTCAGATTGAGCATGAGAGCGCGATGGAGCGTGGCATGCGTTGATGGACTAGTCATTCAGTGTATTTTGTATTCATTGGTCTTTACTTTTGTTTATGATGTATTGTAAGTCCCGAACTCTTATGTGGGACAGTGTGTGTAAACCCCAACTTTTGTATTTGTTAGCGGGGTAGTATGTTATAGATCTCCACCTTTTGTTATTTTAGGGGATATATGTTGACGTTTATAACAATATACTATAGGTGTTTCATGTATAATGTATTAGTTATTGGCATATGAATATAAACGTCTTTATTAAAATGTGTTATTTGCATTGTGCATTAAAAGATAAATTTAAGAGAATGTGATGAGATATAATATTAAGTTTCTTTAATATACAGAAAATGTTACCACGACGTAGACAACCGGTACAATCTACTCATGAAGAATCTGTTAACAACGAAAGTGGTCAGCGAGACCCGGTGCAGAGATTGGTAGAACTGTTGGAAGGTTCTTTTCAGGGGAGAAACCAGGGACCAGTCAATCCGAATTCAAATCTGAATCCCCCAGTTGTTCCAGTAACTAGTTTTAAGGATTTTAAGATGTAAGACCCCCAGAATTTAAGGGGACAACTGACCCGATCAAGGCCCAGTTCTGGGTCAAAGAGATAGAAAAAGCGTTTGAAATTGCAAGGGTAGGAGAGGATCAGAAAATGGTGTTTGCAACTTACATGATGAAGGGGGAAACAAATTACTGGTGGGAGGCGAATCAACAAAGAGCTGGAGAAGGGATCATAGCGTGGGAAAAGTTTAAGGAGTTATTTTATGAAAATTATTTTCCCAAAAGCATGAAGAACCGGATGGAGATTAAGTTTTTAGAATTGAAGCAGGGAGATATGACGGTGGCACAGTACGCTGCTAAATTCAACGAACTCGCACGTTTTGCACCGCATCAGGTAGATACTGAGGAGAGGAAGGCTCGACGTTTCGAGCAAGGGTTGAAACCTTGGTTGTATAGCAGGGTATCTGTTTTTCAAATTGACTCGTTTGGAAGTTTGTTGGAAAAGGCCATTATAGCTTAAGGTAGAAGTGAGGCCTTAAGTCAGTATAATAAGGAAAAGAAAAATAAGAAAAGTGGGGTGGATAATAGAGGAGGAAACAGTAGTGGAGGAAGTAATCTTGGGAAGAGAAAGTGGGACGATAACAACAATAATACTAACAGTAACAACAATCAGTCTGGAAATAGCCAAGGAAGTTTTAAGAAGAAAAGCGGGGCGTGTCCAAAATGTGGAAAGAGTCACCAAGGTGAATGTTGGAAGGGACGTAATGTCTATTACAATTGCGGCCAAGAGGGGCACATTTCACCGAATTGCCCAAACCCGAAGAAGAATCGAGGATGTTTTGCTTGTGGGGCAACTGACCACCAAATTAAAGATTGCCCAAAAAGGGGAAACAGTGGAGGAAGTGGCAACAAAGGTGGATGGAGTAAGTTGATGATTGGGGGACCTATTCAATTAAGCCGACCAATTGCCAGAACATTCAATATGACGGTCCAGGACGCAGTAACATCCAAGGACGTGGTGTCAGGTATTATCCCAATCAATAACATAAATGCTTACGTATTATTTGATTCAGGTGTTACCTGTTCATTTATATCTGATGAATTTGCTCAATGCTTAGATTTACCCCGAGAACGGTTGGAAAATCCTTTAAATATAGAAGTAGCTAACAAAGAAGTAATCCCTGTAGAATTTGTACATAGAAATTTTTGTGCAGAAATTAGGGGACATAAGCTGCCAATAGATCTAATACCTATAAGATTGGGAGAGTTTGACGTGATATTAGGAATGGACTGGTTATATAATCATGGAGCGGTAATTGATTGTCAGAAGAAAAGTGTGAACCTTCAGACCCCGAATCAGTCTAAAGTAGTATTTTATGGTAGTACATCGCTTAGACAATATAGATGTCTGACGATGATGCAGGCTAAGAAATTACTGAGGAAGGGATGCGTGGGTTACTTAGCCCATATTGTAGATACTCAGAAAGTGGGAGTAGAGATGAATAGTATACCGGTAGTAAGAGAATTTTCGGATGTGTTTCCAGACGAATTTCCCGGTCTACCCCCAGATAGGGAAATTGAGTTCGTAATAGATTTAGTGCCAGGAACGACACCGATTTCGAAGCTTTTAAAAATTAATCTTCTTAAAGAAGAGTCTTCTAAAGGAAGATTTGTGAATACCGTGAAAAATAAAAATTTATAAAATTATTACTCTTTAATAAAATACTTACTTGAAAATTTCCTGCACTCCTTTTGGCTTTCAAACACTCAAGATAACCTTACTATTCTCAGAGAAAACTCATAAAATTCTTATAGAAAAATTTTATGTTTTAGGTGTGATTTTTCTATTCAGTTGAGCAAACTATTTATAGGAGAAAAGAAGTCACTGTGCAGTGGTAGGTGGCTGGCGTGCTGCACGCCAGGCTGAAAATTCAAAGCAGCAACCGCCCACGCTGGTTTTCCAACCATCTCCAGCATTTGCATGTTTATAATTCATGTGGCCCCCATAGAGGGTCCACATGGTTACTATTACAAATAGTAAAAATTATATATATATATATATATATATATATATATATATATATATATATATATATTATTTATTTATTTATTCTTCCTGTAGGTCCTACATATATAATAAAATAATGCTACAACAATAATTCAACAATAATGTAATAAACACGTTACAGATCATTATTAATTTAATAATATAAATTACAGTGTATTTGCTACTGTGACAATTATTAGGTTCAATAATTTTAAACTACAGTGCACCAACAATTATTGAATCAATGATATGAAATACAGTGTAATGACAATTATTGAATCAATAATGCAAAATACTGTGTAACAATAATTATTAAATTGATAACATAAAATATTATGCAGTGACAATTATTGATGAAATGATGCGCAACAGTTACGGTATCAATTATCAGACCAATAATATGAGACACTGTGCAATACCATGTGCTACTGTAGAGTACCGCGTGCTACAGTAAAATACCATAATTTATCATAGGCTACTATTCTTTTATCACCGATATTTTAACAGTTAAAAGTGATAACACCGTTGACTATTTTTATTTAAAAAGGTTACTTCTGTCGTTTTCTATATCCGATAAATATTCCATTGTGGGGTCCACCAATAATTAGTTATTTCGGCGCCGTCGTACGACCCGAATATTCCCCGACAAAATGAAATTTGCACATAACATCCTTAACTTTCAATTTTGTCAATTTAACCACTTACTGTTTCAGGAAAAATATATACGAAGAAAAATTTAAATTTTATATTTCATAAAATTCGGGGTCTTACAATCTCCCCTCCTTATGAAATTTCGTCCCCGAAATTGACGTACATGGCATTTCGAAGAGGTATGGATACCTAGACTTCATTTCAGATTCTAGCTCCCAGGTCATTTCCTCAATATCTTGATTCTTCCATAAAACCTTAACTTGAGGTATAACCTTTGAGCGTAGGACCTGCTCCTTCTTATCTAGAATCTTAACAGGTACCTCTTCGTACGTTAAATCATCTGTTATAACGCCCGGTTCTAACTCAATGACGTGGTTTGGGTCCTTCACATATTTACGTAACATAGATATGTGAAAAACGTTATAGATGCGGGATATACTTGGTGGTAAAGCTAGTCTGTAGGCTACGGTTCCTACTCGATCGAGGATTTAGAATGGGCAAATAAATCGAGGGTTGAGTTTTCCTTTCTTTTCGAATCTTGTAACTCCTTTCCATGGGGAAACACGTAAGAATACATGATCTCCGACATTGAATCTTTCATCTCTCCGATGAAGATCAACATAACTCTTTTGTCGTTCTTGTGCGGTCTGTGTTCGTTGTCGGATCATTTGGATCTTTTCTGTTGTTAAGCGTACTAACTCGGGTCCCAACAATTTTGCTTCTCCTACCTCATTCCAACATACTGGAGAGCGACACTTGCGTTCATATAAAGCCTCGAATAGAGTCATGCCTATACTTGCTTGGTAACTGTTATTGTAGGAAAATTCCACCAATGGCAAGTACTTATCCCAACTTCTTTTGAAATCTAGTACGCAAAGTCTCAAAAGATTTTCGAGGGTCTGGATCGTCCTTTTCGATTGTCCGTCCGTTTGAGGATGGTATGAAGAACTGAATCGTAACTCAGTGCCCATAGCTTTTTGTAGACTGATCCAAAAGTGTGAAGTGAATCTAGGATCTCGATCAGAAACTATGGAAACTGGCATGCCATGTAATCTCACAATCTCATTTATGTACATACCGACAAGACGTTCAAGTGAAAAAATTTCTCGTATAGGCAAGAAATGAGCGGATTTGGTCAATCTATCTACGATCACCCAAATTGCATCTAAGCCTTGAGAAACTTTGGGAAGACCCGTTACGAAGTCCATATTGATGTGTTCCCACTTCCATTCGGGAACCTCAAGTGGTTGCAATGGACCTTTAGGTATTTGATGCTCTGCCTTGATACATTGACAAGTTAGGTACCTTAAGATAAACTCTGCAATTTTCCTTTTCATATTGTTCCACCAAAATATATGTCGAAGATCTCGATACATCTTGGTACCTCCTGGGTGGATTGCAAACGGCGTGTTGTATGCCTCCATCATGATTTTATGCTTCAATTCAAGATCGTTAGGAACACAGACTCAAGAGTTGACTCGGAGTATTCCTTTCTCGTCGATTTTTGCTTCGGGAATGACACCTTCTTGTACTTTATTTATCATGTTCATCAGTTCCAGATCGGTAGCTTGAGCAGCTTTAATTTTATCAATTAAAGCCGGTTCTACTCGCACGTGAGCAATCTTCGAGTGGATCCCTGGTGTCTTTAGCTCTATCTCCATCTTTTGCAAGTCGTACAAAATACGCTTTTGTGTTGTCAGCAGTGCACTTATACTCGCATAAGATCTTCTGCTCAAAGCGTCAGCTACAACGTTCGCCTTTCCCGAGTGATACTGGATTGTGTGGTCGTAATCCTTCAACAGCTCAAGCCAACGTCATTGCCGCATGTTGAGTTCCTTCTAGGTGAAGAAATACTTGAGACTTTTATGATCTGTATAGATATCCACTTTCTCTCTGTATAAGTAGTGTCTCCAGATCTTCAACGCGAAAATGACTGCTGCCAACTCTAGATCATGAGTAGGATAATTTTTCTCATAATATTTGAGTTATCGAGAGGCATATGCTATAACCTTTCCATGTTGCATAAGGACACAACCTAGACCTTTGCCTAAAGCATCGCTATATATGACGAATTCTCCTGATCCTGACGGAATGGTCAGAACAGGAGCTGAAATAAAACTTTTCTCACATTCCTCGCTCCATACGAAATTAGTGCTTTTCCGAGTAAGCTGAGTTAATGGAGTGATGATTCGAGAAAATCCTTCTACGAATCTCCGATAATAACCAGCTAGACCCAGAAAGCTTCGGACTTTGGTTACTGTCTTGGGTTGTTCCCAATTTAGTATTGCTTCAATCTTCGTAGGGTCAACTGATATTCCCTGTCTAGAAATCACATGCCCAAGAAACGTGACTTCATCAAGCCAGAACTCACATTTCTTCAACTTGGCATATAATTTGTTCTCACGGAGCTTTTGGAGTATCAATCTCAGATATTGTTTATAATCCTCACGACTCTTGGAGTATATGAGGATGTCATCAATAAAGACAACCACAAAATGATCCAAATATTCCTTGAATATTCGGTTCATCATGTCCATGAAAGCTGCAGGAGCATTGGTTAGTCCAAAAGGCATGACTAAGAACTCATAATGCCCATAACGAGTTCTGAAAGCAGTCTTTGGAATGTCCTCAGCTTTAAACTTTAACTGATGATATCCAGAACGAAGATCAATCTTTGAGAAATGTTGAGCACCTTGTAATTGATCAAACATATCATCGATCCGAGGTAACGGGTACCTGTTTTTGATGGTGACATGGTTCAATTCTCGGTAGTCAATGCACAATCTCATACTCCCGTCTTTCTTCTTCACAAATAGAACATGAGCACCCCAAGGTGATGCACTCAGACGAATGAAACCAGCATCCAACAATTCCTGTAGTTGGACTTTTACCTCTTGAAGTTCAATGGGAGCCATTCGGTATGGGGCTTTGGAAATAGGCTTAGTACCGGGTTCAAGATCGATACAAAATTCAATTTCACGGTTTGGGGGTAAGCCAAGAAGTTCCTTAGGAAAAAAGTCAGAAAATTCATTAACAATGGAAATATCATTCAAGTTTGACGTGTTTTTGTTCAAATCAGTGACATGAGCTAAAAAGGCTTGACATCCGTTTTTCAATAAACGAATGGCTTTATGGCTATAAATAACAGTTATAGATTTCAATGATTTAGTTGCTTGAATTTGCATGACAGGTTGATTAGAAATATGAAAACTAATAATCTTATGAAAACAATCAATTTTAGCATGATGGGTAGTCAACCAATCAATTCCTAAAATCACATCAAATTCATGCATCTCCAAAGAAATAAGGTCAATAGGTAATGTGAGGTTGTTGATTTGAACTAGGCAAGATTTATAGACAGTAGATGTGATAGATATGTATCCCAATGAGGTTTCAACTGATAAGACAATGTCTAAGTTTTCAATAGTCAAATTTAAACGTTGAGTACATATAGGTGAGATAAAAGAATGGATAGAGCAAGTACCCAACAGGGCATAAACTTTACAAGAATTTATGAATAGCTTACCAGTTATCACCTCATTCGGTTTCTTGACTATTATCATCAAATCGAATTCCGAATACTTCATTCGGATCTTCACGTATTTCAACCATGGGAATACCACTGAATAATTTTCTAGCAAACTGTTTCTCGGGTTCATCAACTTTATCAGTAGTAACGTACCAATAATTTTCATTAAAATAGTATTTTCGATAGACTGCAGTTTCCAGGATAGTGACTAACTTAACCTAAATTCCTCTAAATTGTAACGCCCAAAAGTATAAAAACATCATTTTTAAATAATCTTGAAAATCATAGCTGGAACACCATAAATTCCAAAGACTGATATAAAAAGTCCATATATTCTGATCCTTTGTTATAAAGCATAACCAGGTGATATGACTCTCCCAATTAGTGAGCAGATTAAAGGCAATAATTTCTGCAAGTTCATTACATCCTTTAATTGCTTCTAAGAAATGATCTGGAACGACTGTTGTAGAGCTTTCACCTTCATCCTTACTGGATAGAACACGCATAATTTTTGCCTTAGGCAAATGATTCAACTCTGAGTTTGTAGGAAGATTATTCGTCGCCTCTTGATTCGCAACTACATTTGTTTCGGGCATTTCATAGTTAACCTCTTGATTTTCAGATGTCATACTAAACTGTGGTCACAAAATAAATGTTAGTTTAAACAAACTGACTCATCACTTCATGTCCCTACATTCAAATCGACTCATTAGATAATAAAATCTAATTTAGGTAGGACACACTAGTGATTGATTCTATTCGTCTCTCCCCTCCTAGTTCTAACCCCAGATCTCCATTAAAGACCATATCCCTAAGCTCTGATGCCAACTGTGACACCCCTAAATCTGGGCCCACACAGCCCAAACTTAAGTTGTCAAAAGACTACAACAAAATTATTACAAGGTAGAATAACGTTCAACAATACAGTGTATAATAATACACAACTAAGTCTTCACTATTATTATCACACTATTTTACAACACGTGAAGACTACGATAGTTATCCCTCGGATTCTCACTCTATTCCCCGGCTAGACCCAGCTACGTTCTCATATCCTATTGAAAAACAATGGAACAAAAAGAAAGAGTGAGCTCAAATAGCCCAACAAGAAATATCATGACTAAGATAATGACGAATAAATTATCATTAACCTTCAACAGTTGAGTTCTTGATAGAATACAATAGACTACAAGGTTTATATCAAAAACTGTAGTTAAATTCTTGAACAATGTTCAGATCAATAATAGCAGCGGAATGAGCAATCTATTAGAAGAATAATGCAGACTATAGTGTCCACTCGCTTCTCCATTTAGGAAAAACATCATCAACTTTTATCATCTGAAATATCATTAGTCAAGATAATACAAATTCACAGTTCCTGGTTATACTCATGCAGATCAACAGTTCATCTTTGCACTACGGGCCAAAGATATTCAATATAACACCAACGGTCATGATTATACCAGATTCAGCCTTTGGTCATAATCATACCAAACAACAGTTCATCTTTGCACTACGGGCCAAAAAGAACATTCACCACGTGCCATAAAAGACACCGAACAGATGTATCGCCTTTAACCTATTATATCGCCTTTAACCTATCATCTGTTCAACAATTATATCGCATCTGTGCCCCCAGCCACAGATATTCACAACAGCTTGATTCTTGTTGATTAGTACAAATAACAGTGATACAAATGATGAACAGAAGAAACAAGATAAACAATAAGTATCGAAAGTTTACTTTGTGCAGATTCAAATAATGTCCAAATTGTCAACATGATGTGGAGTGAAATTCAAAAATGATATTCAAGATCCACAATTTAGAATAACAGTTACAGTTCAATAAAAAGGTTCAGAAAATAGGAAGGTTCAATTGAAATGATGAAATGCAACTATTATGGAACATATAATATTTTCAGGAATTATAGAAGAAATAGTTTCATAATAAGTTTCGATTTAGGAGTATGAAAGAAAATAATATCCCTTACCGTAGAAGGTTTGATTAACAAAAGGTGAGGAAAATTAATATCCCTTACCATAGTAAGTTTGAATAATGGAAGATGAAAAAGATGGTATCCCTTATGAGTATAAAGGAAAATAATATCACTTACGAATATGAAAGAAAATGATATTACAAACGAATATGGAATAAAAGTGTCATGTGATAATTCGTGTAAACAAATTATTTCCACACGAGACAAATAAAAAGGGTTATTCGCCAACAGGCGGTAGTCCGCGCAATAAGGTTATTCCCACAATTTAATAAAATTTAAATATAAAGAGTTATTCACCAAACAGGCGATAATCCGCGCCGTAAGATTATTCTCAGAAATTAATAAGGAATGAATACGATAGGTTGTTCACTAACAGGCGGTAATCCACACCGTAAGGTTATTCCCACAATTTAATACATGAAAATAAATGACACATCTTATGAATAAGAAAGAAACGATATTATTTTCGAGAATCAAAGAATGATAATCGCTTACAGTAAGAAAGAAAATAATATCCATTTATGATGATGAAAAGAATGATACCCCTTACCGTAGTAAGTTTAAATAATAGAATATGAAAGAAGATGATACTCCTTACCGTAATAAATTTAAGAGTGTGAAAAGAATGATATTCCTTACCGTAGTAAATTTAAATAATAGAAGATGAAAGAATATGATATTCCTTACCGTAATAAATTTAAGAGTGTGAAAAAATGATATTCCTTACCGTAGTAAATTTAAATAATAGAAGATGAAAGAATATGATATTCCTCACCGTAATAAATTTAAGAGTGTGAAAAGAATGATATTCCTTACCTTAACACCTGACTGAATATTGATTTAAATGAGGTTGATCAACCTATATATATATATATATATTATATATATATATATATATATATATATATATATATATATATAATAAAATTAGTAATTACCACATATAGATTTCAAAGTGTATGATAACTCGTATAATATGAACTATCAAAATTATATATATTTAACATAATTTAAAAATGAATCTTCTTAAAGAAGAGTCTTCTAAAGGAAGATTTGTGAATACCGTGAAAAATAGGAATTTATGAAATTATTACTCTTTAATAAAAGACTTACTTGAAAATTTCTTGCACTCCTTTTGGCTTTCAAAACACTCAAGATAATCTTACTATTCTCAGAGAAAACTCATAAAATTCTTATAGAAAAATTTTATGTTTTAGGCGTGATTTTTCTATTTAGCTGAGCAAACTATTTATAAGAGAAAAGAAGTCACTGTGCAGTGGTAGATGGCTGGCGTGCAGCGCGTGCTGCACGCCAGCCTGAAAATTCAAAGCAGCAGCCGCCCACGCTGCTTTTCCAACCATCTCTAGCATTTGCATGCTTATAATTCATATGGCCCCACAGAGGGTCCACATGGTTACTATTACAAATAGTAAAAATTATATATATATATATTTTTTTTAAAATTATTTATTTATTCTTCCTGTAGGTCCTACATATATAATAAAATAATGCTACAACAATAATTCAACAATAATGTAATAAACACGTTACAGATCATTATTAATTTAATAATATAAATTACAGTGTATTTGTTACTGTGACAATTATTAGCTTCAATAATTTTAAACTACAGTGCACCAACAATTATTGAGTCAATGATATGAAATACAGTGTAATGACAATTATTGAATTAATAATACAAAATACTGTGTAACAACAATTATTATATTGATAACATAAAATGTTATGCAGTGACAATTATTGATAAAATGATGCGCAACAGTTACGATGTCAATTATCAGACCAATAATATGAGACACTGTGCAACATCGTGTGCTAATGTAGAGTACCGCGTGCTACAGTAAAATATCATAATTTACCGCTACTATTCTTTTATCACCAATATTTTAACAATTAAAAGTGATAACACCGTTGACTAGTTTTATTTAAAAATGTTACTTCTGTCGTTTTCTATATCCGATAAATATTTCATTGTGGGGTCCACCAATAATTAGTTATTTCGGCGTCGTCGTACGACCCAAATATTCCCCGACAAAACGAATATTCCCCGACAAAATAAAATTTGCACATAACATCTTTAACTTTCAATTTTGTTAATTTAATCACTTACTGTTTCAGGAAAAATATATACAAAGAAAAATTTAAATTTTATATTTCATAAATTTCGGGGTCTTACATCTCACATGAAATAAAAATCAAAGAAAGAGAATAAATTTTCATTCTATTAGAATGATTTATCCTCTAAAATAATCATCTAATATACTATTTTTCATTACATTTTTTTTTTATTTCATTCTTTTAATTCAAACGTAGCATAAAAGCCTACGTTGTCATGGATTGAACTAATAGTATAATAACATTAATAGCACAATAACATTAATTCCTCATAATCCGATATTTTACATCATATTAATAGCCCAAAATAATAAAGGATAAGGGCACAAAAGACTTTTACTACTACCCTTATTGTATGTCGTAACTTTTCTCATGGATCGGACTAATGTGAACGATTCTTATTTAATTTCCTCTGTAGTTAATACTGCCTTCTAGGAAATATTAGGGATGCAAACCCCCCCCCCCCCCCCCAGCCCACAGCGGATATGAAAGTTACAAAATGGGGTTTATGAAAGTTAATGGGTAAAAGACATATGGAGTAAATTTCAAAACCCGGCATCGAATACGGGGCAAAAATATGGGCTAATATGTGGTTCTTGCATATATATGTGGAGAGCTGATCTCCCACCGCTTATCCAAGATTTTAAGTGACAAAGATTAAAATTCAAGTTCTTGCGGATTTTTTTTAGTTGAATTTTAAACTTAGCCACTCAAATCTTTAGATGTTGGGAGAAATTGAATTTTAATCTTTGTCACTCGAATCTTAGACAGACGGTGGGAGATCAGCTGACCCTAGACAAGTCCGGGGTCAGCGCCAGCCCCATCGAGCCAGACCTATGTTGAGTGCAGGGGATATGGCCCTTTCTGCTAAATTGAAGTTCGGGAGGATGTAAAAGTAGGACATCTGGTGTTATATCGTCTGTATTAAATATCCTACCGACTCAGAAGACCATACATACCCTACCCATTTTCAACCACTTCAAAGAGAATATCTGAACAACACTGCAAAGAATGAAAAAAAAATAAAAAATCCACCATTGTAATTTGTAAACATCATTCTTTGTATGTATTTAATCAATAATACATGAAACAGTACATATAAAGTCTGATCCCTAGCATTTTCTTTTAACCCTTCTGAATAACTTTCTACATTTCCCCCTTCTTCTACGTTTCCTCCTCTTGGTACTTGGTAGCAACTATATAACCAGGGGCGTGTTGGCTATACAACGTGCCCTGTAAAGAAATACTCTTATGGCTTCCTCGAGTGTGGAAACGTAAAGAATTTGCAGAAATTTCTAGCATTGTTAGTTTACTTTCTCATATTTTTTTTTCCTGTCTTCTTTTGTTCTTTTCATGTGTTCAGGTTGTCGTTCGTTTCATGCAATTCTATACATGAAGATATCATTCTTTAGGGCTCTTCGGAGAATCATAAGGACTGTTTATGGTCGTATAGCCACCGTCCTATGTTTGTGGATCAGCTTCTGGGTGTACCTGAAACATAGACGTTGTTTAGAACTCGTGTTTTATACTTGCGAGGCTATCAAAATACAGCCAATCAGAAGACGCCACGTGTAATGGTCCAATGAGTATTATAGTCATTTTGCTCGGGGGCATTCTAGACATTTCTTACCAACCAAGCGCATAATGGTAATTAATCTACACTACTCCCTTTAAATACCAAGGACCACCGGCCTTTTCTATTAACTTATTTCATTCTACTAAAAGCTGGATAAAAGTCTAGAGAAAGAAATATAGTCATTTCACTTTGGGACATTCTAGACATTTCTTAACCAAGGGCATAATGATAATTAACCTACACGAATCACAAGTCCAAACTTAACCTTAATTTTATTTCAGAATTACAACATACCCAAAGCATTAACTACTTGGAATGAGAATCAAGATTGGTAGAAGCCACTAACCTGAAACTGTCTGTCGTTTAAGCTTATGCTCCTAAGCTTCAACTCACCTCTGTGGGTGGTCCTCTCATCCAAAATTTCAGCAGAAGATAAATCTACTTCACTTTCCATACTATCAAACTCATTGGATGGTTCCCTTTCCTGCTGACATATTTAAATCCATTGGTATAATAATTAAGTAATCATTGTATTAAAATGAAATATGTAACATTATAAGTAAAGTTAAAACCCCTGAAAATCTAAAACCATGTTTGTGCCAAGACATAGGGTAGAAAATGTAAACAACGAAGTTTTAATGATACTGTTATTCGATACAGAACGAGTTTTTCTTTTCATAACCTCTAAAGTGATATGTAAAATATGTCATAATTAGTATTTTATATGTCTCTGTTACTCTAGGCTTTCCTAAAATCGTATTGTTGGGGATGATTTCCAAAAATTCAAATTTGGAGCGGGAAAAAAGTCAAGCACATGACGGAACCAATGGGATTTAAGAAAAAAGGATCTTCTCTATTTGTACTCCTAGTCTAAGGGTTCAAGTATCAGCATTATACTCAACCCTACAGGAAATTAGTTTGAGTTTAAATTAGGTAGATAGATCATTTTTTTCACTTATTTGAAGTTTTGAACAAAGAGTCTTAACTTTATCAATAACACGAGAATTCGCTCTTAACAAAAAAGAGCTCATCGGTAACAGTTATATCTAAATAATGTCATCATCATGGAAACTAGGACACTGTATTATTTATAGACGAGTTTTCTAAACCATGAAAAAGAATATATAAGCATACCTTGGATGATAAACTCCTGTTGCAACTTGGAACCCCAACAAATTCCTCATACTCAGCTGCATCCAATTCCTGAAGATACTGAGGTGGAAACAACTTGGGAAGAAGATGTTCTCTTATGCTTATAAGAATGAAAAATGGCAGTGGGAACAATATCCCAGCTACGGGAATCCATGTCACTCCAAAACAAACCAAAAAGTATATGAGCTGGAAGAGTGTAAAGGTTGCAATGTATTTGAATGGTACCGACTTCACATATGAAGCATGGGCTCCTTCAAGGACTCTGCCCAAGACAATGCCATAAAAGAATTAGCTCAACGATTATAAGATGTGAAGTTTATACATACTAAACTACAACTAATAAGTCACTTGGTCCAGGCAGCATACCGCCACAACAAAATAAAATGGGGTTAAGAGAGGTGAAGGACTTGGTACATAGTCTATTATAACAACTCATCAAGGGCATTCATGTCATCATACTAAGTCTACTATAACAACTCGTCAAGGGTATTCATGTCATTTCATCATCTCACTATAGTCTTTTTAGGGACTTAGTACGCACTAAGTCCCTCGCCCCTCCCTTTTTCTCAGATAAAATTACCCCTCATGAACTTATGATTCTTGGTACTTGAAATAAGTTTGTTATATGTCAGATAATTTACTCATAACCTTTTGTAATTTTCAAATTGACTTGCAAAAGTTTTAGTTCAGTTAACTGGATTAGAAGTTTTCTTTGTCTAACAAACTTAAAACTATCAACCTTACATTAGTATAAATCAAAGAATTTAATATAAAGGTAATCTTAAATTCTAAAAAGAGAGAAGAAAAAAAAAGTTGCAACACTTACTTAAAGCGTCGACCCGCAGGAATGAATAGGAGCAACAACCTCTCCCAGAACTGATTACCGGGGAGGCTATCAATGGCCATGTAAGCGAAGTATCCCCAAAGAACAGAAGTAGGTATCTTCTTCATCACAGGTATAGCTGCAACAGAAAAGCCCACAAGCAGTGATTGTAAGAGATTCGTCACTCTTTGCTCATTAACTCGGACAGGCAAGTGTTCTTCGATGTGCTTCGCTGGATCGAATTGATCGAATTTTCCCTTAGTATCCTCTCCATCTTCACGTTTCATAACAGCGTCCTTCAAGTCCTCTAGCTCTTTATCAATGGAAGTAGTCTGCAGCAGAAACACATCTTGCTAAACTAAAACACGGATAGATGTGCAAACAATCCACATAAAACACAAACATAGTTTCACTAGCTCAGACATCCCAAAACTATGTGAACTGAAAACATACATTTGGAGAACTGTCCATCTCAACAAACACCGCATGCATCCTTCCATAGATTTCTGAGTTGCTTGCCTGCATTTTCATGCCTTCTTTTACAGTCTTCACCATTTTCTTTCGTATCAACTGTATATCATGTATCAATAAATTGTTTGAGAATATTTACATATCATGATAATGCACACAGCTTAAAGAAAATTTCCTCTAGATCACATATCCCACCTGCTTCTTGAGGACTGCAAGACTCTTGGTATGCATAGGTGATTGTGGGAGGACCCCATTTGAAGGAGGGAGTCCAAGCAACCCACAAAGTAAAGTCTAAACCCACAAATTTAAATAATAATTTTAGGCCAACATGGAAATAGAAGTGAACCAAAACCTTTTAATAAGAAAAAATGGAATTTAAAAAAAAATAAAAAAATTGGAGCGTTAAAAACAAAGCTTGTAATGTGTATCCATCCAATAAGAATAAAATACATACAAGGAAGCAAACATTTCAAAATATATATACCATGATTCCCAGCAATAAGATATCATAATGGTACGCAGTTGGATTTTTAAGATTAAACTCCTTCTGTTGCGCCAACTGTGAAGCTACACTGTGGTCAAAAAAGTACAAACCCGCTATCATCACAGCTGGGATGATAGCAGAAAATATGTGTGCCACTGGGATTTTTGCCATATCCTGCAAGTTTGAATGTGAAATATGATTCAGTATGTCAGCTTATCTTCTTTATAATGTATTTAAGAAGACCTCAATCTGTATCTAGCCAGAGAAATGCCTGCAAACACTTAATAACTAATGCCTTCGAAAATTCAAGAGAGCTATTGGACTGATTTGACATATTATTTAAACCAAAGCTTACACCCATTTTAATGAAATTTAAGAAAATATTAGTCTCCTTACAATTATAATTAATCTTAACCAAACTTACATGATAGAAACAGGAAGTTTCCTAACCAGCACAATAGAACTCAGAAGCAAATTCTAATTATTAATCTTAACAAAACTTACATGATAGAAACAGGAAGTTTCCTAACCAGCACGATAGAACTCAGAAGCAAATTCTAATTTTGACAAAGGCAAAACAATCACAAAAATTAATAAAGGATTCAAGAGAACTTGATAATTTTCATTTATTACCTTAATCACTGTCCAGTGGTATAGTGATTTATCTTCCCAAGGAAGAGGGCAAAAGAGCCTCCTGGGAACTCCAGCTGGAACTTTTCCAGGTACCCCATAAGACAATGCTGTCCATAACACAACCATTACAGGAACCCCATAATCTGCAACAAAGCTTCGAAACCACCCTGAACCGAGCAACCAAAGAGTAAAGCAATAAATCAGGTCTCAGTCAAGAGATAAGACACTAGAATAGATTAACTGGACCCCATCATTGTGTACCTGTTCCGTAGCGCCAAGACCTAGCACTTCTACTCTTGAGGGCAGTAAAAAGTAGACCAAAGGAGAAAATAATAGTCAGTAGACCATTTGTATAAAGCCAAGTGAATTGGTAATCCTCTGATGTGGAATCTTCACCTTTGGGAATATTAAATTCACTCACAACTCCCTGGGATCAGCAGCTAGCAGTTAGCATGAGAATATTATAAAAGAAAAGAAAATTAATTGCCACACACACACACATATTTTTATACCTTGATGGCCTCTTGAAGAAAAAGAACAGCAATCAACATGCCAAAAAGTTCCCCTGCAATCCTCGTAAATCTAATGATGATTGTGCAAGCGTTGAATATTGCAAGAAGAAACAACATAATGGCAGTCCAGACACAAACCCTGTGGAAATAGAGGATCAAAAATTAAAAAGCTTATGTGTGTATTCAATATGATATCAAACATCTATAATAATAAATAATTAAAAAGGGAGAAACTCTAATTACATACCACCCGGCCCAGGCTAGAAACAGCTCTCCGCCTAATTCTGGCTGGCCTTTGGCGAAACTGTACAACAAAGTGTACATTATAACTGTTGGTTCAGCAACTCCTAAAATCAATAGAGGCTGTCCACCAAAGATTGCATGGATAATTCCACAGATAGCAGTAGAAGAAAGTGTTTCAACTGTGCTCAATCTTCCATCTACATACAAAAAGACAATTCAGGATTTATTAGTAACTTAAGCCTAACAAATTAACACATTACAATTACGAAATTGTTATTTCCACAACGGAAATTCAATATTTCCACAAAATCTTATTCACATGAATGTGAGTCCCATTTATAATGTATGTGAGAAGAGTCTTCTGGAAGTAACAAATTTCCTTGTGGAAAATATCAATTCTCTAGATTAAATTCAACTATAGTTTTTAGAGACTGATAATGCACTACTCTAACTCCTGCCCCCCTCTTTGTGGGATTAATATGCAAATAAAGAAAGAAAAAAAAGGCACATTTTGTAAACAAGAAAAGATTGGTGTAAACTAATATTGTACCTGTTTCTCTATTCAATTGCTCGCCAAAGGCTATGACAGGAAGAGCAGAAGCAAAGAAGATATATGCTGTTGGAGCCAATATTCTGAAATTGAGGATTAGAATATATCAAAATGTACTTCAACCAAACATGCAATTGATTTCTCTTGTTCTATTTCCATACAAAAGAGATCGTACCTGATGCCTGAACCAAGTGCACCGGTCCAATCCTTTTTATAGCATCGCATTCGTCCTCTGACATCTTTAATGACCCCTTTGAGTGGGGATTTGAAATTTTCCATTGCTGATGCAATTTTCGAAGAAACAAAACCAGTGAGATATATCAGCATAAACTCTATATTATAAAATATTAAACTAATTATCTAAAGAAATTTCACACTAAAAATAACCCTGAATTTCATCGGATTTCACAAAAAAGTTAAAGTTGGCACGCATGTAAGAGGAGAATCATAAAGAGAGAAGATTTCAATGCCTTCTAATAGTGTCAGGCAAAGAAATTCATATTTCCAAATTTGTAATTGAAATAAAACGAATTAAAAAAGTGGGAAGCATGTGCCCCATATATTTGTTTAAACCATGAATCAAATCCAGAACAACAGCAAATATCCAATTCCATACACTATCTTTCAAGTCAAAGAAATCTGGATATGACCAATAAATAATAACATATTAAAGAACATTTAAATAATCTACTAATGAAATGCCCTTTATGATAAATAAATTCACATGCACTGAACACACATGTATCAAAAAGAGAGTTGAAACGAAATAGGAATTCAATTATTTATCAGCACCCCATGGATTGAAGAAATCCACCAGATAACTGGTAAGGCATTGTTTGGATATCAAAAAAGCCAGCAAGGGGAGGGGGGGGGGGGGGGGGGGGGAGATTCTTAATGACCATAAATCCCAATTAACATCTAATATGCCTTCTTATAAAGAAAAAAATTAATTCATAACTTTCATTTCCCTAGATTCCAAACAAATCCTAAATGCCCTTACAAATCCTCATTCAACATTCACTTATAGAACCCAAAATTTCTGTTTGGTTACCAATAAATCAAATGAAAGTCAGAAGACATGACATTACAGGTTCAATATATAGGTTAAAAATCAGAAAATTATCTGAATCCATAGATTAACATTTTTAGACAACCAAACAGGAATCAAATGAACACAATTTGCAGTTAACATAAACATCAACTTTAATTTCATCACCTACAAACAAACAAGAGCCTGAACACAAAGAACCAGAATATTTAAGTCTCCATGCACTTAATATCTCAATCTAGAACAGAAAAACTTATGCATACATCATGCATTAATATATGAATATATATATATATATATATATATATATATATATATATAGAATAATGAATGCAGATTGAAGAGAGAGAATGTTACAGTATGGGCTTAGAGAAGACAGAAGAACCAACCGGCGCAATAGAAATCCGGCGGAGATTGTCCGCCGGAAAAGAGAAAAAGGGGTGATTATAGAACCTCTCTCAACAATTTTGTTTTCTTTTTATCTCTATCTAAATACAAATATTAGCTCTATCTCTATTTCTATATATATAGGGAAATAAGGGGTGTTCTGACACTCTTGCTCACCCCTTATTATTTTCACTTTTTATAGCCTGTTTACTTTTCCTTCACATATTTAACTTTTTAAAATTCTTGTTTTAATATTAGGGGAAAGAAAGATTGTTTTTAGTATTTTTTATTATTTTTTTTTCTATGCACTCTACCTTTTATACTTACAAATAAATTTAGAACAATGATTTATATATCGACTAATTTTATCACGAATTTAGATTGCGACTAACGTGAAACTCTATAAGACAGAATAATAATATTCTGGTTGTTTCTTTATTTTCTCTTATCTCATACATTTACGTACGTCAATACTTAATATCAATATAAATTTATCGTCATGAATTGCAACGATTATACACTTATCTATTTTAATTTTATTGTGAAATATAAATGATTTAAGAAAAAGAGAGAGAACTGGGCTTAGCAGTCCCTCAAGAAAATTACATTTGTTTTTGAGTATTCCTTTTATAACTTACAAAGTTGTACTAAATGTGAAAATAACAAGCATAAAGTATAATTCATCTTCTAATAAGTTCTGCATAAAGGAAAGTTTCATAAATTTAAAATAAAAATATATATACTTTTCAGATATCACAATAAACTAAATTTATAAATGATGCTGACAAATCCATCTTTGAGTTTGGTTACATAATTGTAAGAGAAATGATTTACATGACAATAAACTTATAACGAAATTGGATTGCGACTAACTTGAAAACTCTAAATAATACGATAATATAAATTATATTGGGATCATTCTTAATTCTTATTTATTCCATATATGTACATAAATCGGTATTTATAATCAACAAAAAATTATCGTCATATATGCCAAGACTCTATTTGTAAGAGTGTTTTTAAACTATTAATGACAAATTTAAGGTAATTGTGAGATATGAACTTTTATTTCTTTTTAATAATTTAAAAATAATTTTATACTTTATACTTTTACCAAAAGTATTTCAATCAAAAATATAAAATTTTCAAATTTACCTAATAGTGCTCTTTAACCTAATTCTCTATTCTTTAACCATACTTTTAAGAAGTCATCAAAAATAAAAATATTTTTATACTAAATTTTAAAATACTTTTGGTCACTTAAAAGCTTCCCAATTGGACTCCAAGTCGAATTTTGATATGGTCTATAATTGCAATAATAGTATTAATATTTAAAAATATTTACCAAAATAATTTATTCATTTTTTGTTTCAAAATAGAATTTGAGTCTTCAAATATATTTTTTTAAACATTTTAATTTATTATAATAATTTAAACCAGTCTTCAAATCTCAATTTTTATATAAACTATAAACACGCGTTTATGAATTGGACTGCTGAATTGTTCGCCGGTGTACTCGTTGGGGTCCCACAAAGATCTCGGCAGCATTTTTGTCTAATACCATGAATCATAATTATTGTATTAGCTGGCCGATTAGGACTTGTTTGTTTCGCCGGCTATTTCGGTGATCGAGTTTTGCATAGACTGTTTTTGTCCAAGTCCTGACTTGCTTTTATTGGAGATACTACTAAAGGGGCTTTTTCATGTGGGCTAATTAAACACATTGAGATTTAGATATTAATGGCTATAAATCTTCTTCAATTTTTTTATAATCTAGACTTTTTCACCTTTCTTTTTTTGGACGTGCTATTGTTGGAATTATAACTATGAAATTTATGTAAGAACAAATGATAGTGACTTTTTAGCGTAATAATTAATTTCGTCTGCGTAATATATGACACTAAAATGTGCATAATTCAAAAACGTAAATTCATTTATTATGGTCAAAATATCACTATATAGAATAAATGAAATTCTATTTATTCATATCAAATAACGGATTTAGGACATTAAGTTCATTAAGAGCCAGTTTGGTGAACCGGTGGGATGTAAAAAAAATATTTTTAAATTAAATATAAAAATATTTTAATATTTGGTGACCCTCTTAAATTTTTTCTTATTGAGTAGATATTTAAGCAAAAATAAAAAAACTTTTGGCCAAAGTAAGAAACCATACTTATTTTAATTTTGTCTTTTACTTATTCAATAACAACACTTTTTATAATTGTGTAATCAAATATTATTTTAATTTTTTACAAAGACACTTTTGTCAGAAATTTTACATTTAAAAATGTTTCATCCATTGGACCAAATCACACTTTAAAGCTCCGCCAAACTGACACTAAACTATCTCAATCTATATGATGCAATTTTAAAAAGTCAATTAAAAAAATTGAATTTAAAATAATTTCTTCATATTCACCATTTAGACCACAATGTAAAAGTTGAATGAAGATAAAATTGATAGTATAATGTCATACATTTGAAAAATATGGAGTACATCGATTTATTTCTTTAATCTTCATTCTTCTGATTTTCCAGTCTCACCTGTTGGCTGGAAGATATTTCCCCACGTAGGACCGTAAATGATAATCGAAAAATTCGTATCATTCGCATCCGTATTAAAATATATATATAAATATTATTCGCATTCGGAAAAAAACGAATATATCCGTATTCAGTTTAAAGGTATCCGCAAATAAACGGATACGAATACGGATATAGGCGTATTCGTTTAACATTCGACCGTAAATATATCCAACAGATAGCGGATATCCAGCATTCGATATTCGAATTCGGTCCAAATCCGGAATTCGTAACCGGATAACTTATATATATAATAAGCAAAATTATTTTTTTTAAGTGACATTCCTTATATAATAATTAGTTTTCACTATCATACGAAAATTATTTTTAAAATATGTCATTTCACTTCTAAAAAGTAGAAAAAAATATTTTTATTATAATATTAATAAACTAAAATAAATTGATTTAAGTATCGTTAATGGATTTTTACTATTATAAAATTAAAATATCTAAAATGTATCATTTAATAAATATTATAAATATCATTTAACAAGTGTTACAATATAACTTTTGGATCATTTAACAAGTGTTATAAATATTATAAATATCATTTAAATGTTATAATTATAAATTATAAATATTCATACACACTATAGTATTACTCCAAACACATAAAATAGATATCAACTTATTAATGGATATCTAAACTTATTTAAGTATCGTTAATGGATTTTTACTATTATAAAATTAAAATATCTAAAATGTATCATTTAATAAATATTATAAATATCATTTAACAAGTGTTACAATATAACTTTTGGATCATTTAACAAGTGTTATAAATATTATAAATATCATTTAAATGTTATAATTATAAATTATAAATATTCATACACACTATAGTATTACTCCAAACACATAAAATAGATATCAACTTATTAATGGATATCTAAATTTTAATAAGTAGAGCATTCATTTTGAAATTTAGAATTTCAAAAATACTAAAAACCTATTTGAATTGTAATTTAGAGCATTAATATATTTATTATAAATAAATAAATTAACATTCATTCATTAATGAAGTATTCTTTAAAACTCATTATTTTTTCCCCTTATTCTAGTTATATATAGTGTGACAATATATTTAAAGTGTATCATTTAACAAGTATTATAAATGTTATAAATATCATTTAAATTTTATAATTATAGATTATAAATATTCATACACACTATAGTATTACTCCAAATTAACACATAAAATGAATATCTACTTATTAATAGACATCTAAATATTAATAAATAGAGAATTCATTTTGAATTTAGGATTTCAAAAATAATGAAAACTTATTTGAATTGTAATTCAGAACATTAATTATTGTATTTATTAAAAATAAATAAATTAACATTCATTCATTAATATATATGGTTTAAACTTTAAATTGTAATTAGTTATGAGTAATTATTCAAAAAAAATCTTTATTTTTTGTAAATAATTCGAATGAATTTTATATTAGGTGATTGATAAACGAATCCGGATATCCGAATATTCAAATAATCTGTTTATTTGAATAAAATAAACGAAAACGGATATTATCCGTATTCGGATATTATTTCGGATACCGAATAGGGATAATATTTTTAAAATCCGTCGAATACTAGATACGAATACGGATAGCGAATTAATTTTTCGAATACGAATACGGATATTACTGTATTCGAATTTGTTTATATTCGTTTACACCCTTATCCCCATGTATTCTTTCACTGATTTTGTTTGATAATCAGGTTTAATAAAATTTCAACCTATGTAAAAATAATATTTTCACATGAACTTCTCTCACATGAATGTGGGACCCACTAACTATTTATGTGAAAGGGACTATGTAAAAATATTATTATTTTTTTTTTATTTAGAAATATCAGTTCCCTTGATTTAGTAGATTTAGGGACATTAATGACTATATAATCCTTTTCTTCTTTGTATTTTTCCTATTTAAATGTCTTGGTATAGATTGGACAAAAAGCCTAGGTTAAAAAGATGTTCATATTTTGTTTTACATATTTGTTATATATATATATATGCACACACGTTACACATCAATTAAGACTCTTGATTGACCTTTATTTTTATTTTTTACGCATATTAAGATTTGTCTAAAAATATTTATTGACACTTGATGTAAAAATTTTAAACCAATAAATAAATTGTTTTTTGAAAAACACAATTTGTTCAAGTTATACGTCTTTAACAAATCTATCTTAATATAAATAAATAAATAAACATAAAAGGGCACATGGAATTGTCATTTCCTAACTAGAAAATTATAAATTTATGTGTTATGTTATTTATCCAAATATTTTATCTGTTCTAAATTATAAAATTACTATTGACCTTTTACAAATTAATTTAAAATATTTTTAATTTTAAAATTGAGTTAAATTATTAAAATTTTAAAAATAATAAATCTTATAACTATTAGTAGTTTTTAAGTAGTGTCGACGCCGGGATTTTCGTCGTTTCGTTTTCTAATAATAAAATGTCCCTTTCCAATTTTAGCCTTTAGATTAAGATGTGACTTTTGAAAAGGGTCGGCTTAGTGTCGACGGGGTTTTCGAAATGTCGAATTTTTATGAGCCAATTAACCAGAGTCGCCAGTTGGTATTGTTGAAATGGATGTACCAACTCATCCGAATTTTGTTTTCATAATCGTAATGGCTCATATGTGACTCCGATTCAATTGGTCCGCAAACCGAGATTCATAGAGTTCGGGTGTGACGCCCCCAAATCTGGGCCCACACACCCCAAACTTGAGTCGTCAAAAGACTACAACAAAATTATTACAACAAAGCACAACGTACTACAATACAGTGTATAATAATACACAACTAAGTCTTCACTATTATTGCCACACTATTTTACAAAACGTGAAGACTATGATAACTATTCCTTGGACCCTCACTCCATTCCCCGACTAGACCCTGTTATGTTTTCATCTCCTGTTGAAAAACAATGGAACAAAAGAAAGGGTGAGCTCAAATAGCCCAGTAAAGAATATCATGACTAAGATAATGACGAATAAATTATCATTAGTCTTCAACAGTTGAGTTCTTGATAGAATACAATAGACTACAAGGTTATATCAAAAACTGCAGTTAAATTCTTAAACAACGTTCAGATCAATAATAACAGCGGAATGAGTAATCTATTAGAAGAATAATGCAGACTATAATGTCCACTCGGTTCTCTTTTTAGGAAAAACATCATCAACTTTTATCATCTGAAGTATCATTAGTCAAGATAATACAAATTCACAGTTCCTGATCATAATCATGCACATCAACAGTTCATCTTTGTACTACGGGCCAAAGATATTCAATATAGCACCAACGGTCATGATTATACCAGATTCAGCCTTTGGTCATAATCATACCAAACAACAGTTCATCTTTGCACTACGGGCCAAAGAGAACATTCACCACGTGCCATAAAAGACACCGAACAGATGTATCGCCTTTAACCTATTATATCGCCTTTAACCTATCATCTGTTCAACAAATATATCACATCTGTGCCCCCGGCCACAGATATTCACAACAGCTTGATTTTTGGATGATTAGAATGATATAAATGATGAACAGAAGAAATAGGATAACAATAAGTATCGGAAGTTTACTTTGTACAGATTCAAATAATGTCCAAATTGTCAACATGATGTGGAGTGAAATTTAAAAATGATATTCAAGATCCACAGTTCAGAATAACGGTTACAATTCAATAGAAAGGTTCACGTAAATATGAAGGTTCAGTTGAAATAATGAAGTTCAACTATTATGGAACATATAATATTTTCAGGAATTATAGAAGCAATAGTTCCATAATAAATTTCGATTTAGGAGTATGAAAGAAAATAATATCCCTTACCGTAGCAGGTTTGATTAACAAAAGGTGAAGGAAATTAATACAAAGGGTTATTCACCAACAGGCGGCAATCCGCTCCGTAAGGTTATTCCCACAATTTAATAGAATTTGAGTACAAAGAGTTATTCACCAAACAGGCGGCAATCCGCTCCGTAAGGTTATTCTCAGAGATTAATAATGAATGAATACGAAAGGTTATTCACCAACAGGCGGCAATCCGCTCCGTAAGGTTATTCCCACAATTTAATAGAATTTGAGTACAAAGAGTTATTCACCAAACAGGCGGCAATCCGCTCCGTAAGGTTATTCTCAGAGATTAATAATGAATGAATACGAAAGGTTATTCACCAACAGGCGGCAATCCGCTCCGTAAGGTTATTCCCACAATTTAATACATGGAAATAAAAGGCACGTCTTATGAGTAAGGAAGAAACAATATTATTATCGAGAATCAAATAATGATAATCCCTTACCATAGTACGTTTGAATAATGGAAGATGAAAAAGATGGTATCCCTTACCTCAACACGTGACTGGATATTGATTTAAATGAGGTTGATTAACTTGAACAGTACACGTATACTTATAGATCTTCACAAATACTCAAGATGACTTAAGCACACTTAGAGAGAACTTTCACAAGAAGTATTTAGAGAGAGGAAGAAAGAACAAGTAAGGAAGTTTATGAAAAATCCTTAAGTAAAGGCTTCTATTTATAGCCAAAAATCTTATCATTCATTTAATCTAAACCATTCATTTAAAGATCATCTTTTAATCTACACCATCCATTTCAAATATTATATTATCTTTAATCTACACCATTCATTTCATATCACCTAATAATCACCTAACTTTATATTATAAACAAATCAATTTAATTATTCAACAATAATTCACACTTTAATCTACACCATTCATTTCATATCACCTAATAATCACCTAACTTTATATTATAAACAAATAACTTTATCAATTCAATTATTATGACTAATTGTTATAAATACAGTATAGTTAGCTCTTAGATATCAAGTCAATAAATTAATGAAATACAACTGTTTAAATAACATCATAATAGAGATAACAATAATGTAAAATAAAACATACGTTACTGTGTAATGACAATTATTGATTCAATAATGTGAATTACTGTGCATATGTTACTGTGACAATTATTAGGTTCAATAATTTAAAAAAGTGCAACAACAATTATTGACTCAATGATATAAAATACAGTGTAATGACAATTATTAAATCAATAATGCAAAATACTGTGTAACAACAATTATTGAATTGATAATATAAAATATTATGCAGTGACAATTATCGATGAAATGATGCGTAACAGTTACGGTGTCAATTATCAGACCAATAATATGAGACACTATGCAATACCGTGTGTTACTGTAGAGTACCGTGTGCTACAGAAAATACCATAAACTACCGTATGCTACTATTCTTTTATCACCGGTATTTTAACAGTTCCGTTGACTATTTTTATTTAAAAAGGTTACTTCTGTTGTTTTCTATATCCGACAAATATTCCGTTGTGGGGTCCACCAATAATTTATTATTTCGGCGCCGTCGGACCAAACGAATATTCCCCGACCAAACGAATATTCCCCGACAAAGCGAATATTGTCCGACAAAAATAAAATTTGCACATAACATCCTTAACTTTCAATTTTGTTAATTTAACCACTTACTGTTTCAAAAAAAAATATATATGAAGAAAAATTAAATTTTGTATTTCATAAAATTCGGGGTCTTACAACCTCCCCTCCTTATGAAATTTCGTCCCCGAAATTGACGTACCTGACATATCGAAGAGGTAAGGATACTTAGATTTCATCTCAGATTCTAGCTCCCAGGTCATTTCCTCAGTATCTTGGTTCCTCCATAAAACCTTAACTTGAGGTATAACCTTTGAGCGTAGGATCTGCTCCTTCTTATCCAGGATCTTAACAGGTACCTCCTCGTATGTTAAATCCTCTGCTATAACGTCTGGTTCTAACTCAATGACGTGGTTTGGGTCCTTCACATATTTACGTAACATAGATATGTGAAAAACGTTATGGATGCGAGACATACTTGGTGGTAGGGCTAGTCTGTAGGCTACGGTTCCTATTCGATCGAGGATTTCAAATGGGCCAATAAATCGAGGGTTGAGCTTTCCTCTCTTTCCGAATCTCGTAACCCCTTTCCATGGAGAAACACGTAAGAATACATGATCTCCGACGTTGAAACTTTCGTCTCTCCGATGAAGATCAGCATAACTCTTTTGTCGTTCTTGTGCGGTCTGTATTCGTTGTCGGATCATTTGGATCTTTTCGGTCGTCAAGCGTACCAACTCGGGTCCCAACAATTTTGCTTCTCCTACCTCATTCCAACATATTGGAGAGCGACACTTCCTTCCATACAATGCCTCGAATGGAGCCATGCCTATGCTTGCTTGGTAACTGTTGTTGTAAGAAAATTCCACCAACGGCAAGTACTTATCCCAACTTCCTTTGAAGTCTACTACACAAAGTCTCAAAAGATCTTCGAGGGTCTGGATCGTCCTTTCCGATTGTCCGTCCGTTTGAGGATGGTATGCAGAACTAAAACGTAGTTCAGTGCCCATAACTTTTTGTAGACTGATCCAAAAGCGTGAAGTGAATCTAGGATCTCGATCAGAAACTATGGAAACTGGCATGCCATGCAATCTCACGATCTCATTTATGTACATACCGGCAAGACGTTCAAGTGAAAAGTTTTCTCGTATAGGCAAGAAATGAGCAGATTTGGTCAATCTATCTACGATCACCCAAATTGCATCTAAGCCTTGAGAAACTTTTGGAAGACCCGTCACGAAGTCCATATTGATGTGTTCCCACTTCCATTCGGGAACTTCAAGTGATTGTAATGGACCTTTAGGAACTTGATGTTCTGCCTTGACACGTTGACAAGTTAGGCACCTTGAGATAAACTCCGCAATCTCTCTTTTCATATTGTTCCACCAAAATGTATGTCGAAGATCTCGATACATCTTGGTACCTCCTGGGTGGATTGCAAACGGCGTGTTGTGTGCCTCCATCATGATTTTATGCTTTAATTCAGGATCGTTAGGAACACAGAGTCGAGAGTTGACTCGAAGTATTCCTTTCTCGTCGATTCTTGCTTCGGGAATGACACCTTCTTGTACTTTCTTTATCATGTTTATCAGTTCCGGATCGGTAGCTTGAGCAGCTTTAATTTTATCGATTAAAGTTGGTTCTACTCACACATGAGCAATCTTCAAGCGGGTCCCTGGTGTCTTTAGCTCTATCTCCATCTTTTGCAAGTCGTACAAAATACACTTTTGTGTTGTCAGCAGTGCACTTGTACTTGCATAAGATTTTCTGCTCAAAGCGTCAGCTACAACGTTCGCCTTTCCCGGGTGATACTGGATTGTGTGGTCATAATCCTTTAACAGCTCAAGCCAACGTCGTTGTCGCATGTTGAGTTCCTTCTGGGTGAAGAAATACTTGAGACTTTTATGATCCGTATAAATATCCACTTTTTCTCCGTACAAGTAGTGTCTCCAGATCTTCAACGCGAAAACGACTGCTGCCAACTCTAGATCATGAGTAGGATAATTTTTCTCATAATCTTTGAGTTGTCGAGAGGCGTAGGCTATAACCTTTCCATGTTGCATAAGGACACAGCCTAGACCTTTGCCAGAAGCATCGCTGTAGATAACAAATTCTCCTGATCCTGATGGTATGGTCAGAACAGGAGCTGAAACCAGTCTCTTCTTGAGTTCTTGGAAACTTTTCTCGCATTCCTCGCTCCATATGAATTTTGTGCTTTTCCGAGTAAGCTGCGTTAATGGAGTGGCGATTCGAGAAAATCCTTCTACGAATCTCCGATAATAACCAGCTAGACCCAGAAAACTTCGGACTTCGGTTACTGTTTTGGATTGTTCCCAATTTAGTACCGTTTCAATCTTCGCAGGATCGACTGATATTCCTTGACTAGAAATCACATGCCCAAGAAACGCGACCTCCTCAAGCCAGAACTCACATTTCTTCAACTTGGCATATAATTTGTTTTCACGGAGCTTTTGTAGTATCAATCTCAGGTGTTGTTCATGATCCTCGCGACTCTTGGAGTATATGAGGATGTCATCAATAAAGACAACCACAAAATGATCCAAATGTTCCTTGAATATCCGGTTCATCATGTCCATGAAAGCTGCAGGAGCATTAGTTAGTCCAAAAGGCATGACTAAGAACTCATAATGCCCATAACGAGTTCTGAAAGCAGTCTTTGGAATGTCCTCAGCTTTAACCTTTAACTGATGATATCCAGAACGGAGATCAATCTTTGAGAAATGTTGAGCACCTTGCAATTGATCAAACATGTCATCAATCCGAGGTAACGGGTACCTGTTCTTGATGGTGACATGGTTCAATTCTCGGTAGTCAATGTACAATCTCATACTCCCGTCTTTCTTCTTCACAAATAGAACAGGAGCACCCCAAGGTGATGCACTCGGACGAATGAAACCGGTATCCAACAATTCCTGTAGTTGGACTTTTAACTCTTGAAGTTCAATGACAGCCATTCGGTAGGGAGCTTTGGAAATGGGCTTGGTACCGGGTTCAAGATCAATATAAAAATCAATTTCACGGTTTGGGGGTAAGCCAGGAAGTTCTTCAGGAAAAACGTCAGGAAACTCATTAACAATGGGAATATCATTCAAGTTTGACGTATTTTTGTTCAAATCAGTGACATGAGCTAAAAAGGCTTGACATCCGTTTTTCAATAAACGAATGGCTTTATGGCTAGAAATAACAGTTATAGATTTCAATGGTTTAGTTGCTTGAATTTGCATGACAGGTTGATTAGGAATATGAAAACTAATAACCTTATGAAAACAATCAATTTTAGCATGATGGGTAGTCAACCAATCAATTCCTAAAATCACATCAAATTCATGCATCTCCAAAGAAATAAGGTCAACAGGTAATGTGAGGTTGTTGATTTGAACTAGGCAAGATTTATAGACAGTAGATGTAATGGTCATTTCTCCTAATGGGGTTTCAACTGATAAGTCAAAGTCCAAATTTTCAGGAGTTAAGTTTAAACGCTGAGCACATGCAGGTGAGATAAAAGAATGGGTAGAGCCAGTATCTAACAAAGCGTAGACTTCACGAGAATTTATGAATAGCTTACCGGTTATCACCTCATTCGGTTTCTTGACTGTTATCGTCAAATCGAATCCCGAATACTTCATTCGGATCTTCACGTATTTCAACCATGGGAATACCACTGAATAATTTTCTAGCAAACTGTTTCTCGGATTCATCAACTTCATCAGTAGTAAGGTACCAATGATTTCCATTAAAATAGTATTTTCGATAGACTGCAGTTTCCACGATAGTGACTAACTTAACCTGAATTCCTCTAAATTGTAACGCCCAAAAGTATAGAAACATCATTTTTAAATAATCTTGAAAATCATAGCTGGAACACCATAAATCCCAAAGACTAATATGAAAAGTCCATATATTCTGATCCTTTGTTATAGAGCATAACCAGGTGATATCACTCTCCCAATTAGTGAGTAAATTAAAGGCAATAATTTCCGCAAGTTCGTTACTTCCTTTAATTGCTTCTAAGAATGGATCTGGAACGACTGTAGCAGAGCTTTCACCTTCATCCTTACTGGATAGAACACGCATAATTTTTGCCATAGGCAAATGATTCAACTCTGAGTTTGTAAGAAGATTATTCGTCGCCTCTTGTTTTGCAGCTACATTTGTTTCGGTAATTTCATAGTTAACCTCCTGATTTCCAGATGCCATAATTAACTGTGGTCACAAAATAAATGTTAGTTCAAATAAACTGACTCATCACTTCATGTTCCTACATTCAAATCGACTCATTAGATAATAAAATCTATTTTAGGTAGGACACACTAGTGACTGATTCTATTCGTCTCTCCCCTCCTAGTTCTACCCCAGATCTCCATTAAAGACCATATCCCTAAGCTCTGATGCCAACTGTGACGCCCCCAAATCTGGGCCCACACAGCCCAAACTTGAGTCGTCAAAAGACTACAACAAAATTATTACAACAAAGCACAACGTACTACAATACAGTGTATAATAATACACAACTAAGTCTTCACTATTATTGCCACACTATTTTACAAAACGTGAAGACTATGATAACTATTCCTTGGACCCTCACTCCATTCCCCGGCTAGACCCTGTTATGTTTTCATCTCCTGTTGAAAAATAATGGAACAAAAGAAAGGGTGAGCTCAAATAGCCCAGTAAAGAATATCAAGACTAAGATAATGACGAATAAATTATCATTAGTCTTCAACAGTTGAGTTCTTGATAGAATACAATAGACTACAAGGTTATATCAAAAACTGCAGTTAAATTCTTAAACAACGTTCAGATCAATAATAGCAGCGGAATGAGTAATCTATTAGAAGAATAATGCAGACTATAATGTCCACTCGGTTCTCTTTTTAGGAAAAACATCATCAACTTTTATCATCTGAAGTATCATTAGTCAAGATAATACAAATTCACAGTTCCTGATCATAATCATGCACATCAACAGTTCATCTTTGTACTACGGGCCAAAGATATTCAATATAGCACCAACGGTCATGATTATACCAGATTCAGCCTTTGGTCATAATCATACCAAACAACAGTTCATCTTTGCACTACGGGCCAAAGAGAACATTCACCACGTGCCATAAAAGACACCGAACAGATGTATCGCCTTTAACCTATTATATCGCCTTTAACCTATCATCTGTTCAACAAATATATCACATCTGTGCCCCCGACCACAGATATTCACAACAGCTTGATTTTTGGATGATTAGAATGATATAAATGATGAACAGAAGAAATAGGATAACAATAAGTATCGGAAGTTTACTTTGTACAGATTCAAATAATGTCCAAATTGTCAACATGATGTGGAGTGAAATTTAAAAATGATATTCAAGATCCACAGTTCAGAATAACGGTTACAATTCAATACAAAGGTTCACGTAAATATGAAGGTTCAGTTGAAATAATGAAGTTCAACTATTATGGAACATATAATATTTTCAGGAATTATAGAAGCAATAGTTCCATAATAAATTTCGATTTAGGAGTATGAAAGAAAATAATATCCCTTACCGTAGCAGGTTTGATTAACAAAAGGTGAAGGAAATTAATACAAAGGGTTATTCACCAACAGGCGGCAATCCGCTCCGTAAGGTTATTCCCACAATTTAATAGAATTTGATTACAAAGAGTTATTCACCAAACAGGCGGCAATCCGCTCCGTAAGGTTATTCTCAGAGATTAATAATGAATGAATACGAAAGGTTATTCACCAACAGGCGGCAATCCGCTCCGTAAGGTTATTCCCACAATTTAATAGAATTTGAGTACAAAGAGTTATTCACCAAACAGGCGGCAATCCGCTCCGTAAGGTTATTCTCAGAGATTAATAATGAATGAATACGAAAGGTTATTCACCAACAGGCGGCAATCCGCTCCGTAAGGTTATTCCCACAATTTAATACATGGAAATAAAAGGCACGTCTTATGAGTAAGGAAGAAACAATATTATTATCGAGAATCAAATAATGATAATCCCTTACCATAGTACGTTTGAATAATGGAAGATGAAAAAGATGGTATCCCTTACCTCAACACGTGACTGGATATTGATTTAAATGAGGTTGATTAACTTGAACAGTACACGTATACTTATAGATCTTCACAAATACTCAAGATGACTTAAGCACACTTAGAGAGAACTTTCACAAGAAGTATTTAGAGAGAGGAAGAAAGAACAAGTAAGGAAGTTTATGAAAAATCCTTAAGTTAAGGCTTCTATTTATAGCCAAAAATCTTATCATTCATTTAATCTAAACCATTCATTTAAAGATCATCTTTTAATCTACACCATCCATTTCAAATATTATATTATCTTTAATCTACACCATTCATTTCATATCACCTAATAATCACCTAACTTTATATTATAAACAAATCAATTTAATTATTCAACAATAATTCACACTTTAATCTACACCATTCATTTCATATCACCTAATAATCACCTAACTTTATATTATAAACAAATAACTTTATCAATTCAATTATTATGACTAATTGTTATAAATACAGTATAGTTAGCTCTTAGATATCAAGTCAATAAATTAATGAAATACAACTGTTTAAATAACATCATAATAGAGATAACAATAATGTAAAATAAAGCATACGTTACTGTGTAATGACAATTATTGATTCAATAATGTGAATTACTGTGCATATGTTACTGTGACAATTATTAGGTTCAATAATTTAAAAAAGTGCAACAACAATTATTGACTCAATGATATAAAATACAGTGTAATGACAATTATTAAATCAATAATGCAAAATACTGTGTAACAACAATTATTGAATTGATAATATAAAATATTATGCAGTGACAATTATCGATGAAATGATGCGTAACAGTTACGGTGTCAATTATCAGACCAATAATATGAGACACTATGCAATACCGTGTGTTACTGTAGAGTACCGTGTGCTACAGAAAATACCATAAACTACCGTATGCTACTATTCTTTTATCACCGGTATTTTAACAGTTCCGTTGACTATTTTTATTTAAAAAGGTTACTTCTGTCGTTTTCTATATCCGACAAATATTCCGTTGTGGGGTCCACCAATAATTTATTATTTCGGCGCCGTCGGACCAAACGAATATTCTCCGACCAAACGAATATTCCCTGACAAAGCGAATATTGTCCGACAAAAATAAAATTTGCACATAACATCCTTAACTTTCAATTTTGTTAATTTAACCACTTACTGTTTCAAAAAAAAATATATATGAAGAAAAATTAAATTTTGTATTTCATAAAATTCGGGGTCTTACATCGGGGGCTTGCTTAAGCGAGGGGAAGGTGTTAGGCACCCCCCCCGACTTCCGTGAAACACGGTTACCGCTATCTTGATGTTTTCCTATCCTTTTTAAATCCTAAAAATATGTGTGTGCGCGCGTGTGTGTATGTGTGCCTAAATGGAGGTTTGTGGTGTCCTTTTGCATAAAGTTGCTTTGATTTTATATGTCAAAAATGTGTTTTGTCGGGAAAGTGTTTTAGACGTCTTTTGACCCAAATGACAAGGCTTCGTTTGTTATAAGAAAGATTAATTTTAATTTCGAAAACGATGAGGTTTTTATTAGATGTCATTTTAGAAAACAATAGTTTTTTAAACTTTTGTCAAATAGGAATCGAGACTATACATTGCCTTCTAACAGTAAATATAAATAAAACGAGGGCAACTTCTAGAACTCTTTAACCCTATGCACAAAGTTTAATGAAAACGTTTATTTATTTTTTCGAAAACGTCTTTCATGACTTTTCAAAACCAAAATAGCCTTTTCGTCAAACGAGGATCAAATTTCGCCAAAACTCTTTACTTTTTAAACCTCGTGTATCTAATATCCTAATTTGCTTGATTTTATAAAAATCTTTATCATTTCATTCCAAAATCATTTTCTCGTGTCAAAAGGGAAAACCAAGCATCAAAATAACGTTGCGGCTATTCACGGGCATGTAAGCCATCCGAATAACCCCAAACGCCCACAATCGCACATTTCATTATTACGGGGCCTTAAACCCAATTTTCGATCCGACATCGCTTTAAGGCCCGAAAATTACATATTTACAATACAAATGCATCGCCATCGCTACATGCGTTAAAACTATAAAATAAACTAAAAGGATATTATCGGGAGGTTAGGAGGAGATTCTATCCACAACAAATCCTCTCTAACCATCCCTAATCCATAGATCCAAACATATATCGACTACATCGGATCTAACTTCAACATATACAAAATCAAACTATATTAAATAGCAATGCACCAAATATTTTCGGATCTAACAGTAGATCCACCCAACAAATGCACAAAAATTAGATCTATAATAACTTAAACAATAAAATGAAATGAGAACTAGATCTAACTATATAAAACCACAAATGCTAGAAACTTAGATTTCTTCACATTTCAAATGAGGAAAGACACGCTTGAATGCTTGAAAATCAAAATAGGATACAATATAATGTAAAGATTGAACAAATGAGGAAGAATCCTCACCTTTTCTACCAAACCCGAAGGTTTCTCTCTCTATTCCGCCATTTTCTCTCTCTAAAAACCTTCAAAATTTCCTCTCTCTTTCTTCTCTCGGACGAAAATGGCGATGTATAGCTGATCTCCAGGCAGCCGCAGATGCATCTGCGGCTGCCTGCTGTGGCCGTCTGAGCCGCCGCCTCGGCTGCCGTGTGCCGCCCTCGAGCCACGCGAAGCCCCAAAAGTCGTTGGCCGCAGATGCATCTGCGGCTGTCTGGCTTCCTTTTCTCGATTTCCGTGTCACGCGGTCTTAAATCGCCAATTTTTGCTGTATTGTTTTGGAAGGCTGTATTTTTGCAATCCGGAAATCCCTGGGAAACGTGTCATATTGTTCTGGGAGGCTAGTTCGGCGGGCTGCGACTTGATATAGAATTTGATAATTGTGCCTGGCTTCCAGGGAGCGAGACCCCCGAACATCGTAAGCGGAGTGGCCATTAGTCGTCTTTTGTGGTCAGCTCAGGCTTTTCTGGATCAACTGTTCGCCTTGCCTCAAGTGACCGGATGCTCGTTGTCCGTTGTGGCGGTTTTGACCATAAATCGCTGGGGTGGCTTTGTGCTGGGGTCCACCTTTCTTTCCGCATGTCGGGTCAAATGACGATTTTGCCCTCCTGCCAGGGTTAGTAGAGAAAGTGCAAAATTTGGGTGTCTACAGCTGCCCCTCTTTATCATGTTTATGGAATGGTAAGTGAAATGAACATGATAAAGAAGTAGGCACCGAATGCATGAGGATGGCAACATGTGTTGATGATGCAACATATACACATTAATGATGCAACATATATATCAATTGTGCAACATATACATATTAATGATGCAACATCAATATCACCAGTTACTGTCTCAAATGGACTCGCATCGCATATTCGCCAAAAACTATTTTTCTCTTGCTTAACGCATATCGCATATTTAAATATCAAATTCAATATCATACTAAATGAAAATCGCATTACATCGCATATGAAATCGCATATCGCACTGCTTCTCATATGATGTATCGCATATCGCATCGTACATCGCATCGCATTGTTTTGGTCATCGTCGGATCTTTTCCCAACGGTCATCGCATTGTCATCGTCGGATCTTTCTCCAACGGGTCGTCTCGTCATCGTCAGATCTTTCTCCAACGGGTCGTCTCGTCATCGTCGGATCTTTCTCCGACGGGTCGTATCGTCATCGTCGGATCTTTTGCCGACGGGTCGTATCGTCATCGTCGGATCTTTTGCCGACGGATCGTATGGGTTTAGTCTCTAACAAGTTATCATGTAATTGTCGGGTCTCGTCTCCGACGGGTCATTTTTTGTGACGGTCAGGTATCGTTTCTGACGGGTCATTTTTGGGACGGTCAGGTATCGTCTCTGACGGTCGGTTTTGTGAGGGTCAGGTATCGTCTCTGACGGGTCGTTTTTGGGACGGTCAGGTATCGTCTCTGACGGGTCGTTTTGTGATGGTCAGGTATCGTTTCTGACAAGTCGTTTTGGGTTGGTCAGGTATCGTCTCTGACGGGTCGTTTTTGAATTGGTCAGGTATCGTTTCTGACTGGTCGTTTTTGAAATGGTCAGGTCTCGTATCTGACGGGTAGTTTTGAATTGGTCAGGTCTCGTATCTGACGGATCATTTTGAATTGGTCAGGTCTCGTATCTGACGAGTCGTTTTTTCAATTGGTCAGGTATCGTATCTGACGGGTCGTTTTTCAATTGGTCAGGTATCGTATCTGACGGGCCGTTTTTCAATTGGTCAGGTATCGTATCTGACGGGTCATTTTTTCAATTGGTCAGGTATCGTATCTGACGGGTCGTTTTTCAATTGGTCAGGTATCGTATCTGACGGGTCGTTTGAATTGGTCAGGTCTCGTATCTGACGGGTCGTTTTTGAATCGGTCAGGTATCGTATCTGACTGATCGTTTTGAATTGGTCAGGTATCGTATCTGACTGGTCGTTTTTTTTTTTTTGGGTTGGTCAGGTATCGTATCTGACTGGTCGTCTTTCGGTTTGGTCAGGTATCGTATCTGACTGGTCGTCTTTTGGTTTGGTCAGGTATCGTATCTGACTGGTCGTTTTTGGTTTGGTCAGGTATCGTATCTGACTGGTCGTTTTTGGTTTGGTCAGGTATCGTATTTGACGGGTCGTTTTGAATTGGTCAGGTCTCGTATCTGACGGGTCGTTTTTGAATTGGTCAGGTATCGTATCTGACTGGTCGTTTTGAATTGGTCAGGTCTCGTATCTGACGGGTCGTTTAGAATTGGTCAGGTCTCGTATCTGACGGGTCGTTTTTGAATTGGTCAGGTATCGTATCTGACTGGTCGTTTTGAAATGGTCAGGTCTCGTATCTGACGGGTCGTTTAGAATTGGTCAGGTCTCGTATCTGACGAGTCGTGTTTTGAATTGGTCAGGTATCGTATCTGACTGGTAGTTTTTGGGTTGGTCATGGGTTTTCACTGACGAGTCATTTTTTATAATTGCCGGGTATCGTCTCCGGAATCGTTGTGTATTGTCCCAAATGGACTCGCATCGTGTTGTACATCATAAAAATGCAATAATTCTAGAGGAAATTTTAAAAGGAAAGCGTACCTGAATAGTTTGTGGGGCCTCCCTGGGAGTCGTCCTCGTAAATCGCTTTTGCCAGTCATTTCTTTTGGTTTGACTTGTCATTCTTGGGGTTTGTCCTTGTAGATCGCTCTTGACAACCAGTGCTTTTGAGCTTTGACCCTTGTTGATTAGCTGAAGGTGCTTCAGACAGTCATTTTGCAATTCCTTGATGTTCCATAGATTTTGGGTGCATCGGATCGTAGAAGTTTCCCGCTGTCATGTCTTTCCGATCAATGACACTGGCATTCGCGACGCCGACAGTCTCGTACCTGTGATTTTTCTTTTATGTATAGTTTATTTTGATATATACATGGATGCGCAGATGTTATGCATGGATCAATAGATATGCTTGGAAGGAAATGACCCCTGTTTAGTCAAATGATACAATTTTTCACGTGTCGTTCTTTTTTGACCACTCAGTTGTGTCATTCCTTATTTGGGGGGACAGTTTTCTGGACTTCAAGGTTGGTCCGTTGAATCGCATGCCCCTGATCGTTTCTCTGTTGGGGAATTATATTTGTCGTTTTCGAATGCCCAATTGACTTATCCCGGACTCCTCATCCTGCTGGTTCTCAAATCGTCATGTCTTTGAATTTGGGACGCTGGGACTTCCTCTTATGCCAAGACTCTTAGTTGATATCTAGGTGATCCTCTTGTCATTTGATCGTATGCATTGATAGCACTTGACTCTCATCCGATTGGGGCAGTTCATTTGGCTTTTTGCTATGATCGATGACCATGTTGCCCTTCCTCGCCTTTTAATCGATCAGTCCTGACATCCGAGATTACATCGCTCTTGCATATGCTCGCTTGAATATCGAGGTAATGTCAGCGTGCATCAGATTGAGTTCGTCAAAATCCATTGATGGTCGTGGAGGAAGGTTCGTTGATGAGGAGTCTGATATAGACCTGTGCCCCTTTCATTTCCATGATCTTTAAGATGCCCCAGCCTTTACTCATGTTTTTGTCGAGGATTCGTTTGGGAAGTCATTTCGTTTGTCATGCCGAGTTACGCACACCGATTCATATCCTGCACAAGTAACAAACGCTAAATGCTCGACCGTTCGGGTCGGTGGGGTTAACTCCAATATTACTAAACATCTCAACAGTAGAGCACAAAAATGGAATGCTCGTGATTATGCAATTTAGCTCATGTTTGTGATGTTTTCGTCTTATCGTAAAAAAAACTTGGCATCGAGATGTATCTCTTTTTTTCGTGAATCGTGACTGTATTATCTTGATATTGAATGAATTGTGAATCTATTGAGTCACTCTTGATTTCACTCCTCTCTTTTTTCTTTCTTCTACTTTTTTTCTTTCATCTGACGAGTTAGGAAATCTTATTAACACATTTAAGCATTCATGGTCAATATACGTGAGTATGATTAAATTCAAAGCTACCTTCTTTTATCAAAGGTATTTCGGCTTCATTCTCGTTATCGTTGTTCACAGAATCAACGTCATATGACAAGTGCACTGTGCGATGCAATCTTCATTTAGGGGCCTCTTTTCCGTGACTTTAGATGAGCTTCTTTTTTCTCTGGTCGGACAATTTTTTTCTTTTTCTTTTTTTCGACTCCGCATTTCCCTTCCCGTGTCCACTTAACTTGTCTCGTTTTCTTAGGCTATTCAGAGTTACCCATTTAACGAGTTTTGGACCAATGATTCCCAAACCAAGCAGCTTTAGGGCATTAGGTGTAAAGACACCCCTTCGGGTTTACTTGCTCGAATAACAAAGGTCACGCTTCGATACAAGTTAGGTGGTTTACCACATTCATTCCTCGTCTGACTCTACGCAAGATTCGTTTTCTTAGGCTTGAGTTACCCATGTAGCGAGCGTTGGGCCGGTGACTCCCAAATCGGACGACTTTAGGGCACCAGGTGTAGAGACACTTTTCAGGCTTAATTACTCGAATAACCCATGCCACGATTCGAATCTGCTCAGGTCTCTGCAGTCGTAATGCTCGTTTTCTTAGGCTCTGAATTACCCATGTAACGAGCGTTGGGCCGGCGACTCCCAAATCAGACGACTTTAAGGCGCCAGGCGTAAAGACACCCCTCAGGCTTAATTGCTCGAATAATTCAGGCCACGATTCGAGGCATTTGATTCACTTTTATTTACTTTTCGACTCCGCATCAATCGTCATCATTATCGTCATAGCTTTATACCCCACATCTGAAAGTCGGCGCAAACGCAAAGTGCAGACTTGCCTATGAGGTTGATTCTGCTTCGAACAACACTTCGAAATCAGCTCTTTGTGCAGTTTTAATAGGTTGATCAGTTTTAATCGTCTAATCATACTCACGAGTCTGCTCCACGGATGCTTCTTAGGATTAATTCGATTCCTAACAAGTCACATAAAATTTTCTCTTTTTCCAAAAGTAATGTTAGAGTTAGACTATATACAGTCATAATATATGTACATGGAGACAGGAAAGAAATAAAGAGATGAAACGAGTTGTATCTTACCTGAGGGTCATCGTATTCTGAAAGAGCTCTGAATGGAAAAGACCAATTGATAGTACATCTCTGATGATGTTGTCGTACGCTCACGAGATCGTACCATAGATGTTGATTTGTGTACTATCTTTCCATGGATGGTTGATGACTGCCCCAGTGTCGAGTCGTCATCGATTTCAAAATTGCCCCAGTCCTGATTGTTGTCAAGGTCATTGCTTCGTGGTGTCTTTGACAGGTGGGCTGATGAGATGCTGGGAACCCAAGAATCATTTGTCGTTGATCAGGTTGGAAGTGTACTCCGGTGGGTTGACAGGAGAACAGGTCATCTGAGTCATTGATCGTTAATTGCAAAACTATCGAAGGGTTATATACATTTTTACAAGGATTAGACCGCGCCAAAGTGGCTGCCTACGTACTCCTATAGGAAGAGGAGATCAGGTCTTTCGTAGTTCAGGCCATCAATAGCACACAAGATTGCTTTTTTTTTTTTTTTTTTTTTTGTTTTTTTTTTTTTTGTTTTTTTTCTTTTTTTTTGTTTTTTTTTTGCAAGAAAACATAACATAATAATGCATAGAAAAAATAAAACGAGGAATAATATTAAGCAGCCAATAACATCCCCACCCTTTTTTTTTGGGACTCGCAATCGTATCATTTAAGTTCACCATTTCATAGTTCGCGGAGGCTCGTCAATCCATTCGTCGGTGTTCGGGTTCCCCATTGCGGTGATCTCAATATCGTTTGCCATTTTTAGCTCTCCTCTTTCGATAAGATTTTGGATCTTGTGCCGCAACGCCCAACACTCTTCAGTATCATGCCCTGGTGAGTTGGAATGATAGAGGCATATTCGTGTAGGATCGTATCTTTTAGACTCGGGGTCGGTTTGTGGCAGCAACTCCATAATCTTTCCCCGGCTGATCAGAAGGTGCAATATTTCTGCATTTGATTTGCTCAAAGGGGTGAACTTTCGATCTCTTGGGAATGCTGCTCGATCTTTCCCTTTTGAGGGTTCACCTCTGTCCGAGCGGTTATCAAGGCTCCACTGGTGGGGTCGTCTGACATCTTTATTATTTTCAGTTCCCTGCCCTTTCATTCTGTTTTGATCTCCTTGAGTCATCTGGTTTTCCTGGGAGGGATCCTGGTTTGAAATTTGTTTGTCCTCTTCTTCCGTTTGGTCTCTCAGTAATTGGGTGAAGAGTTGCCTCGTCAGATTATGTTGGTGTACCACCAGGTCTGCTAATTGCTTCATTTGATGCCTGACCAACTTCAATTCTTGCCTAACGACCTTAACCTCCTCTAGACATTCCCATTCAAGGACATTTGTTTCGCTCATTGGGGAGTATTCTTTGATCTTTCGTATGTAATTGCGATTGGGGTCCACCCCGATATTTTCTGACCCAATCATGTTTCCCTTGTCTGTTTCGTATTGTGGCAGATGGTTGGTGTTAACATCTGGTCGTTCAACTACAATGTCCCCTTATCGATCAAGTGTTGTATCTTATGTTTTAATGACCAACAGTCTTGAGTATCATGCCCAGGAGATCCTGAGTGATAAGCGCATTGTTTGCGGGAGTCAAATCGTTTTCCTCTTGAATCGATGGGCGGAGCTAGCTTAGTGATTTTCTCCTGGGCGACCAATAATGCCAATATGTTCTCGAGGGAATCGCCTAGAGGAGTGAATTTTTGACTTTCTGTTCGTTCAAACTTCCTCTGCCTGCCTGGACCCTGATTGAACGTGGCCTGCTGTTGTAGTTGCAGATGGTTTCCATTTTCCGATGTGGGGGGACCATTGTTCGGTGTCCACGATTGGTCGCTGGATCGGATGGCCTCTTTCATCTGTTTCATCTTTTGGCTGAAATTACTTGCACTTTGGTTCTCGGGAATAACAATAACTTCCTTCGGCTGCTCGATTTTAGGAATTTCTTGGGTCGTCCCGTTTCCCTGTGATGATGGCCCAGGTGGGTCCTCAGTTTGTGGCCCCGATTTTAACTTAACATGTTCTTTGAGCAATATGGTCAGCTCCGTCATCTGATTTTTCACCGCGTCGAATTCTTCCCGAGATACGGGAGCCGGGTTAGGATTGGGGTTCTCAGCCATTTCGACTGTTGACTCTCTGGCTTTCTTGGATCGGAGACGAGTTTGGGGCGCAATCCTGCAAATAAAATATGTCAAGGTTTAGTTTCGGGAAATGACATTTGGCAAGTGCATGCTAAAGCAATTATTTTTGTATTTTTGGGTTTTGTAATCTTTTTCTGCAAAATAGGGTTAGTATCCCTTTATTTTAACCAAAGTAATGACGTTGTGTAATTTATGATGCTCTCCAAGTTGTCCCTGTAAAACAGAGGTTAGTACTTTATTTTGACAAAAGTGGGAGGTACAAAATGTTTGACTAAAGTATGACATTATGTGCGTGAAACGTAAAAGGGTATGAAGAGACTTCCCACGCGTCGGGTTTATCTGAGGCTGACCTACCCTAAGCTTACTCTCGCGGGCTTTTTGGCATGAAGGTTCCCAGATCTTCGCAACATACTAGAAGGGAATAAATCCGATCTTTCAATTGGATTGGATCTGAGTGGATGCTTTTCCTGAGCCTCGCCGGGGAGCACCCCTTTGAGTCCAGTAATCCACATCCGACGGGTTTGCCTCAGGAGGAGGAACTGCTCAACATACATTCATCATTCATTCATCGTTCCTCACCGTATGCATATGATGCTAATAAAGTAAAGCTTTTGAAAAGAAATCGCAATCACACCATTCACATACACGCAAAAAAAAGGCAAATTAACGCAAGCAACGCAACCACATATTTTTAGATTTTTAAAGGATAAGAAAACATCGAGATTTTAACGCGGCTTAAGCCCTCTACTGTCCCCAGCGGAGTCGCCAGCTGTCGACGCCGGGATTTTCGTCGTTTCGTTTTTTAATAATAAAATGCCCCTTTCCAATTTTAGCCTTTAGATTAAGATGTGACTTTTGAAAAGGGTCGGCTTAGTGTCGACGGGGTTTTCGAAATGTCGAATTTTTATGAGCCAATTAACCAGAGTCGCCAGTTGGTATTGTTGAAATGGATGTACCAACTCATCCGAATTTTGTTTTCGTAATCGTAATGGCTCATATGTGACTCCGATTCAATTGGTCCGCAAACCGAGATTCATAGAGTTCGGGGGCTTGCTTAAGCGAGGGGAAGGTGTTAGGCACCCCCCCGACTTCCGTGAAATACGGTTACTGCTATCTTGATGTTTTCCTATCCTTTTTAAATCCTAAAAATATGTGTGTGCGCGCGTGTGTGTATGTGTGCCTAAATTGAGGTTTGTGGTGTCCTTTTGCATAAAGTTGCTTTGATTTTATATGTCAAAAATGTGTTTTGTCGGGAAAGTGTTTTAGACGTCTTTTGACCCAAATGACAAGGCTTCGTTTGTTATAAGAAATATTAATTTTAATTTCGAAAACAATGAGGTTTTTATTAGATGTCATTTTAGAAAACAATAGTTTTTTAAACTTTTGTCAAATAGGAATCGAGACTATACATTGCCTTCTAACAGTAAATATAAATAAAACGAGGGCAACTTCTAGAACTCTTTAACCCTATGCACAAAGTTTAATGAAAACGTTTATTTATTTTTTCGAAAACGTCTTTCATGACTTTTCAAAACCAAAATAGCCTTTTCGTCAAACGAGGATCAAATTTCGCCAAAACTCTTTACTTTTTAAACCTCGTGTATCTAATATCCTAATTTGCTTGATTTTATAAAAATCTTTATCATTTCATTCCAAAATCATTTTCTCGTGTCAAAAGGGAAAACCAAGCATCAAAATAACGTTGCGGCTATTCACGGGCATGTAAGCCATCCGAATAACCCCAAACGCCCACAATCGCACATTTCATTATTACGGGGCCTTAAACCCAATTTTCGATCCGACATCGCTTTAAGGCCCGAAAATTACATATTTACAATACAAATGCATCGCCATCGCTACATGCGTTAAAACTATAAAATAAACTAAAAGGATATTATCGGGAGGTTAGGAGGAGATTCTATCCACAACAAATCCTCTCTAACCATCCCTAATCCATAGATCCAAACATATATCGACTACATCGGATCTAACTTCAACATATACAAAATCAAACTATATTAAATAGCAATGCACCAAATATTTTCGGATCTAACAGTAGATCCACCCAACAAATGCACAAAAATTAGATCTATAATAACTTAAACAATAAAATGAAATGAGAACTAGATCTAACTATATAAAACCACAAATGCTAGAAACTTAGATTTCTTCACATTTCAAATGAGGAAAGACACGCTTGAATGCTTGAAAATCAAAATAGGATACAATATAATGTAAAGATTGAACAAATGAGGAAGAATCCTCACCTTTTCTACCAAACCCGAAGGTTTCTCTCTCTATTCCGCCATTTTCTCTCTCTAAAAACCTTCAAAATTTCCTCTCTCTTTCTTCTCTCGGACGAAAATGGCGATGTATAGCTGATCTCCAGGCAGCCGCAGATGCATCTGCGGCTGGCCGCAGATGCATCTGCGGCTGCCTGCTGTGGCCGTCTGAGCCGCCGCCTCGGCTGCCGTGTGCCGCCCTCGAGCCACGCGAAGCCCCAAAAGTCGTTGGCCGCAGATGCATCTGCGGCTGTCTGGCTTCCTTTTCTCGATTTCCGTGTCACGCGGTCTTAAATCGCCAATTTTTGCTGTATTGTTTTGGAAGGCTGTATTTTTGCAATCCGGAAATCCCTGGGAAACGTGTCATATTGTTCTGGGAGGCTAGTTCGGCGGGCTGCGACTTGATATAGAATTTGATAATTGTGCCTGGCTTCCAGGGAGCGAGACCCCCGAACATCGTAAGCGGAGTGGCCATTAGTCGTCTTTTGTGGTCAGCTCAGGCTTTTCTGGATCAACTGTTCGCCTTGCCTCAAGTGACCGGATGCTCGTTGTCCGTTGTGGCGGTTTTGACCATAAATCGCTGGGGTGGCTTTGTGCTGGGGTCCACCTTTCTTTCCGCATGTCGGGTCAAATGACGATTTTGCCCTCCTGCCAGGGTTAGTAGAGAAAGTGCAAAATTTGGGTGTCTACAAGTAGTTTATAATATTTATAATTTTATTAATATAAACTAAATGAATTTATATTAATTTTAAATTTTAAAATTAATTTTTAAAAAAATAATAATAATCTTAAAATTTAGAACCGATAAATTATATTTTATTTTTTTGTCTTTGTTGACTAGGTATCTAAATTTCCAATTGACTACAATACGAATTTTGATTTTTTAAAGCATTTATTCAATAATAGACGAGTATAAAATGTAATGGATATGGCTTTGCCTCTTATCCTACAGACCCTATTGTCATTGTTGCGTGAGAAGGACGGATATAATGGTAGAACTATTATATTAATAATACTTTTATTATAATTTTTATTTGATAGAATAATTAATTTTTATTATTAAATTTAATATTTGAATTATATGGTTGGTGATTATATTATATATTTCTATCTTATTATATTGCTGATATTCTCATTGTAACTTTGTAGATTTTTTATTGTATAAAATAATTCATATTTAATGTGATAAAAAATAGTAACTGCAAGTGCACAGCATCAAATTGAAGAACGGACAAGTACAGGTCGAACCACAAAGACTAAATTAATTTCAATATTCCCTTAATTTATATTCCAAACAAATTAGAAATAAAAAGTGGTGGAGATGATTGATTAACGAAATAATGTAAATTAAAAATTAATAACGAAAACTAGTAATGAGAAAAACTATTTAGGAATCCGAATCTATTAAATACTAACATAATAATTAAATTCTTCATTTCCTTAATTAATTTTTAATTATTTTTTTCTTCCCTTAAAAATAATGATTCATATAATTAATATGGGCAAACATAGATTATGAAAGTTTAAGGATTAACTATAACTCATCAAAACTTCATTGAGCAAGCATGAATTATGAAAAACTCATATCTTAACAATAACCTATCAAAACCTCGCAATTAATATAAAACCAAAACGAATTATGCGCGAAGGTAAATTTGAAGAAATAAACAATTAAACATTAATATCGGAACGAAAAGAATATAATTAATATGTAATATTTAATTTCATCTTTATCCTAGATATTAGAAATTTAGTTAGTCATGGAATTAATAACTAATACTAATAATAATAATAATAATTGCATGAAAAAAAAATAAAACTAATAGAATAAATTAAAAAGAAAGTTTAATATTAAACTAATAACTTATATAAATAAAGTAAAAAAAATTCCCTGACTAAGAATCCGTGCAAGCTAATTTGAATGTGAATGCTGCTGACTTATTCTTTGCTTTACCGAACTAGATGAAGAAAAAGAACAATAAAATACTGCACCTACTCCAAGCTTCTATCAATCCCAAAAGAGAGAAAAAGAAAAATAAATTTCATACTCTCTAAAATAAGACTCCTCTTTATAGAGAAAATAAATTGAACCCTAATCTAATTTGGAATAACTTGGACTCTTCTTTCCTTCTTGATTTCAACTTCTACATGGTAATATTAGAGTCCAAATAAAATCAACTTGAAAGTTTTTAGAATGCTTTTCCAACTCAACTTCAATTATTTATTTATTTCTTACAAAACAAAATAAAATGTATTAATTAAATAAAATAAACATATAAAATAATAAAAATGGGAATATTAAAATGCAGAATTATGTGTCTATCAAATACCCTCATACTTAGCTTTTACTCGTCCTCGAGTAAAATAAAAACAAAATCAAAATAAAATCTAAACTACCCTATTTTCGTAGGAAAACACGATTGCACTTAACATGTGCAACAAGCCTTTAAACCCCAAAGTTAACCCAAGTGGATGAGTTGTGTCTCGTGAGGGTTTGCAGTGAATATACCCACAAAATTCAAAATAAAATAAAAATCTTTTTGAGTTTAACGAATTATGAAATCGAAAGAAAACTTCTAAGTATTCATGGACATTACACATAAATAAGATCAAATTCAAAATCACACTTTCACTTTATCAAAAATACTCCATCTTCATTCTTAATACCATCATTCATAAAATTAATTCCCTGTGATGCATGCATGTGTATGTGATGTAATTTTTAGTAGGGACTTTTACCGTGAAAATCAAGCAAACTCAATTTTTTCTTTTTTTCTTTTTCTTATTCTTGACTTGTGCAATGTCTATTTTTTTCTTAGGCTTTTTAGAGTTACCCATGTAACGAGCATTTGACCAATGACTCCCAAACCAGTTGGCTTTAGGGCACTAGGTGTAAAGACACCCCTAAGGGCTTACTAACTCGAGCAACAAATACCACAAAAATTAGACTAGTCAAACTGCTTATATCCATCATACTTTTCAACTTGCATTTTTCTTTTATTCAATGGATATTGAAGCAGTATTTATTATTTTTTAACTCTTTTTTTCCTCTTCTTACAACGAGTGCGTTTTACGCTCCATCTCGTTGATTCTCTTTCCTATTTTTATTTACCACGAGTGCGTTTTACGCTCCATCTCGCTGCATTATTATTTTTTCCTTTTAATTTTTTTCTTGAAATTACTTGATTCATAATTTATACCCTACAACTAAGAATTAGTGCGGACATGGAGTGCAAAATGCGTATGAATTTTAATTTTATTCAAGATGGCATTTCAAACTAGGTCATTGTATCTTATCAAAGGTTCTAGCGTTCTAAATCTTTTAATCCTACTCAAAGTTTTTTTACTCCACAGACATTTATTAGAATTAATCCAACTCATAAAAAATCAAACAAATATTTTTATTTTTTCATTTTTTAAAAAAAAAATTAGTTTCCTAAAAAATAAAATAAAATACATAAATAGAAAATGCTAAATTCCCCCTACCTAAATCAGGCATTGTCCTCAATGTATGCAAATGAATAATAGAGAACAAAGAAATAAAATAATTGTACCTCGTATGGTGGGTAGGAACAGGATGAAAATACGCTACAAAAGAAATATATATATATATATATATATATATATATATATATATATACAAAACTTATAATTACAAGTGTAGTTTCAGTCATGCGGATTAGTGTGGGTCAACAAGGTCCAACACCTCCTCTGGTTCGTTCGGCATTTCGAAAAAGGGTTTGAGTCGTTGACCGTTAACTTTGAAAATTTTACCACTTTTTGGGTTTTCAATATCAACTGCCCCATGAGGGTAAACTACCTTGACTACGAAATGTTCATCCCATCGAGAACGCAATTTGCCAGGAAATAGATGCAACCTAGAGTTATACAAGAGAACTTTTGGACCAGGTGAAAATGATTTTCTCAAAATTGATTTATCATGAAACACTTTTGTTCTTTCCTTGTAAATTTTAGCATTTTCGTAAGCATCATTCCTAATCTCGTCTAACTTATTCAATTGCAATTATCTATGACTCCCACAAATGGACATATCAAAATTTAACTATTTTATAGCCCATAAAGCACGATGTTCAAGTTCCACAGGTAAGTGACAAGTTTTTTCAAACACAAGCCTATATGGTGACATTCCTAAATTAGTCTTAAAGGCAGTACGGTAAGCTCACAATGCATCTAACAATTTAAGAGACCAGTCTTTTATATTAGAACTCACCATTTTTTTCAAGATTTGTTTGATTTACCTATTCGAGACTTCTACTTGACCACTTGTCTGAGGGTGATATGGTGTGACAAGCTTGTGGGTGATGGAATATTTTTTCAACAAGGATTCGAAAGACTGATTGCGAAAATATTTTCCTTGATCACTGATTATAGCCCTAGGGGTACCAGAGCGAGAAAAAAATATTATCTTTCAGAAATTTGACAACAACCTTATTGTCATTGGTCTTGGTTGGTATAGCTTCTACCCACTTAGACACGTAATCAACCGCAAGTAAAATGTACAGATTGCCAAAAGAATTTGGAAATGGACCCATGAAATCTATCCCCCACACATCAAATAACTCAATGACTAGAATGGGTTGCATTGGCATCATATTCCTCCTAGTGATCCTTCCTAAATGTTGACACCTATTGCAATGGGCAAAAAATTTTGTGGCATCCTTGAATAGACTAGGCCAATAAAAACCACACTGGAGAACTTTGGCAGTCGTCTTTTTACCTCCAAAATGTCCTCCACAAGCTTGGTCATGACAAAATGATAGGACACTCCTACACTCATGGTCGGGTACACATCTCCTAATGATTTGATCAGGGCAATATTTAAACAAATAGGGGTCGTCCCAATAAAAATATTTAGCTTGTGAAAGAAAATTTGATCGGTCTTATTTGGACCAATGGGAAGGAATGTCACTAGTAACTAGGTAGTTCACAATATCAGCAAACCAAGGTGTAGTGGATATGGAGAAAAGTCGCTCATTTGGGAAAGAATCATTTAAAAGCAGTTCAGAATTAGACTCCATAACTAAACGAGACAAATGATCAGCTACCACATTTTCAGTCCCTTTTTTATCCCTTATTTCTAGGTCAAATTCTTGTAGCAATAAGACCCATCGAATTAATCGGGCTTTTGAGTCTTTTTTGGAGAGAAGGTGTTTAAGGGCTGCATGGTCAGTGTAAACGATGATTTTAGACCCAATAAGATAAGATCAAAACTTTTCTAGGGCAAAAACTACAGCTAGAAGTTCTTTTTCAGTAGTTGAATAATTCAATTGTGCATCATTCAAAGTCCTACTAGCATAGTATATGACATGGGGAATCTTATTAATTCGTTATCCTAGAACAACACCAACTGCATAGTCAGATGCATCACACATTAACTCAAATGGTTGATTCCAATCGGGTGATTTGATGATAGGAGCTGAGGTCAACTCCTTTTTAAGTTATTCGAATGATTGGAAACATTTGTCATTAAATTCAAATTTTACATCTTTACTTAGAAGATTGGTTAAGGGTCTTGCTTTCTTACTGAAATCTTTGATGAATCGCCTATAAAAGCCTGTATGTCCTAGGAATGAACGAATTTCTTTGACTGTCCGAGGTGGTGGGAGATTGGCAATGAGGTCAATTTTGGCTTTATCTACTTCAATTCCCTTTTCAGATATGATAGGACCAAGAACAATTCCCTTTTTAACCATGAAATGACATTTTTCCCAATTTAAGATTAAGTTAGTGTCCTTACATCTCCTTAGAACTAAGTCGAGGTAGTGAAGACACTCAGGAAATGTAGACCCAAATATGGAAAAATTATCTATGAAATTTTCTAGGAATTTGTCTATCATGTCAGAAAAAATGCTCATCATGCATCTTTGAAAGGTGGAAGGGGCACTACATAGCCCAAATGGTAGACAACGATATGCGAAAGTTCCATTAGGACAAGTGAATGTGGTATTTTCTTGGTCTTCTGGGGCTATTGGAATTTGTAAGTAACTCGAGTATCCATCAAGGAAACAATAGTAAGCATGACCAGCTAACCTTTCTAAGATTTGGTCTATAAAGGGTAAAGGAAAATGATCATTTCTTATGGCCTCATTGAGTTTTCTATAGTCTATGCAAACCCTCCAACCAGATTGGACACGAGTGAGAACTAACTCATTATTTTCATTTTGAACCACAGTTAAGCCAGACTTTTTAGGCACCACCTGAACAGGACTTACCCAAGAGCTATCAGAAATGGAATAGATGATCCTATTATCTAGACATTTAAGAATTTCCTTCCTAACAACCTCTTTTAAAACTGGGTTCAACCGCCTCTGTGAGTCTCTCACGGGTTTAGCATCATCTATTAAATGGATCCTATGTTGGACAATGGCAGGACTGATCCCCTTAATATCTGTTATGCTCCATCCTATGCCTTCTTTGTTCTGTCTAAGGATGGTCAATAATTATTTGTTAAATCAGAAGCAATGATCACAGGAAGAGTTTTGGAAGGACCTAAATAAGCATATTTAAGATCATCAGGAAGAGGTTTGAGTTCTAACTCTGGTGGACTCGGTTCTGAAGATTGTAAGATTGGCTCGATCACAGGTTCCCATTTAGAATACATTGATATAGAGGGCTTTAACATTTCATTCACCTCATGTACATATTATGTATCATCCCAATTTTGACCAAAGTGATTTAAACAAAAGTTAAGAATTTCATATTCTCCATTAAGTTCATTTTCAGACATTTCCTGAATCATGTTTGTTTCAACGGGTTGGTCAGAAAAATCACTAGGTTGCTTTCCCACATTAAACACATTTAAATCAATTGTCATGTTCCCAAATGTCAATTTCATTAGTCCATTTCTACAATTGATTAACGCATTAGAGGTTGCTAAAAATGGTCTACCTAAAATGACAGGAATTTGACCGTTGGGATTGACAACAGGTTGGGTTTCAAGAACAACAAAGTCGACAGGGAACACAAAATCGCTAACCTTAATGAGTACATCTTCAACTATTCTCTTTGGTACTTTGATAGAATTCCAGCTAGCTGGAGTGTGACTCTTGTCTTTTTCAACTCCCCTAAGCCCAAGGTTTGGTACACAGAAAATTGTAGAAGGTTCACACTCGCTCCTAAATCAAGCAAAGCTTTTTCAATTAAGGTGTCTCCTATGATGCATGAAATAGTAGGACAACCAGGGTCTTTATACTTCACAGAGACTTGACATGACAGGATAGAACTAACATGGGATGTTAGAAAAGCTTTCTTAGGAACATGAGTGGTTCTTTTGTGTGTGAACAAATCTTTTAGACATTTAGCATATGAGGGAACTTGTTGAATGACATCTAGAAGAGGAATATTAATTTTCACTTGTTTGAATGCTTCTAGAATTTTGTCTAACTGGGTTGACTGCTTGTTTGAAATTAGTCTTTGGGGGAATGGGGCTTTTGGTTTAAAGACATTTTCATTAGACTCCGAAGCTATGGTTTGATCATTTTTTAACAATTGTTTGTTAGATGGGCCTACTGACTCAGAAGTGGTGGGCTTTTCAGGCTGGTCTGACTGTGAAGATGGATTATTAAATTTATCAATTAAATTTTCCTCTTCTTCATTATTAATATCAGCATGATTGTTAAAATGATTTCCAGACCTTAAAGAGATTACAGAATTCACATGATTAACTTGGTTTTGGTTGTTTTCAAGTGAATTAGCATGATAAGGTTTTTGATTAGGAACTGGAAATTTCGAGTTGGTCTCGGGTTGGCTAGAAAACTTTCCCTTCTCTCTTTCATTAACTATAGTGGCCAATTGACTCATTTGAATCTCTAGCCTAGATATAGCTTGGTTACTATTTTGCATGAAATTAGTTTGAGAGTTCATTAAAGTTTCCTGAGATTTCATTAAAGATTCCATACTTTTCTCTAAATTGCTAAGTCTCTTTTCACTTTCATTAGGGAAACTTGGTATACATTGAGTTGCTAAATTTGAATTTTGGTACGGACCAGGATTCGGCTTTTAATAGGGTTGAAAAGTTTGATTTTGAGACCGATTGACTTGATTTGAAGAGTTATTTGGGTATGATCCTTGGTTCCATGCAAAATTAGGATGATTTCTCTAACCTGGATTATAAGTGGGTGCAAATGGGTCGTTCCTAGGTCTTTGAGATATTACATTGACTTGGTCAAATTCTTCAAGTTGGTTTACATGTGATGTATCCCTAGTTTCTAAAGCTTCAAGTCTTTTAAGTACACTCGCCAACTTAGCTTTGGTAGCAATTGAATTGTCAATTGTATGAACACCCCTAAATGAGCTAGATTTATTGGTCTGTCGGGTGGTTTCCCATTGCATGGTTTTTTCTGCTAAGTTTTCTAAAAACTCCCAAGCCCTTTTCTCATCATTTTTTAGAAAATCCCCTTGACACATTGACTCTAACATCGTTTTAGTGGAAAAATCTAAACTTTCGTAGGCAATTTGACACAATCTCCATTTTTCAATTCCATGGTGTGGACACTGGGATAACAAATTTTTAAATCTATCAAAATATTTCCAAAACGACTCGTTTTCAAGTTGGTAAAATTGATGAATCGCAGTCCTAATCTCGGAAGTTTTGTGATTTGGAAAATATTTATTTAGAAATGTAACAACAAATCCCTTCTAGGTTGTTATGGAATTATTCGCTAGGCTATAAAACCACTTTTTAGCATTATCTTTTAAAGCAAATGTGATAAATCTTAGCCTAATCGAGTCTTTAGATAATTGTTGAATTTTCATTAAAGCACAGACTTCCTCAAATTCCTGAATGAATAAATATGGATCTTCTATTCCAGTAAACCTAGGTAACATACTTATAAAGTGCGATTTTAGTTCAAAATTATTACCATTTACCGGTGGTAGACTGATGCATGAAGGGTGGGTAGAGCGGGCAGGATAACATCGATCTCTCAAAGAAACAGTTTGTGCAACTTCCATGTTTTTAGAAGTGAGGTTTTTTAAAGTGAAATCGGAAAAATCAATTCTTCTCACTAACCGAGATGTTTTATCCCTAACCCCACACTTTTTGCATATACTACTTAGCAGATAAGCACGTAAACAAATAAGCACACAAAAATGAATAAGGAAAATAAAATAAAATAAAATAAAAACTACTTCTAAGGTTAACCTAAATAAAATCTAGACAACTCCTAACTGTTCCAAGTTACTCTTTAAGGTCCACCAAATTTAAAATTAATCACACCGCTAGCCAGATAAATGTAAGAACGGCAGGAGTCTCTCCGTGGGTACGGTGACTAATTAAATAACCGCGCATCCTTTAGGCGTTTACCTTTTGAACCACTTGCCTAGACACCAGTAATATGATTAATTAGGAATTCAAACTCCTCTAAGAATGTCTTGTCCTAATTGAGCTCGAGAGTCTTAGGGGCCAACGTCTACTTGATTTTATTAAGTCGGCTATGCAAAGTTAGGTTGTTTGTGGGCCAATGAAGGGTGATGAAATCACCACCTTATCTTGTTATGGTTTGTGCCCTTAAAGTCAAATTAAAAATAAGAATAAACAAATAAAATAAAAACTGTAAACAAATAAAATGTCTTAAAACTATGTGAATTATGAAAGAATGAGAAATTTAACGTATCTCAATCCTTTAGCAATCACCACAGTTTATATTTAACAAAAATAAAATAAAATAAAAATAAAAACCTAAGCAGAATGTGCTCTACGTGTGTGAATGCATTAATGCGGCAATTAGTTTTTAAACTAAAAATAATAAACTAAACTACTATATTTTTTTTCTATTTTATATAAAAAAAAATAAGAAAAATTATGGAGATATGAAGTACCAAGAAAGCACAGCAACAAAATATTTATGTTTTTGCTCCTTCGATCCGCTTCGATAATCCTGAAAAATAAAAATAAAAAATATTAGTGGTAAAAACTAATTCGAAGAAATAAAAATTAAGGAATAAGAAATTAAATCTAGTCCCCGGCAACGACGCCAAAAACTTGATGTGATAAAAAATAGTAACTGCAAGTGCACAACATCAAATTGAAGAACGGACAAGTACAGGTCGAACCACAGAGACTAAATTAATTTCAATGTTCCCTTAATTTATATTTCAAACAAATTAGAAATAAAAAGTGGTGGAGATGATTGATTAACTAAATAATGCAAATTAAAAATTAATAACGAAAACTAGTAATGAGAAAAACTATCTAGGAATCCGAATCCATTAAATGCTAACATAATAATTAAATTCTTCATTTACTTAATTAATTTTCAATTATTTTTTTCTTCCCTTAAAAATAGTGATTCATATAATTAATATGGGCAAACATAGATTATGAAAATTTAAGGATTAACTATAACTCATCAAAATTTCATTGAGCAAGCATGAATTATGAAAAACTCATATCTTAACAATAACCTATCAAAAACTCGCAATTAATATAAAACCAAAACGAATTATGCGCGAAGGTAAATTTGAAGAAATAAACAATTAAACATTATTATCGAAAAAAAAAAGAATATAATTAATATGCAATATTTAATTTCATCTTCATCTTAGATATTAGAAATTTAGTTAGCCATGAAATTAATAACTAATACTAATAATAATAATAATTGCATGAAATAAAATAAAACTAATAGAATAAATTAAAAAGAAAGTTTAATATTAAACTAATAACTTATATAAATAAAGTAAAAAAAAATCCCTGACTAAGAATCCGTGTAAGCTAATTTGAATGTGAATGCTCCTGACTTATTCTTTGTTTTACCGAACTAGATGAAAAAAAAAGAACAATAAAATACTGCACCTACTCCAAGCTTCTACCGATCCCAAAAGAGAGAAAAAGAAAAATAAATTCCCTACTCTCTAAAATAAGACTTCTATTTATAGAGAAAATAAATTGAACCCTAATCTAATTTGGAATAACTTGGACTCTTCTTTCCTTCTTAATTTCAACTTCTACATGGTAATATTGGAGTCCAAATAAAATCAACTTGAAAGTTTTTAGAATCCTTTTCCAACTCAACTTCAATTATTTATTTATTTCTTGCAAAACAAAACAAAATATATTAATTAAATAAAATAAACATATAAAATAATAAAAATGGGAATATTAAAATGCATAATTATGTGTCTATCAATATTTATTTTCAGTCGTAAAATTTGACTTATATGATTGTGATTGTATTATATTTGTATTTATGTATTAATAATATTAATAAACTAGTATTAGTTACCATGATATCTATGATAAAATTGTTTTCTTTCAAATTATATTCATAAATAATAATAGAATCATACTTAAATTATATTATTATAACTATTTTTTAATATTATTAATACATTTAAATATTGAGGTAAAATGGTCATTGTAAGTAAATTATTTCTATCTAAAACTATATTATCTATGTAATAATTACCTGCTTAAATTTAAAAATGATTCATTCTTATACTACAAATAACAATTTTTTTAATTTTAAGATACATTAAAAAATGTATCTCTAATTTTAAAAAGAAAAAATATTGTTGTTTGCTTTGATTTAAACAAGCTTGATAACTGTGCTTTGCAAGGATAATCTTTAAAAATCATATACGAGGAAGAGCTTTAAAAAGGATATATTTTAGTGATAATATTTATAATAATAATTTCTTTAATTTCAATTGAAATCATTACAATATATCATTTTAATCCACATAATGGATATATGTTACCTGTGACGACCCCAAATCCGGGTTCCATAACCTCGGGTTTGGTTCTCACTGATCAATACATTACTAGTAATTAAATACATACATTGCATTTAAACTTAGCGGAATAATACATATCGGTTCCTTACAAAAAGGTTACAATACCAGGGTCTATTAACCTTAACATAAACAGTTCCTATTATAAGGAATTACAAAAGATTTATCAATAGTAAATACATATTTAAACATCTAATTAGCATGCATAAGCTAACTTAAGCTCTGACTTTTCCTTTTCCTTTATCCTTCTTTGAGCAGTCAGGTTTATCTGAAAATGGTTCATGATATAGCAAGAATGAGCAACTAGTTTGCTCAGCAAGTTAAGAACAATCATAGAGATTTATTATATCATGAATGAATAAGAGATGTTATCAATGGTTTCAACAATAGATATAACAATTGTGAATGAAATAAGACTCAAATTTTATTAAACAGAATATTTGAATCTTAAAATGCTGAGTGGCCACTAAGGACCCTGAACTAACGAGGGTATAATAGAGTTTCCTCTGACCCTTTTAGTAATTTTGGTTTTCAAGGGGATCAACCTATTCAACTCGCTGTATATGCATTACATTTAGTCATCTGGCGCCAAAGTCGGTTTTCCGACATAAAATCCCCTTATTTAGGGTTGTTCAATTCTCAGACTTAATATAAGAATCTGCACCAAGCAATAGTTTGGATAAGCTTTTAAAAGTATTCAAGTTATTGAATTTATAAACGCAATGTCTAGCTGAACAATTAGCTTTAGACATTTTTAATACAGTTCATAAATCAAAAACTATTAAGCTTCAAATGCACTAAGTGCGATTTTGTAAACAATATAGATGTGGAATAATTTTAAATAATTAAACCACTTCAAACTCTGACAATAAATACAAGTATAAAAACTTGTTCAACAATAAATGAGTAGGGTTAGAGAACTTGCAAAAATAAATACAAGTTAAGGTTTGAAGAACTTGCCCCGTACGTAGTCTACTGCTAATCAATTCAATTTAATTCTCTTTGAGTAGACCTAACAATTAATCAAGTTGATCTTTAAATTAGCATCATATATATATTCGTATGATAACCTCTATACTTCTTACACCTCTAACACTTAACCAAATAATCATGTAGTTAAAGGTATATAAACACTTAGGAAATATTATCATCACTTGATAATATTTCAATCACATAAAACCTATATTAAATATTTAATATAGATTACACACTTTTTTAATATTATTAACAATTTAATAATATTTTATTAGTCTTTGAATATTATTAATCATTTAATAATATTTTATTAAGTATCTAATATTATTAATCATTTAATAATATTTTAATCATTATTTAATATTATTTGTGACGACCCCGAATCCGGGTTTCTCGAACCTCGGATCCGGTTCAACACGAGTACAACATTTTCCTTATCTTTCGTGAATTTTAACAATATTATAATTGCTAAATAATCATTTATTTATAATTATATAACATCTCCTTCTATTCCAGAATCGAAATCTTTATACATTCCTAGTATGTCTCAATATCATACATGATACGACATTCTATTACAATCAATTTGAGTATTTAATACTCATATAACATACCAACTAAGTCTTATGCTACAGAATCATTTACCTGTCCAATTCGGACTGATATCTACAATAGATATTTAGATCTTCAATGGAAGTAATATATTTTCCTGTTCCTTGTTCTTTATCGAGAACTTCAAGTAACTAGCCTTATCTGAAAATGTTAGTTTAGGCAAGAGTGAGCACGACGGCTCAGCAAGTTCAACAGCTACACATAACACATTACATGCTTCACATAAAATTTACAATTTATACTAACATCATGTTTTTCATGCATTTCAGTTTATGACATACTGCTCATGCATATCATGCCTCGCATTTAATCTATGCTTCATGTCTAACCTCTATCATGACATATAGTTCAATGCAGAATAATTGTCTTAAATCAACAACAGTTCAAATCAACTTATTGCACAAAGGCACATTAAAACATCTTTGCACATAACCACGTATAAGCACATCTCAGTTTAATAACAAACTTATAATTCATGCACATAATACAACACGTTCTGAAAAACTTGCCTGGACTTGTATAACCAGCTTACGTTAATCTTTGACGTTCCTTGCACCACCTACACGGTATGTGAGATCAACGGTGCACAATATCAGTCAAAGTTTGACTCAATACTAAATCTTATTTTAAAGATATTTATTTCTTCTTATCATCCCCTTTATTTAATAAGGTTAATTTCATATTTTCGTCTCTCTTTGACTTGACTCAGTGTTTCATATTCAACACCATAAATCTTTTGTTCGAGACTATGCAATTCTGACATTTATTAATGTCACTGCATTAAAACTTGGACCCTATATTTATTTAGGTCGATCCACCAATTAATCACTAATGGACCATACCCTTGGTTTAACTTAATCACATCATTTATCTTGATACTTATCATAATATTACCCACCTTGGATAATATTTTAAATTTTACTATCAATTAGTAATAACTTATAATGTTATTTAATTGTTAAATAACACTTTAAATAATCATTACTATTATTAATTTATTTTTAATAATAGTTTACCTTAATCATTATTATTAATCTTTTAATAATAATTTAATTGTTTGCTAATATTATTACCCTTTAATAATATTTTAATTGACTTCTCATTATTATCAATCATATTGATGAACAATTTATTTTAAATTATAACAAAAATAATAATAATACAAAAGTGATATTTAGGTATTTAATATTATATTTTCCGAATATAATAAGTATTTAGGATTAATATTTAAATGTTGTAAATATTAATCTAGTTAGTTAATATTATATTTTTCAAATAAAATAAGTATTTAGGATTAATATTTAAATGTTGTAAATATTAATCTAGTTAGTTAATATTATATTTTTCAAATATAATAGGTATTTAGGATTAATATTTAAATATTGTAAATATTAATCTAGTTAGTTTAATATTATATTTTTCAAATATAATAAGTATTAGGATTAATATTTAAATGTTAAATATTAATCTAGTTAGTTTAATATTATATTTTTCGAATATAATAAGTATTTAAGATTAATATTTAAATGTTGTAAATATTAATCTAGTTAGTTTAATATTATATTTTTTTTTCAAATATAATAAGTATTTAGGATTAATATTTAAATGTTAAATATTAATCTAGTTAGTTTAATATTATATCTTCTGAATTTATGATTAAATTAATTATTTATTATTTAATTAATATTAAATTAAATAATAAACAAGGATGATAAATTAATTAATTATTATTTAATTACTATTAAATAATAATTAAAGACAACTAAGATTGAGTATTTAATTATTTATTATTTGATTAACTTTAAATGAACATAGTTAGTTATTATTTATTATTAAATAATAACTAAAGGTAGTTAATTACTTACTATTTAATTAATGATAAATAGTAATTAAATGAAATTAGATTTAATGAAATAAAGAAAATGTCTTTTAACTCTTTTGTTTAAACAATTATAATAAATTGTTTAATAGTTTAATAAGTGTCCAACACTTAAGAAAAACATTTTCTAATTTATTAAATTATTAACCTAATATGATTGAGGGTCTATAAGGTTAATAATATTGTTTTGATTGAAGTAAATTAAATACTTAATAAAACTAATAAATTAATTAGTTTTAGTATGGATTAAAAAGAAAAGTCATGTAATATAATTAATTGAATTAATTATATTAGTTATGAATCTAAAGGTATATATGTAAGTTAAGGTTAGAAACCTTGGGAAATGTTGTAGGATAAACAATTTATGTTTATATATTCCGCATTAGTTATAGAACGTGTATGAAGATGATGTATCGTGACGTATCAAGTCTAGGGTTTAAGGAACCCGGATTTGGGGGCGTTACATTATTAACTATTTAATAATATTTTATTAATTATCTAATATTATTAGTCATTTAATAATATTTTATTAACCTTATAATATTATTAATCATTTAATAATATTTTGTTCATTTATTAATATTATTAATTATTTAATAATATTTAATTCATTTACTTATATTATTAATCCAAATTCTTCTTTAATTATTACTTAATATCAACTAAATAATAATCTATTAATTATTACCCTTATTTATCATTTAATATTAATTAAATAATAAATAATTATTTTATTAACTTTATTCAACAAATTAAGTGACCATTGATGAACCTATTTGCTTTATTTATTATTAAATAATAAATAATTACTTTAATTACTTCAATAAATTATTCTTAATCCCTTTTATTTATTATTAATTAATAAATAATTAATTTCTTTTAATTCCCTTTATTCTTTATTTAATAACAATTAGACAATAACTAATTAATCATTGTTAATTATTATTTTATTTAAATAATAATTAATTTCCTTAATTATTATTTATTATTTAAAGTTTATTTAAATAATAAATAATTATTTTATTTGGGTTCCATATTAATTATATTCATATTTAAAACATTACCCGACCCATTTAATTAATCAAAATCGACCTGAACCGACCCGAAATCATTTCCGGCACGACCCGACTCAACCCAGGCCATGTCAGCTAACCCAGGCGCTTACACAGGCGCCTAGGCGCTCAAGGTGGCGCCTGGAGTGCTGAGTTAGGCGCCCTGGCCGAAGGATTTCTTGCAGAAAGTTGCTAATTTGTGTTCTGTTTTTGTGATTTTTACCTCATTTGTTCAAACTTGCATAAAATGAAATCTACAAATCCAAATGACCTCAAATTGGTCTTGTTGGATTCGTATCTTCTTGAACTACAATATTACATCATTGAAACACATTTTTGGATATGTATAGATCACGAAAAATGGGCTCAAAGTGGACTGTTGTGCATTAGGGTTTTAAAATGACATGTTTTGCGGTAAAAGTTATAACTTCTTTGTTATTCAATATTTTTGAAAGGTTCAAAAAGGGTTTTTCTTTAAAACTCATAGATATAGCTTTCTAACCATAAAAATCCATTTTCCAACTTGTACATTTCAAGTTACAACATAAAACATAACATGCTTGACTAGGGTTTTACCGGTAAAAGTTAATATGGATTGTTCTTCCATTTTTATGCAATCAACACATACCAAAACATGTATTAAACATATCATACCATGAATATACCAATATAACATAGTTTTAGACTTCTAGACCATCAAAAGAAATTTTGATCGGTTAAAAATATATTTTTGACCATATAAAACATATATAGACCATAAAATGAACTAAGGAAGAGTTTGAGCACTTTTAAACCTCTTGGACTTGTGTGCTCTTCTCCTTCTCCTTCCAAAGTAAGTTATGAGACTATAGGTCATCCACCAAGCTCTTCTTCTAGCAATATCCTCCACACTCAAAGTGTTTTTCTCTCAACTATCACTAGAACTCTTCCTTTTCTCTCTAGGATTTCTAGGAAATGAAATGACCAACCTATTAAAGCTTGGTGGAGGTCTTATTTATAGGACTTTGGTAACCCTTCATTAACTCCCTAATCAACTAGCATTGGTAAATTAAGAGGCTAATTGTGATTACTATTTGATTGAATGACAATGTGATGGACAAGGTGATTGATAGGAGTTGTTGGCCAACTATGGAAAGAAGTAAGAAAGAAGCAACATGAACCCACAAACAATCCAAGTGCTTCTCCCATTGAAGTTGCCGGCAATGCACCAAAATTGGTCCAATTTTCCTTTAATTTAATAGATTATATATGCATATATATTCCTATATATATATTCATTATATATAATGATTGACCATCATTTTTGACTTTTATTTGGGCTCTACCTTAGACTAGGATTTAAATAAGTTGGGCTCATTCAATTAATTTGTTTGGGCTCAATTTATTTATTCTATTGGGCTAACATTAACTATTATATGTTACATTTAATTAAATTAGACATTGGGCTTGCTAAATTAATTATATGAACTAATAATTAAATTAATTACATAGGCTACTAGGTAAATTTAATTGTCCTAGTTTAACAACTCATTTGACTTTAAAATATAATCCAATTAGATTTGCTTTAATTAATTATACACCTTGCTTTAATTCTTTAAATAAATATACACATACACAAGTACATTTTTTTTAATTATCTAATACACAATTAATTAGTACAAAATTTTTAATTCATTGATAATTATTTAATAATTATAATTACAATGACTAATAGAATTCATGGTTATTACATTACACCTGGTATTTAAAAAGAAAATATGATCACATCTTTCTATGCAATTTTGCTATGAGTAGACTACTGTAATAATGTATACAACGACTCAATGTAAAAATAGTGAGATCTACAATATAAAAATAGTGAGTCCCATTATTTTTATATTGGATCATTGCACACATCATTGTATGAGTCATTACATATAATAAAACTCTTTTTTATGGATTGTCTTCTACAAGAGGTGCGATATTTATATAAGTTATGTTGTTATTTGGAAAAAAATATTTCTACCTTGAGATATTGATTATTAGATTAAAAAAATAATACGTACATTTTTATCTAAGTAAGACAGCATTGATATTGACAATCATTTTTTATTTACCTCATTTCAAAGTATAGTCACTCCGACTCTAAGAACATGTTTTTTTTTTGTACAAAGAGAATGTGTTGTTGATTTATATTAAATTTGTAGTAATTTTAGGCATAATTTAGTGTGTAGTAAGATTACTATTTATAATGTAATAGAGTACGTTAAATGAGATAATTAATACTAGTTAAGTTCATGAATCAAAAAAAGTTAATGGTCAAATATTATAATATTATTGATAAAGGCACAGGTGGTGAGATGTAATATCCCGGATATTTATGAATTAGAAATAAAATATTTAATATTTAATAAAGGTTGGAGTTTGATAACCTAGTAGTGATAGATAAATAGAGGTCCAAATTAAATTTAACGGACTAACTTAGATATGGTGATATCAAAATTTTTGATAAGTTAGCAAGTAAAGTGATAATTCAATAAACTTGACTAACAACAAGTCTAATTAAATTAAGAGAATTAATTAGTGGAGTTATGTAATTAAGCGACGTGGTTGCGTGTAAATTAAATATGTATTTATATGAATATATATATGCGTGCACATTTAGTAACATAATTTAATGGTTAATTAAATTGTGATAAATAGATAGATTAATATTAAATTAATCCGAATTGAATTAAAAGGTTTATTGTTGAATTAATTTATTCATTAATCAACAATTATGCAAATTGTTGATAAATTATTTGTGAGGAATAATTATGTAAATTATATAATTATAATTATATAAAGTAGTTGAATTAATTAAAGGAGATTAGTAATTATATATATTGTACAATATTTAATATATGTACATATATATAAATGGTTTAAATTAATTGAGAAATTTTAAATTGTAATTGAATATATTAAATGAATATATTCTATAATTAAACAAATCATTGTAAATGATTTATGAGAGTGAGAAATTTAATTATACAATTATTTGTGTAATATTAATTAAATAATTAAATAAATTATTTAAATAAGAAATTGAGTAAATATATTATTATTTCAATGTATTTTCGGGTAAATGGAATTATTTCCATAATTGATGATAAATGAATTATTTAATGTACATGTATTAAATAATTTAATTTGTGGCCTAAATAATATATATTAAATTATATATTGTATTTATTTTAATTTCATAATTTATTGTGAAATTGTTTTCGAGGTAAGGTAATGTGTATAAATAATATATATAGATTATATATATTATTATTAGCGAATACACTCTAAAGTTTTAATATCAAAATAATTGATAAATTGTCATTAATTAAATATTCAATTAAATTGAATACAATGAGTGAATTAAATATAATAAATTAATTAATATGATTATTAATTAATGTAAATAATGTGAAATATTAATAATAATATTTATTAGTCCATTTAGTAATTTAATACTTATGGGTTAAAATATTTAATTATTTATTTAATTTAATTATTTATTTAATCATGGATTGAATAAATAATGTGTAAATTATTAAATTAGCCCAACATGGGTCAATTAGTAGCCCAAGTGGAGAATAATAAAATTTGACAATTTAGTAGCCCAAACAAATTAATAGAAGCCCAATTGGTATTTTAAATTAAAGCCCAATGATTGGCCCACTTGAAAAATACATTATGTAACTATTATTTATTTAAAAAGTAAAATGCAAGTGACAATCATTATGGGACAAAAGTCCCCCAAGTCAGCCGAATCATGCAAGGAAGAGAGAGAAAAGAATTGATTTGGTTTTTATTTTAATTTATTTTTCATTTATTTAATAAATGGTTGCTTGTATTAATTTTTTTTTGTACATGGACCATCCCTCTTTTCACCAACTCTAGTCCTTAAAGCTTTTCTTGTGCTAGTATCTTTGCTAGGCTCTTGATGGCTAGGATGGATAGATATATTTTATATCTATAGAAATGCAAGTATACTTGCATTTGGAGGCTAAAAGAGTTAGTCATTTATCATCTTTCATTTTTCAAAGCTAAAGAGAGCTAGAGAGCATTTGAGAGGTGAGAAAATATTTGAGAGCAAGGATAATGAAGGAGAAGGAGTTCTTGGGTTATATCTTCAAGATTCACAACCATTTTTGGAAGAAAAAGGAGAATAACCATTAAATCAAGGTAATAGTTATTTAAATTTAATTTTTGTTTTTAAATTAAATAAACTAACATATGAGTATAAATATGTTAATATAGTTATTAATGTGTGGTAATAATATTTATGCCATGCTTGAGTTTAATATCCTTGGTTTGTGTTTTGGTATAATTTATATGCTAAAAACATGCGTTTGGTGGTGTTAAATCAAATCTTAAAATAATGTCCAAAAATAATTTTCATAAAATTTAGATTTAATGTTATAATATTATAGAACATTAAATCATGAGAAAAACAAAGTTTGAATCACTCAAAATGGAGTTATACACAAAAAGTTATGATTTGTGGTAGTTTATGTGATGTAAAAAATTTTATAAAAATTTTTACTATTAAATCATGAAAAATTATATTTTCATGTTATAAATTAATATTAGGTGATTGGTATTTTTTTTGGATTTTTAAAGCTTACTTGAATGTATAATTTTTATTAAAGTAGTGTATTAAAACTACTATTCACATTCTGCTAGTTGGAAAAAAAAAAAAAGGGGTTGGCCGCGCAATGCGCGCCAGCGGTTTTCCGGAAATGCGCGGAGCCAAAACGACGTCGTTTTGGAGCGTATACGGTAACCCGCGCGTTACGCGCGGAAGCCGTTCGGCTGATACTTAAAACGGCGCCGTTTTGGGCAGTTTATTTTTCTAAGCGCGCAATGCGCGGAAGTTGATTTCCCGGTGAAATTACGATAATGCCCCTCCGTTCGTTTTTCGGCTTATTTACAGAATTGCCATTCTGGATAATTTTAATTAAGTTAAATGTTAAAAAATTAATTTAAAATTATAACAAAAATAATAATAATACAAAAATGATATTTAGGTATTGAATATTATATTTCCCAAATATAATATGTATTTAGGATTAATATTTAAATGTTGTAAATATTAATCTAGTTAGTTTAATATTATATTTTTCAAATATAATAAGTATTTAGGATTAATATTTAAATGTTGTAAATATTAATCTAGTTAGTTTAATATTATATTTTTCAAATATAATAAATATTTAGGATTAATATTTAAATGTTGTAAATATTAATCTAGTTAGTTTAATATTATATTTTTCAAATATAATAAGTATTTAGGATTAATATTTAAATGTTGTAAATATTACTCTAGTTAGTTGAATATTATATTTTTTAAATATAATAAGTATTTAGGATTAATATTTAAATGTTGTAAATATTAATCTAGTTAATATTATATCTTCTGAATTTATGATTAAACTAATTATTATTTAATTAATATTAAATAATAAACAAGGATGATAAATTAATTAATTATTATTTAATTACTATTAAATAATAATTAAAGACAACTAAGATTGATTATTTAATTATTTATTATTTGATTAACTTTAAATAATAAATAAATTCAGTTAGTTATTATTTATTATTAAAATAATAACTAATGATATTTGAGTATTTACTATATAATTTTATTATTTATTATTTAATTAACTTTAAATAATAAATGAATCTAGTTAATTAGTTATTATTTATTATTAAATAATAACTAAAGATATTTGATTATTTTTAATATAATATAATTATTTATTATTTGATTAATTTTAAATAATAAATAAATCTAGTAAGTTATTATTTATTATTAAATAATAACTAAAGGTAGTTAATTACTTACTATTTAATTAATGATAAATAGTAATTAAATGAAATTAGACTTAATGAAATAAAGAATATGTCTTTTAACTCTTTTGTTTAAACAATTATAACAAATTGTTTAATAGTTTAATAAGTGTTTAACACTTGAGAAAATTATTTTCTAACTTATTAAATTATTAACCTAATATGATTGAGGGTCTATAAGGTTAATAATATTGTTTTGACTGATGTATATCATGTGTTAGTACTTATGTGGTAGATAAGTTCCTTAGTAAGCGTATAGTTGTGCAAATACGCCGTATTAATTATTAGACCAACTTTATTGATGTTAGGTCTTTCAAAGCCAGTTAGTTAAAGCTAGACATTAATTGTAGCTGAGCAAACAGGCAAGTTTCCTAAACCCTACTCAATTTATATTCGAGCAGGATATATTATTTTATTGTTCAAGTCCCTAACTCAAATTCAAGTTATTACGTTTCAAGCATGCTATGGTTTAATTTTGTATAATTATTCCACATCTTTAAATTATTGATTCGCACATAGTGCTTGTTGCATGTGTTCATCAGGTATGAAAGGCTGATCACCTTCATTACCATAAGGTTCAGTTAAAATTGTTCATGGTCATTATTGACACTCACATTACTTGATTCAGTCATTCAATTATTGAAATTATGATTCGTACTCTTTCACAATTATTATATTGTTGAAAATCCGAAAGCTTGTTCTTTCTTTCAATCATGATATATCGTTATTGTATTTAAACTTGCTGAGCAAAGTCGTTGCTCACTCTTGCTATATCATGATAACAAATTTCAGAATAATACAAATGTCCGAGGAGAGACGGAGACAGAAGCAAAAGACAAGATTATAGTGTTATTCATTATAACTAAATTGTTATATGATGTAAGTAATTTTGTAAACCTTTTTATGAATCTAAAGGTATATATGTAGGTTAAGGTTAGAAACCTTGGGAAATGTTGTAGAATAAACAATTTATGTTTATATATTCCGCATTAGTTATAGAACGTGTATGAAGATGATGTATAGTGATGAACCAGGTCCAGGGTTAAAGGAACCCGGATTTGGGGTCGTCACAGGTTGGTATCAGAGCTGATAGGTTATAGTTCTTAGGTAGTAGTACCTTAGGCTATAATCATGGAAAGATAATAAAGACAGTGAAATGATAAAATCAGATAGAGTTTAGAAATGAACATATACAGTTCATAAATGAGGAAGTAAATCTATATAGATACATAGATATATGAAAAGATTCAAAGAAGGATCTTCAATGAGTGTAATCCAAATAAATGGAATAAGAATCAGGGAACACTTGATTCAAGGATTTAAAAAAAGAAGGATCGTACAGTAAAATGATCAGAGATGAATGATAAGGTGATAGAATTAAACGATCCTAGAATAAAGGAGAAATAGTACAGTGAAATCAATTTTGATATAAGATCCCGGTGATCATAGTAAAAAGCATGAAATGACAAATGGTCTATTAAATGATTAAAGAGGTGGTGTTGATAGCATGGTGCTATAACAATGAAGATACTGAAATAGTAACAAGTGGATTCTTGAAGTGTTGAGTGTGATAAGGTATGAATTGACAAAATTCATATCAAGTTAAGAGAAGTAGAGGTTGGTAGGTTTTTAATTGATGACTCATATTAGTGGCTGAGTTGTACAATTCCTTGTATGGGCGGGGAATTAGTGCTTGGTTTTAGAACCGCTTAGCTTTCTATATTGATACAGTGGTTGAGTTGAACAGTCCTTTGTATGGGCAGGGGATTTGTTCTTGGTTTAACGACCGCTTAACTTCCTATATTGATTAGTGGCTGAGTTGACCAATTTCTTGTATGGGCAGGAGATTGTGTTTGGTTTGACGATCACTTGGCTTCCTATAATGATAATCAACTGAAACCTGGTGTCGCGCTATTCACTATATGTATGTTGAGAAGGTGATTCTTTTCTCATGTGTATAACGGATAGGTAGAGGATGTTAAGATAAGTTCGTGTTCTGAGAACTGACACGCATAGTAAGTTCGTGACTCATAGTCATGTGGTGGAGCCCCTCAGCGAATGGGCGACTTTGGCCTGACTAGGACAAGTTCCTCAAACCATATGATTGTGGTAAGTTGCTGAGCCCAAATATGTGGTAAGTTTGATGAACAGTAAGTATGGATAGAGTTAAGTAGTCAGGTTAAGGCTATAATAGATATAGTTATTAAGCTGGAAAAGAATGTGGAGGAAAAATTTGAGGTGTTTTGAGGTTTTAGGATATTCCAAATATTCTAGCTATGCTAGACTTTGAAATTCTTAAAAATCGTGCCAAATTCGCACTTTTGTGCTTTTGAAAAGACAAATGTATTTTTGAAATCATTAATGCATTTAGTGCAGAGATGATAACCGATGGAGTCATCAATGCAGAGTAACCTAATGTTGGATGTATTTTTAAGCCCACTATGGTATGATGTAATATGACAAAGTCAAAATGTTTTTTTTGTATTTTGAAACGTTTAAAGAAGAGTCTATGCTAATTGTTTCGGCAAGACAAATTGATTTGAAAATATCAAAATGTATTTATAAAATCATCACACGCCATTAAAGCCATGGTGCAGAGATGAAAAGACGGAATCCTCAACGCACTGTTGCAACGGTGCGGTATCATGAAGTCCTATAAATGAATTTTTGTTATTTTAACTAATCTGAAATGATTTTTGAGTCGTAATATACGAACAGTTCAATGATGTGAGTCTATGTCATTTATTTTGACTGGACACTTTTTGGTCAGAAATGACTCAAGTTTTATTTTCCAATCCAACTTATGCTGGAGCGGAATTTTGTAGTAAGTCTGAGGTGAACAACCCCGTAATGGGGGATATGTCAGAGCCATGAATAAAGAACCCGCGAGGGGGCGCCCAACAGTGGTGGCATGCTGATATGGGTTGGTAAATCCAAAGAGTTCGACCCCGTGAGAAGTCGTTGTGCACAACGCAGAAGTACGATAGGCTGATCACCTAGCGTACACCTATGGAATGTTTTCAGTCTTTGTGATTGATAAACACTCTGTTTATAAGTATTTACAGGGATAAATACTATTTATTCGGAATTCAGTTAATTCCATGTTCACAGTCTTTATGACTCCTCAGAATAGTATGAAAGTTTTAATGAATATTTTGATTTTCAATTTATTCTTCTATAAGATATTGATTTTCAATTTATTCTTCTGCAAGATATTCCATTGTTCTGGAATTATGAGTTTAGAAGTATGAACTTCCTAGAAAAGGGTGGTCATAGAATTTGATGAGTAAAGAGTTATACTCAGAGATGAAAATTGGTAGAAATGTGTATGAGATAATTTCGGGGACGAAATTTTTAGAAGAAGGGGAGAATGTAATATCCCGGATATTTATGAATTAGAAATAAAATATTTAATATTTAATAAAGGTTGGAGTTTGATAACCTAGTAGTGATAGATAAATAGAGGTCCAAATTAAATTTAACGGACTAACTTAGATATGGTGATATCAAAATTTTTGATAAGTTAGCAAGTAAAGTGATAATTCAATAAACTTGACTAACAACAAGTCTAATTAAATTAAGAGAATTAATTAGTGGAGTTATGTAATTAAGCGACGTGGTTGCGTGTAAATTAAATATGTATTTATATGAATATATATATGCGTGCACATTTAGTAACATAATTTAATGGTTAATTAAATTGTGATAAATAGATAGATTAATATTAAATTAATCCGAATTGAATTAAAAGGTTTATTGTTGAATTAATTTATTCATTAATCAACAATTATGCAAATTGTTGATAAATTATTTGTGAGGAATAATTATGTAAATTATATAATTATAATTATATAAAGTAGTTGAATTAATTAAAGGAGATTAGTAATTATATATATTGTACAATATTTAATATATGTACATATATATAAATGGTTTAAATTAATTGAGAAATTTTAAATTGTAATTGAATATATTAAATGAATATATTCTATAATTAAACAAATCATTGTAAATGATTTATGAGAGTGAGAAATTTAATTATACAATTATTTGTGTAATATTAATTAAATAATTAAATAAATTATTTAAATAAGAAATTGAGTAAATATATTATTATTTCAATGTATTTTCGGGTAAATGGAATTATTTCCATAATTGATGATAAATGAATTATTTAATGTACATGTATTAAATAATTTAATTTGTGGCCTAAATAATATATATTAAATTATATATTGTATTTATTTTAATTTCATAATTTATTGTGAAATTGTTTTCGAGGTAAGGTAATGTGTATAAATAATATATATAGATTATATATATTATTATTAGCGAATACACTCTAAAGTTTTAATATCAAAATAATTGATAAATTGTCATTAATTAAATATTCAATTAAATTGAATACAATGAGTGAATTAAATATAATAAATTAATTAATATGATTATTAATTAATGTAAATAATGTGAAATATTAATAATAATATTTATTAGTCCATTTAGTAATTTAATACTTATGGGTTAAAATATTTAATTATTTATTTAATTTAATTATTTATTTAATCATGGATTGAATAAATAATGTGTAAATTATTAAATTAGCCCAACATGGGTCAATTAGTAGCCCAAGTGGAGAATAATAAAATTTGACAATTTAGTAGCCCAAACAAATTAATAGAAGCCCAATTGGTATTTTAAATTAAAGCCCAATGATTGGCCCACTTGAAAAATACATTATGTAACTATTATTTATTTAAAAAGTAAAATGCAAGTGACAATCATTATGGGACAAAAGTCCCCCAAGTCAGCCGAATCATGCAAGGAAGAGAGAGAAAAGAATTGATTTGGTTTTTATTTTAATTTATTTTTCATTTATTTAATAAATGGTTGCTTGTATTAATTTTTTTTTGTACATGGACCATCCCTCTTTTCACCAACTCTAGTCCTTAAAGCTTTTCTTGTGCTAGTATCTTTGCTAGGCTCTTGATGGCTAGGATGGATAGATATATTTTATATCTATAGAAATGCAAGTATACTTGCATTTGGAGGCTAAAAGAGTTAGTCATTTATCATCTTTCATTTTTCAAAGCTAAAGAGAGCTAGAGAGCATTTGAGAGGTGAGAAAATATTTGAGAGCAAGGATAATGAAGGAGAAGGAGTTCTTGGGTTATATCTTCAAGATTCACAACCATTTTTGGAAGAAAAAGGAGAATAACCATTAAATCAAGGTAATAGTTATTTAAATTTAATTTTTGTTTTTAAATTAAATAAACTAACATATGAGTATAAATATGTTAATATAGTTATTAATGTGTGGTAATAATATTTATGCCATGCTTGAGTTTAATATCCTTGGTTTGTGTTTTGGTATAATTTATATGCTAAAAACATGCGTTTGGTGGTGTTAAATCAAATCTTAAAATAATGTCCAAAAATAATTTTCATAAAATTTAGATTTAATGTTATAATATTATAGAACATTAAATCATGAGAAAAACAAAGTTTGAATCACTCAAAATGGAGTTATACACAAAAAGTTATGATTTGTGGTAGTTTATGTGATGTAAAAATTTTTATAAAAATTTTTACTATTAAATCATGAAAAATTATATTTTCATGTTATAAATTAATATTAGGTGATTGGTATTTTTTTTGGATTTTTAAAGCTTACTTGAATGTATAATTTTTATTAAAGTAGTGTATTAAAACTACTATTCACATTCTGCTAGTTGGAAAAAAAAAAAAGGGGTTGGCCGCGCAATGCGCGCCAGCGGTTTTCCGGAAATGCGCGGAGCCAAAACGACGTCGTTTTGGAGCGTATACGGTAACCCGCGCGTTACGCGCGGAAGCCGTTCGGCTGATACTTAAAACGGCGCCGTTTTGGGCAGTTTATTTTTCTAAGCGCGCAATGCGCGGAAGTTGATTTCCCGGTGAAATTACGATAATGCCCCTCCGTTCGTTTTTCGGCTTATTTACAGAATTGCCATTCTGGATAATTTTAATTAAGTTAAATGTTTAAAAATTAATTTAAAATTATAACAAAAATAATAATAATACAAAAATGATATTTAGGTATTGAATATTATATTTCCCAAATATAATATGTATTTAGGATTAATATTTAAATGTTGTAAATATTAATCTAGTTAGTTTAATATTATATTTTTCAAATATAATAAGTATTTAGGATTAATATTTAAATGTTGTAAATATTAATCTAGTTAGTTTAATATTATATTTTTCAAATATAATAAATATTTAGGATTAATATTTAAATGTTGTAAATATTAATCTAGTTAGTTTAATATTATATTTTTCAAATATAATAAGTATTTAGGATTAATATTTAAATGTTGTAAATATTACTCTAGTTAGTTGAATATTATATTTTTTAAATATAATAAGTATTTAGGATTAATATTTAAATGTTGTAAATATTAATCTAGTTAATATTATATCTTCTGAATTTATGATTAAACTAATTATTATTTAATTAATATTAAATAATAAACAAGGATGATAAATTAATTAATTATTATTTAATTACTATTAAATAATAATTAAAGACAACTAAGATTGATTATTTAATTATTTATTATTTGATTAACTTTAAATAATAAATAAATTCAGTTAGTTATTATTTATTATTAAAATAATAACTAATGATATTTGAGTATTTACTATATAATTTTATTATTTATTATTTAATTAACTTTAAATAATAAATGAATCTAGTTAATTAGTTATTATTTATTATTAAATAATAACTAAAGATATTTGATTATTTTTAATATAATATAATTATTTATTATTTGATTAATTTTAAATAATAAATAAATCTAGTAAGTTATTATTTATTATTAAATAATAACTAAAGGTAGTTAATTACTTACTATTTAATTAATGATAAATAGTAATTAAATGAAATTAGACTTAATGAAATAAAGAATATGTCTTTTAACTCTTTTGTTTAAACAATTATAACAAATTGTTTAATAGTTTAATAAGTGTTTAACACTTGAGAAAATTATTTTCTAACTTATTAAATTATTAACCTAATATGATTGAGGGTCTATAAGGTTAATAATATTGTTTTGACTGATGTATATCATGTGTTAGTACTTATGTGGTAGATAAGTTCCTTAGTAAGCGTATAGTTGTGCAAATACGCCGTATTAATTATTAGACCAACTTTATTGATGTTAGGTCTTTCAAAGCCAGTTAGTTAAAGCTAGACATTAATTGTAGCTGAGCAAACAGGCAAGTTTCCTAAACCCTACTCAATTTATATTCGAGCAGGATATATTATTTTATTGTTCAAGTCCCTAACTCAAATTCAAGTTATTACGTTTCAAGCATGCTATGGTTTAATTTTGTATAATTATTCCACATCTTTAAATTATTGATTCGCACATAGTGCTTGTTGCATGTGTTCATCAGGTATGAAAGGCTGATCACCTTCATTACCATAAGGTTCAGTTAAAATTGTTCATGGTCATTATTGACACTCACATTACTTGATTCAGTCATTCAATTATTGAAATTATGATTCGTACTCTTTCACAATTATTATATTGTTGAAAATCCGAAAGCTTGTTCTTTCTTTCAATCATGATATATCGTTATTGTATTTAAACTTGCTGAGCAAAGTCGTTGCTCACTCTTGCTATATCATGATAACAAATTTCAGAATAATACAAATGTCCGAGGAGAGACGGAGACAGAAGCAAAAGACAAGATTATAGTGTTATTCATTATAACTAAATTGTTATATGATGTAAGTAATTTTGTAAACCTTTTTATGAATCTAAAGGTATATATGTAGGTTAAGGTTAGAAACCTTGGGAAATGTTGTAGAATAAACAATTTATGTTTATATATTCCGCATTAGTTATAGAACGTGTATGAAGATGATATATAGTGATGAACCAGGTCCAGGGTTAAAGGAACCCGGATTTGGGGTCGTCACAGGTTGGTATCAGAGCTGATAGGTTATAGTTCTTAGGTAGTAGTACCTTAGGCTATAATCATGGAAAGATAATAAAGACAGTGAAATGATAAAATCAGATAGAGTTTAGAAATGAACATATACAGTTCATAAATGAGGAAGTAAATCTATATAGATACATAGATATATGAAAAGATTCAAAGAAGGATCTTCAATGAGTGTAATCCAAATAAATGGAATAAGAATCAGGGAACACTTGATTCAAGGATTTAAAAAAAGAAGGATCGTACAGTAAAATGATCAGAGATGAATGATAAGGTGATAGAATTAAACGATCCTAGAATAAAGGAGAAATAGTACAGTGAAATCAATTTTGATATAAGATCCCGGTGATCATAGTAAAAAGCATGAAATGACAAATGGTCTATTAAATGATTAAAGAGGTGGTGTTGATAGCATGGTGCTATAACAATGAAGATACTGAAATAGTAACAAGTGGATTCTTGAAGTGTTGAGTGTGATAAGGTATGAATTGACAAAATTCATATCAAGTTAAGAGAAGTAGAGGTTGGTAGGTTTTTAATTGATGACTCATATTAGTGGCTGAGTTGTACAATTCCTTGTATGGGCGGGGAATTAGTGCTTGGTTTTAGAACCGCTTAGCTTTCTATATTGATACAGTGGTTGAGTTGAACAGTCCTTTGTATGGGCAGGGGATTTGTTCTTGGTTTAACGACCGCTTAACTTCCTATATTGATTAGTGGCTGAGTTGACCAATTTCTTGTATGGGCAGGAGATTGTGTTTGGTTTGACGATCACTTGGCTTCCTATAATGATAATCAACTGAAACCTGGTGTCGCGCTATTCACTATATGTATGTTGAGAAGGTGATTCTTTTCTCATGTGTATAACGGATAGGTAGAGGATGTTAAGATAAGTTCGTGTTCTGAGAACTGACACGCATAGTAAGTTCGTGACTCATAGTCATGTGGTGGAGCCCCTCAGCGAATGGGCGACTTTGGCCTGACTAGGACAAGTTCCTCAAACCATATGATTGTGGTAAGTTGCTGAGCCCAAATATGTGGTAAGTTTGATGAACAGTAAGTATGGATAGAGTTAAGTAGTCAGGTTAAGGCTATAATAGATATAGTTATTAAGCTGGAAAAGAATGTGGAGGAAAAATTTGAGGTGTTTTGAGGTTTTAGGATATTCCAAATATTCTAGCTATGCTAGACTTTGAAATTCTTAAAAATCGTGCCAAATTCGCACTTTTGTGCTTTTGAAAAGACAAATGTATTTTTGAAATCATTAATGCATTTAGTGCAGAGATGATAACCGATGGAGTCATCAATGCAGAGTAACCTAATGTTGGATGTATTTTTAAGCCCACTATGGTATGATGTAATATGACAAAGTCAAAATGTTTTTTTTGTATTTTGAAACGTTTAAAGAAGAGTCTATGCTAATTGTTTCGGCAAGACAAATTGATTTGAAAATATCAAAATGTATTTATAAAATCATCACACGCCATTAAAGCCATGGTGCAGAGATGAAAAGACGGAATCCTCAACGCACTGTTGCAACGGTGCGGTATCATGAAGTCCTATAAATGAATTTTTGTTATTTTAACTAATCTGAAATGATTTTTGAGTCGTAATATACGAACAGTTCAATGATGTGAGTCTATGTCATTTATTTTGACTGGACACTTTTTGGTCAGAAATGACTCAAGTTTTATTTTCCAATCCAACTTATGCTGGAGCGGAATTTTGTAGTAAGTCTGAGGTGAACAACCCCGTAATGGGGGATATGTCAGAGCCATGAATAAAGAACCCGCGAGGGGGCGCCCAACAGTGGTGGCATGCTGATATGGGTTGGTAAATCCAAAGAGTTCGACCCCGTGAGAAGTCGTTGTGCACAACGCAGAAGTACGATAGGCTGATCACCTAGCGTACACCTATGGAATGTTTTCAGTCTTTGTGATTGATAAACACTCTGTTTATAAGTATTTACAGGGATAAATACTATTTATTCGGAATTCAGTTAATTCCATGTTCACAGTCTTTATGACTCCTCAGAATAGTATGAAAGTTTTAATGAATATTTTGATTTTCAATTTATTCTTCTATAAGATATTGATTTTCAATTTATTCTTCTGCAAGATATTCCATTGTTCTGGAATTATGAGTTTAGAAGTATGAACTTCCTAGAAAAGGGTGGTCATAGAATTTGATGAGTAAAGAGTTATACTCAGAGATGAAAATTGGTAGAAATGTGTATGAGATAATTTCGGGGACGAAATTTTTAGAAGAAGGGGAGAATGTAATATCCCGGATATTTATGAATTAGAAATAAAATATTTAATATTTAATAAAGGTTGGAGTTTGATAACCTAGTAGTGATAGATAAATAGAGGTCCAAATTAAATTTAACGGACTAACTTAGATATGGTGATATCAAAATTTTTGATAAGTTAGCAAGTAAAGTGATAATTCAATAAACTTGACTAACAACAAGTCTAATTAAATTAAGAGAATTAATTAGTGGAGTTATGTAATTAAGCGACGTGGTTGCGTGTAAATTAAATATGTATTTATATGAATATATATATGCGTGCACATTTAGTAACATAATTTAATGGTTAATTAAATTGTGATAAATAGATAGATTAATATTAAATTAATCCGAATTGAATTAAAAGGTTTATTGTTGAATTAATTTATTCATTAATCAACAATTATGCAAATTGTTGATAAATTATTTGTGAGGAATAATTATGTAAATTATATAATTATAATTATATAAAGTAGTTGAATTAATTAAAGGAGATTAGTAATTATATATATTGTACAATATTTAATATATGTACATATATATAAATGGTTTAAATTAATTGAGAAATTTTAAATTGTAATTGAATATATTAAATGAATATATTCTATAATTAAACAAATCATTGTAAATGATTTATGAGAGTGAGAAATTTAATTATACAATTATTTGTGTAATATTAATTAAATAATTAAATAAATTATTTAAATAAGAAATTGAGTAAATATATTATTATTTCAATGTATTTTCGGGTAAATGGAATTATTTCCATAATTGATGATAAATGAATTATTTAATGTACATGTATTAAATAATTTAATTTGTGGCCTAAATAATATATATTAAATTATATATTGTATTTATTTTAATTTCATAATTTATTGTGAAATTGTTTTCGAGGTAAGGTAATGTGTATAAATAATATATATAGATTATATATATTATTATTAGCGAATACACTCTAAAGTTTTAATATCAAAATAATTGATAAATTGTCATTAATTAAATATTCAATTAAATTGAATACAATGAGTGAATTAAATATAATAAATTAATTAATATGATTATTAATTAATGTAAATAATGTGAAATATTAATAATAATATTTATTAGTCCATTTAGTAATTTAATACTTATGGGTTAAAATATTTAATTATTTATTTAATTTAATTATTTATTTAATCATGGATTGAATAAATAATGTGTAAATTATTAAATTAGCCCAACATGGGTCAATTAGTAGCCCAAGTGGAGAATAATAAAATTTGACAATTTAGTAGCCCAAACAAATTAATAGAAGCCCAATTGGTATTTTAAATTAAAGCCCAATGATTGGCCCACTTGAAAAATACATTATGTAACTATTATTTATTTAAAAAGTAAAATGCAAGTGACAATCATTATGGGACAAAAGTCCCCCAAGTCAGCCGAATCATGCAAGGAAGAGAGAGAAAAGAATTGATTTGGTTTTTATTTTAATTTATTTTTCATTTATTTAATAAATGGTTGCTTGTATTAATTTTTTTTTGTACATGGACCATCCCTCTTTTCACCAACTCTAGTCCTTAAAGCTTTTCTTGTGCTAGTATCTTTGCTAGGCTCTTGATGGCTAGGATGGATAGATATATTTTATATCTATAGAAATGCAAGTATACTTGCATTTGGAGGCTAAAAGAGTTAGTCATTTATCATCTTTCATTTTTCAAAGCTAAAGAGAGCTAGAGAGCATTTGAGAGGTGAGAAAATATTTGAGAGCAAGGATAATGAAGGAGAAGGAGTTCTTGGGTTATATCTTCAAGATTCACAACCATTTTTGGAAGAAAAAGGAGAATAACCATTAAATCAAGGTAATAGTTATTTAAATTTAATTTTTGTTTTTAAATTAAATAAACTAACATATGAGTATAAATATGTTAATATAGTTATTAATGTGTGGTAATAATATTTATGCCATGCTTGAGTTTAATATCCTTGGTTTGTGTTTTGGTATAATTTATATGCTAAAAACATGCGTTTGGTGGTGTTAAATCAAATCTTAAAATAATGTCCAAAAATAATTTTCATAAAATTTAGATTTAATGTTATAATATTATAGAACATTAAATCATGAGAAAAACAAAGTTTGAATCACTCAAAATGGAGTTATACACAAAAAGTTATGATTTGTGGTAGTTTATGTGATGTAAAAATTTTTATAAAAATTTTTACTATTAAATCATGAAAAATTATATTTTCATGTTATAAATTAATATTAGGTGATTGGTATTTTTTTTGGATTTTTAAAGCTTACTTGAATGTATAATTTTTATTAAAGTAGTGTATTAAAACTACTATTCACATTCTGCTAGTTGGAAAAAAAAAAAAGGGGTTGGCCGCGCAATGCGCGCCAGCGGTTTTCCGGAAATGCGCGGAGCCAAAACGACGTCGTTTTGGAGCGTATACGGTAACCCGCGCGTTACGCGCGGAAGCCGTTCGGCTGATACTTAAAACGGCGCCGTTTTGGGCAGTTTATTTTTCTAAGCGCGCAATGCGCGGAAGTTGATTTCCCGGTGAAATTACGATAATGCCCCTCCGTTCGTTTTTCGGCTTATTTACAGAATTGCCATTCTGGATAATTTTAATTAAGTTAAATGTTTAAAAATTAATTTAAAATTATAACAAAAATAATAATAATACAAAAATGATATTTAGGTATTGAATATTATATTTCCCAAATATAATATGTATTTAGGATTAATATTTAAATGTTGTAAATATTAATCTAGTTAGTTTAATATTATATTTTTCAAATATAATAAGTATTTAGGATTAATATTTAAATGTTGTAAATATTAATCTAGTTAGTTTAATATTATATTTTTCAAATATAATAAATATTTAGGATTAATATTTAAATGTTGTAAATATTAATCTAGTTAGTTTAATATTATATTTTTCAAATATAATAAGTATTTAGGATTAATATTTAAATGTTGTAAATATTACTCTAGTTAGTTGAATATTATATTTTTTAAATATAATAAGTATTTAGGATTAATATTTAAATGTTGTAAATATTAATCTAGTTAATATTATATCTTCTGAATTTATGATTAAACTAATTATTATTTAATTAATATTAAATAATAAACAAGGATGATAAATTAATTAATTATTATTTAATTACTATTAAATAATAATTAAAGACAACTAAGATTGATTATTTAATTATTTATTATTTGATTAACTTTAAATAATAAATAAATTCAGTTAGTTATTATTTATTATTAAAATAATAACTAATGATATTTGAGTATTTACTATATAATTTTATTATTTATTATTTAATTAACTTTAAATAATAAATGAATCTAGTTAATTAGTTATTATTTATTATTAAATAATAACTAAAGATATTTGATTATTTTTAATATAATATAATTATTTATTATTTGATTAATTTTAAATAATAAATAAATCTAGTAAGTTATTATTTATTATTAAATAATAACTAAAGGTAGTTAATTACTTACTATTTAATTAATGATAAATAGTAATTAAATGAAATTAGACTTAATGAAATAAAGAATATGTCTTTTAACTCTTTTGTTTAAACAATTATAACAAATTGTTTAATAGTTTAATAAGTGTTTAACACTTGAGAAAATTATTTTCTAACTTATTAAATTATTAACCTAATATGATTGAGGGTCTATAAGGTTAATAATATTGTTTTGACTGATGTATATCATGTGTTAGTACTTATGTGGTAGATAAGTTCCTTAGTAAGCGTATAGTTGTGCAAATACGCCGTATTAATTATTAGACCAACTTTATTGATGTTAGGTCTTTCAAAGCCAGTTAGTTAAAGCTAGACATTAATTGTAGCTGAGCAAACAGGCAAGTTTCCTAAACCCTACTCAATTTATATTCGAGCAGGATATATTATTTTATTGTTCAAGTCCCTAACTCAAATTCAAGTTATTACGTTTCAAGCATGCTATGGTTTAATTTTGTATAATTATTCCACATCTTTAAATTATTGATTCGCACATAGTGCTTGTTGCATGTGTTCATCAGGTATGAAAGGCTGATCACCTTCATTACCATAAGGTTCAGTTAAAATTGTTCATGGTCATTATTGACACTCACATTACTTGATTCAGTCATTCAATTATTGAAATTATGATTCGTACTCTTTCACAATTATTATATTGTTGAAAATCCGAAAGCTTGTTCTTTCTTTCAATCATGATATATCGTTATTGTATTTAAACTTGCTGAGCAAAGTCGTTGCTCACTCTTGCTATATCATGATAACAAATTTCAGAATAATACAAATGTCCGAGGAGAGACGGAGACAGAAGCAAAAGACAAGATTATAGTGTTATTCATTATAACTAAATTGTTATATGATGTAAGTAATTTTGTAAACCTTTTTATGAATCTAAAGGTATATATGTAGGTTAAGGTTAGAAACCTTGGGAAATGTTGTAGAATAAACAATTTATGTTTATATATTCCGCATTAGTTATAGAACGTGTATGAAGATGATGTATAGTGATGAACCAGGTCCAGGGTTAAAGGAACCCGGATTTGGGGTCGTCACAGGTTGGTATCAGAGCTGATAGGTTATAGTTCTTAGGTAGTAGTACCTTAGGCTATAATCATGGAAAGATAATAAAGACAGTGAAATGATAAAATCAGATAGAGTTTAGAAATGAACATATACAGTTCATAAATGAGGAAGTAAATCTATATAGATACATAGATATATGAAAAGATTCAAAGAAGGATCTTCAATGAGTGTAATCCAAATAAATGGAATAAGAATCAGGGAACACTTGATTCAAGGATTTAAAAAAAGAAGGATCGTACAGTAAAATGATCAGAGATGAATGATAAGGTGATAGAATTAAACGATCCTAGAATAAAGGAGAAATAGTACAGTGAAATCAATTTTGATATAAGATCCCGGTGATCATAGTAAAAAGCATGAAATGACAAATGGTCTATTAAATGATTAAAGAGGTGGTGTTGATAGCATGGTGCTATAACAATGAAGATACTGAAATAGTAACAAGTGGATTCTTGAAGTGTTGAGTGTGATAAGGTATGAATTGACAAAATTCATATCAAGTTAAGAGAAGTAGAGGTTGGTAGGTTTTTAATTGATGACTCATATTAGTGGCTGAGTTGTACAATTCCTTGTATGGGCGGGGAATTAGTGCTTGGTTTTAGAACCGCTTAGCTTTCTATATTGATACAGTGGTTGAGTTGAACAGTCCTTTGTATGGGCAGGGGATTTGTTCTTGGTTTAACGACCGCTTAACTTCCTATATTGATTAGTGGCTGAGTTGACCAATTTCTTGTATGGGCAGGAGATTGTGTTTGGTTTGACGATCACTTGGCTTCCTATAATGATAATCAACTGAAACCTGGTGTCGCGCTATTCACTATATGTATGTTGAGAAGGTGATTCTTTTCTCATGTGTATAACGGATAGGTAGAGGATGTTAAGATAAGTTCGTGTTCTGAGAACTGACACGCATAGTAAGTTCGTGACTCATAGTCATGTGGTGGAGCCCCTCAGCGAATGGGCGACTTTGGCCTGACTAGGACAAGTTCCTCAAACCATATGATTGTGGTAAGTTGCTGAGCCCAAATATGTGGTAAGTTTGATGAACAGTAAGTATGGATAGAGTTAAGTAGTCAGGTTAAGGCTATAATAGATATAGTTATTAAGCTGGAAAAGAATGTGGAGGAAAAATTTGAGGTGTTTTGAGGTTTTAGGATATTCCAAATATTCTAGCTATGCTAGACTTTGAAATTCTTAAAAATCGTGCCAAATTCGCACTTTTGTGCTTTTGAAAAGACAAATGTATTTTTGAAATCATTAATGCATTTAGTGCAGAGATGATAACCGATGGAGTCATCAATGCAGAGTAACCTAATGTTGGATGTATTTTTAAGCCCACTATGGTATGATGTAATATGACAAAGTCAAAATGTTTTTTTTGTATTTTGAAACGTTTAAAGAAGAGTCTATGCTAATTGTTTCGGCAAGACAAATTGATTTGAAAATATCAAAATGTATTTATAAAATCATCACACGCCATTAAAGCCATGGTGCAGAGATGAAAAGACGGAATCCTCAACGCACTGTTGCAACGGTGCGGTATCATGAAGTCCTATAAATGAATTTTTGTTATTTTAACTAATCTGAAATGATTTTTGAGTCGTAATATACGAACAGTTCAATGATGTGAGTCTATGTCATTTATTTTGACTGGACACTTTTTGGTCAGAAATGACTCAAGTTTTATTTTCCAATCCAACTTATGCTGGAGCGGAATTTTGTAGTAAGTCTGAGGTGAACAACCCCATAATGGAGGATATGTCAGAGCCATGAATAAAGAACCCGCGAGGGGGCGCCCAACAGTGGTGGCATGCTGATATGGGTTGGTAAATCCAAAGAGTTCGACCCCGTGAGAAGTCGTTGTGCACAACGCAGAAGTACGATAGGCTGATCACCTAGCGTACACCTATGGAATGTTTTCAGTCTTTGTGATTGATAAACACTCTGTTTATAAGTATTTACAGGGATAAATACTATTTATTCGGAATTCAGTTAATTCCATGTTCACAGTCTTTATGACTCCTCAGAATAGTATGAAAGTTTTAATGAATATTTTGATTTTCAATTTATTCTTCTATAAGATATTGATTTTCAATTTATTCTTCTGCAAGATATTCCATTGTTCTGGAATTATGAGTTTAGAAGTATGAACTTCCTAGAAAAGGGTGGTCATAGAATTTGATGAGTAAAGAGTTATACTCAGAGATGAAAATTGGTAGAAATGTGTATGAGATAATTTCGGGGACGAAATTTTTAGAAGAAGAGGAGAATGTAATATCCCGGATATTTATGAATTAGAAATAAAATATTTAATATTTAATAAAGGTTGGAGTTTGATAACCTAGTAGTGATAGATAAATAGAGGTCCAAATTAAATTTAACGGACTAACTTAGATATGGTGATATCAAAATTTTTGATAAGTTAGCAAGTAAAGTGATAATTCAATAAACTTGACTAACAACAAGTCTAATTAAATTAAGAGAATTAATTAGTGGAGTTATGTAATTAAGCGACGTGGTTGCGTGTAAATTAAATATGTATTTATATGAATATATATATGCGTGCACATTTAGTAACATAATTTAATGGTTAATTAAATTGTGATAAATAGATAGATTAATATTAAATTAATCCAAATTGAATTAAAAGGTTTATTGTTGAATTAATTTATTCATTAATCAACAATTATGCAAATTGTTGATAAATTATTTGTGAGGAATAATTATGTAAATTATATAATTATAATTATATAAAGTAGTTGAATTAATTAAAGGAGATTAGTAATTATATATATTGTACAATATTTAATATATGTACATATATATAAATGGTTTAAATTAATTGAGAAATTTTAAATTGTAATTGAATATATTAAATGAATATATTCTATAATTAAACAAATCATTGTAAATGATTTATGAGAGTGAGAAATTTAATTATACAATTATTTGTATAATATTAATTAAATAATTAAATAAATTATTTAAATAAGAAATTGAGTAAATATATTATTATTTCAATGTATTTTCGGGTAAATGGAATTATTTCCATAATTGATGATAAATGAATTATTTAATGTACATGTATTAAATAATTTAATTTGTGGCCTAAATAATATATATTAAATTATATATTGTATTTATTTTAATTTCATAATTTATTGTGAAATTGTTTTCGAGGTAAGGTAATGTGTATAAATAATATATATAGATTATATATATTATTATTAGCGAATACACTCTAAAGTTTTAATATCAAAATAATTGATAAATTGTCATTAATTAAATATTCAATTAAATTGAATACAATGAGTGAATTAAATATAATAAATTAATTAATATGATTATTAATTAATGTAAATAATGTGAAATATTAATAATAATATTTATTAGTCCATTTAGTAATTTAATACTTATGGGTTAAAATATTTAATTATTTATTTAATTTAATTATTTATTTAATCATGGATTGAATAAATAATGTGTAAATTATTAAATTAGCCCAACATGGGTCAATTAGTAGCCCAAGTGGAGAATAATAAAATTTGACAATTTAGTAGCCCAAACAAATTAATAGAAGCCCAATTGGTATTTTAAATTAAAGCCCAATGATTGGCCCACTTGAAAAATACATTATGTAACTATTATTTATTTAAAAAGTAAAATGCAAGTGACAATCATTATGGGACAAAAGTCCCCCAAGTCAGCCGAATCATGCAAGGAAGAGAGAGAAAAGAATTGATTTGGTTTTTATTTTAATTTATTTTTCATTTATTTAATAAATGGTTGCTTGTATTAATTTTTTTTTGTACATGGACCATCCCTCTTTTCACCAACTCTAGTCCTTAAAGCTTTTCTTGTGCTAGTATCTTTGCTAGGCTCTTGATGGCTAGGATGGATAGATATATTTTATATCTATAGAAATGCAAGTATACTTGCATTTGGAGGCTAAAAGAGTTAGTCATTTATCATCTTTCATTTTTCAAAGCTAAAGAGAGCTAGAGAGCATTTGAGAGGTGAGAAAATATTTGAGAGCAAGGATAATGAAGGAGAAGGAGTTCTTGGGTTATATCTTCAAGATTCACAACCATTTTTGGAAGAAAAAGGAGAATAACCATTAAATCAAGGTAATAGTTATTTAAATTTAATTTTTGTTTTTAAATTAAATAAACTAACATATGAGTATAAATATGTTAATATAGTTATTAATGTGTGGTAATAATATTTATGCCATGCTTGAGTTTAATATCCTTGGTTTGTGTTTTGGTATAATTTATATGCTAAAAACATGCGTTTGGTGGTGTTAAATCAAATCTTAAAATAATGTCCAAAAATAATTTTCATAAAATTTAGATTTAATGTTATAATATTATAGAACATTAAATCATGAGAAAAACAAAGTTTGAATCACTCAAAATGGAGTTATACACAAAAAGTTATGATTTGTGGTAGTTTATGTGATGTAAAAATTTTTATAAAAATTTTTACTATTAAATCATGAAAAATTATATTTTCATGTTATAAATTAATATTAGGTGATTGGTATTTTTTTTGGATTTTTAAAGCTTACTTGAATGTATAATTTTTATTAAAGTAGTGTATTAAAACTACTATTCACATTCTGCTAGTTGGAAAAAAAAAAAAGGGGTTGGCCGCGCAATGCGCGCCAGCGGTTTTCCGGAAATGCGCGGAGCCAAAACGACGTCGTTTTGGAGCGTATACGGTAACCCGCGCGTTACGCGCGGAAGCCGTTCGGCTGATACTTAAAACGGCGCCGTTTTGGGCAGTTTATTTTTCTAAGCGCGCAATGCGCGGAAGTTGATTTCCCGGTGAAATTACGATAATGCCCCTCCGTTCGTTTTTCGGCTTATTTACAGAATTGCCATTCTGGATAATTTTAATTAAGTTAAATGTTTAAAAATTAATTTAAAATTATAACAAAAATAATAATAATACAAAAATGATATTTAGGTATTGAATATTATATTTCCCAAATATAATATGTATTTAGGATTAATATTTAAATGTTGTAAATATTAATCTAGTTAGTTTAATATTATATTTTTCAAATATAATAAGTATTTAGGATTAATATTTAAATGTTGTAAATATTAATCTAGTTAGTTTAATATTATATTTTTCAAATATAATAAATATTTAGGATTAATATTTAAATGTTGTAAATATTAATCTAGTTAGTTTAATATTATATTTTTCAAATATAATAAGTATTTAGGATTAATATTTAAATGTTGTAAATATTACTCTAGTTAGTTGAATATTATATTTTTTAAATATAATAAGTATTTAGGATTAATATTTAAATGTTGTAAATATTAATCTAGTTAATATTATATCTTCTGAATTTATGATTAAACTAATTATTATTTAATTAATATTAAATAATAAACAAGGATGATAAATTAATTAATTATTATTTAATTACTATTAAATAATAATTAAAGACAACTAAGATTGATTATTTAATTATTTATTATTTGATTAACTTTAAATAATAAATAAATTCAGTTAGTTATTATTTATTATTAAAATAATAACTAATGATATTTGAGTATTTACTATATAATTTTATTATTTATTATTTAATTAACTTTAAATAATAAATGAATCTAGTTAATTAGTTATTATTTATTATTAAATAATAACTAAAGATATTTGATTATTTTTAATATAATATAATTATTTATTATTTGATTAATTTTAAATAATAAATAAATCTAGTAAGTTATTATTTATTATTAAATAATAACTAAAGGTAGTTAATTACTTACTATTTAATTAATGATAAATAGTAATTAAATGAAATTAGACTTAATGAAATAAAGAATATGTCTTTTAACTCTTTTGTTTAAACAATTATAACAAATTGTTTAATAGTTTAATAAGTGTTTAACACTTGAGAAAATTATTTTCTAACTTATTAAATTATTAACCTAATATGATTGAGGGTCTATAAGGTTAATAATATTGTTTTGACTGATGTATATCATGTGTTAGTACTTATGTGGTAGATAAGTTCCTTAGTAAGCGTATAGTTGTGCAAATACGCCGTATTAATTATTAGACCAACTTTATTGATGTTAGGTCTTTCAAAGCCAGTTAGTTAAAGCTAGACATTAATTGTAGCTGAGCAAACAGGCAAGTTTCCTAAACCCTACTCAATTTATATTCGAGCAGGATATATTATTTTATTGTTCAAGTCCCTAACTCAAATTCAAGTTATTACGTTTCAAGCATGCTATGGTTTAATTTTGTATAATTATTCCACATCTTTAAATTATTGATTCGCACATAGTGCTTGTTGCATGTGTTCATCAGGTATGAAAGGCTGATCACCTTCATTACCATAAGGTTCAGTTAAAATTGTTCATGGTCATTATTGACACTCACATTACTTGATTCAGTCATTCAATTATTGAAATTATGATTCGTACTCTTTCACAATTATTATATTGTTGAAAATCCGAAAGCTTGTTCTTTCTTTCAATCATGATATATCGTTATTGTATTTAAACTTGCTGAGCAAAGTCGTTGCTCACTCTTGCTATATCATGATAACAAATTTCAGAATAATACAAATGTCCGAGGAGAGACGGAGACAGAAGCAAAAGACAAGATTATAGTGTTATTCATTATAACTAAATTGTTATATGATGTAAGTAATTTTGTAAACCTTTTTATGAATCTAAAGGTATATATGTAGGTTAAGGTTAGAAACCTTGGGAAATGTTGTAGAATAAACAATTTATGTTTATATATTCCGCATTAGTTATAGAACGTGTATGAAGATGATGTATAGTGATGAACCAGGTCCAGGGTTAAAGGAACCCGGATTTGGGGTCGTCACATGAGAGACACTTTATAATAATATTTTAAAAAATTATAAAATATATTTTTATATGTAATATAAGAAAGAGCATATTTTATTACACAAAATAGTATTTTTTTTATATGATAACTTACGCAATTATATACGGTGTCTCTCATATCTCTTTTTACTATTATTTATAAGTTCAAACGTAAAAGTTAAAATACAATGTATGTAATAATATTAATGAATTATTATCAATTAAAAAGCACAACATTAAATTATGTTGTAAATAATTATTTATTGGTGAATTATATTTGGTATTTCTTGGTATAAGAACAATGAATCCACATTAATTAAAATTTTAAAATAATTGGGGTAAATAATGCAGTGCATAAAATTCAAAAAATAAAAATAAAAATTGGACTATTAAGTCAACAAAAAATAAATTAAAAAATCTTTTAAACCCATGGGACCAACAGGAACTACTCTTTATCTTGTCATTTGTATTGACTGATGTATTGATGTGTTGATATATTGACTGGCGATGGATGTGAAGAAATTTTGTTGTAACTGAATTTCGAGTTAGGGGCTTATTAGTCTTTTACGGCCCATAATGAGGGGCAATGACGTCGAGAAGTTGTTAGCAGTAGTTGTATTGGGGCGGGTGGATTTCGTATGCTTGTCTTTTTTGTTTAAAGAGTAGCTAAATGTTGGGCTGGATAGTGACAAAATCAAGAAGAATGTAAGAAAAGTAGCAATTTGTCTTCTTTATTTTAATTTTTTTTTATAATTACTTTTTATATTTTCAATAATTTGATGGCCAACTTCTTTTTTTTTTTTTTTTTTTTTTTTTTTTTTGGCTTATTGGCCTGACTCTTCATTCACGTGAAAAATGATTTTAAAAAAAAAAATTACACTAAAGGACCGTTTGGATAATTTGTTTTTGAAATTCTATTTGACTTATAATTTTATAGAGTTACAATTTATTGATTTACAAAATTAAATCAACACAATTCTATTATTTAGTTAGCATATTAAATCCATGTTGTATTTACGTTACAATTTTAAAACTATTGTTTGGATAGTTATTATTTTTGTATTATTTTCAATATCAAAAATTCAGCATAATTAAATATATCTATATAAAATAAAGCACAATTAGTATTCATCATAAAAAAACACAAAAAAAATGAATTATAAAAAAAAAATCTATTATTAAGTCATTTTTAAATGTCATTTTTACATGTTCAACTAAAATTTACACAAAGAAAATAAATAAAGCATGTGAACCTATTGATGTCATAACCTGAAACAGAATATATTCCTTTATCATAAAACCTAATCTATCAATTAGATGATCATCTTAGCTTCACAATATTCTGCACAGTGCATATTTAGTTATAAATACTACTGCATTATACATTCATATTTGTTGATAGTTTTTCAAAAATATGCAATATTAACAATTAAAAGACGCAATAAATGAACTAGTATTTCAAATCTCCCACATAAAACACCACTAGGGTAAGTCAAACTATTCAGTAATAGAAAGAAATCAATGATCATATTTCTGATGTTCTCACTCGTTATCTACAACAAAATAAATATAAGATAATTGAATTAACAATACAACATCACATAACAAAATTAAAATTAATATGAATTTATTTAAGTTCTAAAAGTAACGAATATGATTGCTAGTAGTACTTTTTTAGTCAGTTTACAATAGTTATAATTTTTGTACTAATCAAATAGAGTAATATTTTGTCTAGTGAACATCAAGAGAATGCTGTAGATGCATATAATTCCCCAAGCACTACCTAATGTACATGGTCTAACAATCTTTCACGTACAACTTCCAATGATATGTTCTTCATAAGTTCTTCACGCATTGCAAGAGGATCTTCATCCCAAGGTTTTTTAACTTCCTAATGAAAGATAAACATTCAAGAGCTGGAGTTAGGTGCAAGACTTCACAGATAGAATAAAATAATTTCGACGGAGTGCAAGATGCATAAATACTAGCTGCTCCAATCTTTTTATATAGGTGGCATCATTGAAAAGAAACATGCCTGCTCCATCAAAAATTGACTAAGATCTTTGACTCCAGAAACCTTCAATCCTGTTATCATGAAATACCTAATAGAAGAATTGTGGGGAAGGTGGGATCAATCAACGTGTAATCCAGTGTTTATCCGTGTGATGGACTCAAGGTTCTAAAAGGCGCTAGGCGGACGACCGTGGGGGGCCTAGCGCCTAGGGAGCCTATGCGGATTTTTTTATTTTAAGTCACTTTTAACATTTTATCTTATATTTATCCAAACATAATAATAATATAAAGGAAAACAATTTATAATAAAAATAATAAAAACATTTGCTTAAAGTTCAAACACATATCAATATTGCTAATGTCAAACATTTATCCAAACATAATAATAATATAAAGGAAAACAATTTATAATAAAAATAATAAAAACATTTGCTTAAAGTTCAAACACATATCCATATTGCTAATGTCAAAGTTCAAACAGAACATGCAATTGTTTAAAGTTCAAACACAAACAAATAAAAAAAATACAAACTAATAATCTTCATCTCTATATCCCTCTATATCTCTCTCAAGCTCTTTTTCTCCATATCCCTCTAAGATAATGTCCTCATCGGGCTCATACTCATACTCATACTCCTCATCTCCCTCTTCTTCCGTGTCATCATCAAACAAAAAAATTTCTTCATGGAGTTCTCTTACTCTAACATTTTTACTATTTCTCATAGGTTCTAGCACGCTATCAGTTTCAGATGCTTCACCAACTGCTTCCCAAGTAAGGCACGAACAACCCTCAATTTTTTCATCTATTCCTAAGACGTCATTTTGTAACTTATTAAAATTAAAAAAAAAATTGTAGCATTAAATTTTCTGCTTAAGCCCCGTCTAATTTCTCCGTCTTGACCGTCCAATCCCGTATAATTTCCTGGAGGGATTTTTTTTCCTCCTTGGACATAGGCGGGTATAGGCAAGGCGCTAAGTGGCCTAGGCGTGGCGCTAGAGGAGGGCCTAGCGCCTAGGCGGGGATTAATCGAACATAGGCGGGAATTTTTAGAACACTGGATGAACTGTAAGTCTGCAATATGATATGACCGTGTGACTGGAAGACCATTACTGTGGTACAAGGAGTGGAAGATCATTTCAATTTCAAGAATTCGTTTATTCACAATTTTATCAAATCCAACTTTTCATCCAAGAACAATGACCAACTAATGGTCTTTAAATCACTAGATTCAGTAGTAGATAATTAGTTGTATTGATTAAATACTGTAACTCAAGTACTAAGATAAAGGATTACACTTTATTACATGGGTCACTCAAAGAATTCAAACATCCTTCTATATAGGTTAAGAAGAAAAATTGGATCTAATATAGCGATACTTATATCAAGTATACGGAAATTTCGTATAAGACAAACAAATCGTTATATTCGTCTTTTTTTTTTTTTTTGTTATAAGTAAGACAATCGCCATACTACTTGCAAAACTAGCATATTAATGCAGCTCGGGAATGTCAAAACTGAATATTACCAGCCACTATGGAGTAAGTTCAGTTTACCTTTTGAATTAGCAAGGTTTGAAGTAATATTACAGTGTTTATACATCCTAAGGTATAATTTTCCTATGCAACCTAGATTAGCAGAACAAGTGAATTTATTGTCCCATAGTACTTAAGGCGAGAAATTATATCCAATCATTGTTAAAGTTCTTTTTGCTTTCCTAATGTATGTGAATGATTAGAAGTTTCTATCCTACGTGCAAAATCTAAACATGCTAACAGAAAAGAATCTTGTTATACAGAAACACAAAAAATTAATCCAATTGTCCACCTGAAATTAATACTCCAAAAGCTACGTGAGAACAAGTTGTATGCCAAGCTGAAGAAGTGTGAGTTTTGGCTTAAGGAAGTCATGTTCCTTGGGCATGTGATTTCCAAATACAAGTTAAGGTTCAGAGAAACTTGCCTGTTCCGCTGACTACTGCTATTCAACTTAAAATTACTTCATTTGGGTGACCTAATATTCGATAATAGTTCTCCCCGTGGCTAGAAATGGACGCCCTAATATAATAGGGACTTCCCTGTCCTCCTCAAAGTCCAGAACTATAAAGTCAGCTGGAAAGATAAACCAGCATATGTCAAAAGGTTTGACAGTGATAAGCAAGAGATAAAATCTGACAAGTGTAAACTTGTGGGATATCCTAAAGAAATTTTAGGATATCACTTTCAGAACTTGCTCTTATGTGCATTAATATGCTACAATTTGATATTATCTTTTTAACATGAAGATATTTTGATGATATTTGTGATATATGAATAATATGAGATGTAAGTTAAATAGTCCGGGCTTATGAGATTGTTACTTAGAATAATCTAATTTCCTTGATATTAATGCTTCTATTATATTAAATTTAGAGAGCTTATTCTAGGTTGTATAATTGTTAGAATCTAATTAAGAGCTTGTTTTGTTAAATTATAATTAAGGAAAATTTTGGGTAACAAAGCTTATTGTTGCATAGGGTTATTAGTTTTATGAAATGATATAAATATATTTTGATTGATTTATCACGACTTTGTCTGGTCACCGTCAGCCCATTGCACGGGCACCGTCAACCCATTGCACGGGCACCGTCAACCCATTTCATGCGCACCGTTGGCCTGGGAAAACAGAGTTCCTTCTGGGTGAAGAAATACTTGAGACTTTTATGATCCGTACAGATATCTACTTTTTCTCCGTACAAGTAGTGTCTCCAGATCTTCAACGCGAAAACGACTGCAAATCATTTTTTTATTGTTTCATAGAAACTAACAATATAAAATTACTTAGTATACTCAATCTTTTTTTCCTTACAAAATTTGGAAAAAGAAGTAAGATTCATTCAGATAACCTGAATTTGGGGGCTTCATACTAGCTACTCAGTGTAGGTAGCACTTTAAAGGTGATCTACCAAGTGATTATTAATTGAAGAAGTAAATTAAGGTTTCGCGCGTGCGGCCCAGAATATCTAAGGGCATCACAGACCTGTTATTGCCTCAAACTTCCGTGGCCTAAAAGGCCATAGTCCCTCTAAGAAGCTGGCCGTGGAGGTATGTTTCAAATTAACATGTCAATTGATCTTATAATTTGAACGAATAAAAAAAAAACTCAACGTTGCAAAACAATTTACAAACGTGGCACTGTGTTGTGGAAAGGAAGTTATCTTACTCTAAATTCTATCCCTCCCTTCCTCTTCCCCCAACAACAGAAAAGATTGAAAATTGACATTCACTTTTACTTTTATAGTTTTGGCATTCACATATATATGAATATTTGTTTTATCGAGTTAAATATCATCTTACAAAAGTGCTTTAAAACATACCGATCCAATCCATTCCTCAAACCCTGTATCCATTTGCATTCAGCTGCTTAGCAAAATCACCATATCTCCCACTGTACAAAAGAAATATTTACCTCAAGTAATATTTACACATCACAAACCTGTGTTCATCCAGACCATGTAAAATAACAACCAATCCCTTACATAAGAAAGATGAAACATTATCAGCTTATGATCTGATGAGATCATTGGAGAGGTTCAGAATTACCAAAGGGGTATCCAAAAAGAACAATTATTACCATCCTGAAAGTTCAAAATTAAAAATTTAACAGATAATGGTTCCAATCAATTCATTCTAAAAAATAAAGGGAGTTGATAACTGTGCTCCAATTTTTATTGTTGCTATAAGGAAAATTGAACAAAATTTGTTCCACACTGGAGCTCAACTCGTAAATTGGACCAAATTTATTATTTACAAAGAACAATATAGAGGTTAGTTTAACATAGTATGTTTAAGGTTTATTAACCTATGGTGAGTTACAGAAGAGGCAGCTGAAGTGTTCTGACTCATACCCACTAGCTATAAAGATATTTAATGATACTTGTCAATTCGCACTCACCGCCTCTCCTCCGGCGATTGCAGGATTAACGGACGCGCATTCTTGTGGATCCACCTACGGCTTGGAATCATCAGCGGGTGTCAATTTCTTCGATGAGGCAGCAACGACAGCCTAAAATTCACATAAATCCAAGGTCAAAAAACACCAGAATTCCCTCTAAAAAATCCAAACATAAATATCATTAAACCGCGCTGCCACAAATCGTTCATAAAAACCAATCACCATAAATATCGACAAAATGTTTGAAGAAGAACTTATCTGACAAAGGAGTAACGAAGGTAAACAGGAGGACTAAAAGTGATGAAGGATTAAGCCCTAATCGTTGTGGGGAAGACAATGATTGAGCTATTTGCAAGAAAGTGGGATAGAATTTGTTGAGAAATATAAGATTTAAAAATATGGAACTAACAGTGTGTGTTGAGCGTGTTTTAGCCCGACATTTGATTTGTGCGTAACTCTCTAGTTTTGTTTTAAAAATCTCATGGATAGCTTTAGTATTAGATTTATGTTATTTACATATTTGGAATTCTAAATAAATCTCAATTTGAAACTCATTTTCACTATTTAAATAATGAAATTAATTTTGAGAGTCCCAATTCCAATTCTAAGCCACCGAATCAAGGTTCCCAAACAGACCCTAAATGTTAATACAAAAATTGTATTTATAGAGTAAAATAGCATATGTCTTGACTTGAGCTCGGCTTGTATTTACAAGTTGTAATCTTATCTGCCAATAATTATCCGTGAAAATCTTCATTGAGTATAAGACACAAGTATGTGAAAAAATAACAATAGTGATTTGGTGATTAAAAATAGTTATTGGATACAAAATAATATGGTTGTTTGTTATTGCTTGACTATTTATGTATAGTGAATCATCAACTAATTATATTTTGTCAAATTATTTTGTAATTATTTTTTCTAGATTATTTTGTCACTATCAATACTCAAGAAATATCACATCCATACATGAGATTAGGAAGAAAAAAATTAATGGTGATCCATCATCTTGTATATCTTTTCAAAAGAGTTACCACTAATAATTATTCACGTAATTGATAACAAATTAATATATAAAACTATATCTCTATTCAAATTGTGATGTTAATATATTTTATTTTTTGAAGTAATAATTTTTTAACTGGCAATACTCTTAAGTAACTTATGATATTAATGAATCATAATGAAAATCAAATTCAAATAATTTCACATTAATTTTGAATTTCAAGATTTTAAAAATTGATTAAAAAATTAATAGTCTCTTTTTGTGGAACGAAGTATCTTTTTCTCCTTTTCGGAATTGATTTTGAATAAGTGCACAACATTCAAATACTACATTTATCTTAACCATTAAAAAGTGGGCCTTGAAATCCATACCATACCCAACTTTTTAATAATTAAAATAGATGTAGTATTTGATTTTGTATTTGAATGTTATATATGTAGATTTTGTCCATTAATTTTAAGAGGATTTCAACTACTCGTGCATGTTTGACTCACTGCTTTTGAGGCTTTTAGAGCATTTGAATGCTAAATGCACTTAAAAATTTTGTTCATCTATACGTAATATTTGAAATTACTTAAAATATGTGATTACTAATTTTGATTATTGTTTTAGATTATAATTAGTTTTAAAAAAATAGTTTGTATTTAGTAAATAAAAAATACTTAAACCAGTAAAAATTGAAAAGTGTTGAATATAAAAAATAATTATTAATCACTAATATCTCCAATCACTAACATCATGATGAATATCTCTAACTCTTTCAATTTCACTCTCTTTATTTATCACCCCAATAGGACTAACACCCTTTTATCTTGGATCTTATCAACCTAGCCCTTATACCATTTGTTGAAAATTAAGTCAACGGAAATGAAACAATAAAATAAAGAGAGATAGCCAACATAAGATTTAATATGAATTTTTTTAAAAAGGAAAATCACGGATCAAACTACAAATTTTCACTATATCAAAATAATGAGCTTACAATATTTCTCCCAACTTTTACACTCTAAAACTTGAGATTACACAATCAACACAACTTTTGCATAAAATAAAAATTACAAAACCCACCCTCCTACAATACAATTTTTCTATACGGAATATAAAAGTTGCGAAAACTTTTTTCCTAACTCAAATAAAAAAACTCATTTACACCCTCTCTTAACTCTTAGGATGCTACATAATTTTTGATTGTACTACACTTAAACAACTAATCGTACTACTATATTTAGAGAGTATCTACAACTTCTACTATTCTTATTCAAAATATGACACTTTTATAAAATTCCTACTACAAATAGATTTATTTCTTTCTAAAATAACACACCTATTATTAACATGACTCATGTTTTACATAATAACATTTTTTAAAATAAAATTCGAAGAGTATCCCAACATAATTTTTGTTGCAGTGAATTATAAGCATATTCTATACAATTAATGATGGAGTATATAATTTGCAACTCCAGTGAGCTGTTTCTAACAAAGTTTTGCTAGGCTTCCTCCTAATGACTCCGTCAATGTCTGAGGGAGGGATCCTATTGATAGGAGTTTTGTTTTAGGGTTTAATACTCACGTGTTATATATATATATATATATATATATATATATATATGATGGTATCATCAATGGATATAGGTTGAAAGCCGAATAATGTAAACCTTTTGTGTTTACATTGATTATTCACTTGATCTATTTTCTCATTGATTTGAAATTTTCACTCAAATCTCATATTTTAGGGCTTTACTGTAACACGAAATAGTTTGTGGCATTCTTATGCATCGTTTCGTAATTTTTTAACAGTCTACTTATATTATTTTATTTGGGGGTGTACAGTATTGCGTAAATTATAGTGATAACTGATAGGAAAAATAACTTTCTAATTGATAAATCGATGGTCACTTAATTTATTAATATGACTCACTTCTATCAATATAAAGATTGAGACATCAGGTTATATGAAGACTCTCCCACCTAGACCCCTTCCCTTGTATTAAAATAAATTATTATAATATATTAGATAATTTAAAAAAAAAATAACAAGAAAAAAATTAATAACTAATACTCTCTCCATCTCAGGATAAAAGTCCTTATTACTATTTTAGGTAGTCTCAAGTCAAATATTTACTTACCTTAAATAGTCTACTTTTTACAATAATTTGCATATAATATTCTTAGTATTAATTATCATATTTCTATCATTTACACATATTTATGGAGCATCACTAGTCATGTGCAAAATACTATGCAATTGAATGAGAATTTAATTATGGACAATTTTGTCATTTTATCTTTTTTCTTAATATGGGCAAAAAGTCAACCAAGACTTTAATCTTGGGATGAAAGGAGTAATAAATGTCATCTCCCTACCTTTCTTGTGTAGATGGATCAATTCCCTATATATATACGTATGTGACTCATTTATTATTTTTTGTAAGAGGAATCGTATAAAACTATTATTTTTTACTTGTGAAAATATCAATTATATATATATATATATATATATGTGTGTGTGTGTGTGTGTGTGTGTGTGTGTGAGGTGATCCGTAGCAATTATTTGCTATAAATAAAAATTGGATAAACACCATCTAATCCATTCATTTTAACAATCATTGGTTATTAAAATGAATGGGTTAGATAATGTTTGCCCAATTTTTATTCATAATAAATAGTTGTTATGGATCGTCTATATATATATATATATATATAATTGGTTTTTATTTTAGGGAGTTGATAGTCTTTACCTAACCCAAAAAAGACGCAAAATGAAACTACTCTTATGCAATGTTTGGATTGAAAAAATAGAATATGTGAAAAAATAGAATAGATAAAGGAAATCATTCTTACTATTTTTCAAAGAATAAAATTCATAAATTTAAGAGAGATAAAAATAATTCATTTCATTCTAATAGAACAATCAAGCACAATTTTTTTCATTTAATTCTTACATTTATTCCTATGAGCCAAACGTAGCATTGGTGTACATAGTTTAATATGGAATGAGAAAACTATGGTCCATTATGTGTGTGATTATAATTAAAACAGATTACTTTATACAGTTGCTATTTAACAATTATACTGCCTGCCGCATACAAAATATAATCACCCTTATTAAACCAGACCACTTTATAAATTCAGCATAAAGACTACAACAGTATTTATTTGTTAATTTCTTTGTAGGTTGTACTATACTCATTATTCCAAAAAAAAAAATCGGTGCAGTAGCCAAACGCTACTGCTATAAACACTGATAACCGAACATCACCTGATTGGCAGAGCCTGAAAGAAACGATCGCAAGCCCTAGTATAACAAGAAAAATGTGGTGTATACGAATTTGAAATATTATGTTTCAAGAGCAAGCATCACAATTATCACTGGCATTTCGACACCATGCCCACTCCACTCCCAATGAAAATAAAGAATCAATTTTAAAAACTACATAGTAATTGACCTATTACCTCTATGCAAACTACACTAATATACAAATGACAAGACTCAATACCCATCACTAGTCTGAAATTCTGTTCTTCAATATTATCAGTGACTCGGTGAGTGTATTTCTTCACACCATTGGGGCAGTTCAAAGTATTTCTATCAACAACAATAACGAGAGGAACCTGTCTTTAGCACATCAAAAGGAGGGCTTCACGGGTGCGGCCAAGCAGACTCAATGCCGTCGCAGCAATGTGATGTCCTGTCAGCCCGGCAAGAGCCAGTTGCTCCTTTGGTGATGCATGCTCGATATAGTGGTCTGGTAAAACAATTGGTCGCCACTGAAAAAAAAAATGATTATCAAACAAGAGACTAGAAAACAAGTCGAGAGGATAAGATAATTTTTACATAGTAGTAACTGGAGTGAATGCAAAAATAGCTTAAACTGAAACACAAGCGAGGGATTGTTCACAAGTGTAAGTTACCGAATATTTCGTTCTCAGATTTTAGCTATATTTGCCTTTATTACTAAAAAGCCAATCGACAGACATCTAGCCAAAGGATTAGATAGCATAACAATTTGGCTGGGTTCGGTCAGCCTTGGTGTCAGTCCAGACTCAACCCAAGCTTTGGGAGCGGGAGCCACTCAATCCAAAGTAACTCAACCTTGAACCTAGGCTACTCAGCTCTAACACAAAAAAGGCATATGCTGAGCTAGTGTTTGGCTCTGGTTACCGTGAAAAGTTGGGTTCGTGCCTAAAATTCCAATTTGAACTCAACCATATACAGTCTATACTAAAGTAAAGAAGCCATCAACATCCATTACGGTTCAAACTAATACAAACTAGATTGACAGACAGAAACCAGAATTAAAACTGAACATAAGTTTCAAATATAGAGTTTAACGTCATGTTTGGTTGTTTTAACTTCCAAAACTCTTGATTGCAAAAGCATAAATTGAGATGTGCGTGGAAAGTGTTTTGTCTAATAATATAACATCAGTATATTATTGGGTTTTAGGCCTGTGTTAGGATATGCTCAAGCCTCAACATAAGCTTTTAATTTTGAGTCCAGACTCGGCCAAAAGAATAACTAGTGCCCAGTCAAATACAAACTTGCTTTCAACATTAATATCCCCCAGAGAACACATTATAGTGTATAGCTCTAACAAACAACAGATTTCAAATCCAAACAGAGTTATAATGTTCTAGTCAAAGACAGTGGATGATCGTGGATTGGATAAAAACAGTAGTAATTGCAACATGGGAAAATGGAGGACAAGGATAATATCTATTTCCATTTTCCGTTTTACTTTCATTCTTGAAAAATAGAAATAAGAGGTATCTAATCCTTTCTTTCTTCTAACCCACCCACCCTCCCAATGCAAAACAAGGAACATTCCATTTAGCTTTCACTATTCAGTGAAATTTCGCCTACTCTGCATGAAGCGGAAGTCTAAATGGTAAGATGGGCTCTTCAGTTTAACATCTATAATCATGCTTCCATAAACATTTTCTTCTCCTTGTCATAAAACAGAGATTGCTGATATACATATCAAATTCGCTGATATACATATCAAATCGCTGTTGACCAACAAAACATCTACTCTTCATCACAGAGGTAAAAGTTATAAAGGTTGTGAAGCTACCTTCACGTAAAACGAAATTTTGGAAATTAGAGAGATAAAAATCACGCTCAATTCATAATTAACAAACTAACTAAAAAAATTGTAGTCAATATATACATATAATATATATAACAGCCTTGAACCAATTGGAATAGCACTACCCGTACCCTTAGGGTGTTTTACTAGATAAACCACCGGGAATACCCCACCAACCACGCACAAGTAATCCCATAGTAAAGTACATGTCGGTGGAGGACGCCAGGAGATCATTGCCTTTCCGGCATATTGAAACCATGACTTATGCCTGCAGTCAAAAAATCATTACCTTGATCTTTCCGTCAAGCTGGCCATCAAGTGCAATAAATTGTGCGACGTGGGATCCGAATCCTCCCACAGAACCTTCCTCGACAGTGATTAGAAAGGCATGGTTCTCACACAACAGCCTAACAAGTTGTATGTCAAGCGGCTTGCAGAATCTTGCGTCGGCAACAGTTACCTCAATGCCAAGCTTTGAAAGCAGAGACTGAGCTCTTAGACAGTTCTGCACCATAGCTCCATAGCCAAGAAGAGCAATATCTTTGCCCTCTATAAGAACTCTTCCTTTTCCAATCTGGTCCACAAAAAGGAGCAGACAAATGAATTCGAATTCTCAATGCAAGTTCAAGAGTGAAAATTATTCAGCAAGAGCTATATTCTTATATATCCAGCAAGAGTCTCAAGACACTCGAAAATACATTTTTAAATACATTCAAAGTGACTAAAGAATACCGAAGGAAATTAGCCCTCTTTTAAGGAAGGCCAAATTCATTATTTGGTCACTGAACTTTCCCTCCCTTAAATTAGGTTACTGAACACCTAAACCTTTTGATCAAGTCACTAAGCTAATTTTTTTTGGTTTTTATTTTTCTTTTTGTAATCAACACTATCCACTAACATCAGTAATACATGGTTGAGATGTCATATGAGCTGACAAAGATATGAGTTGGACAAGGGAGTAGAGTGTCATCTGTGGTAGGCAACACTTAAGTACGAATAGCACTTTTACCCATTTATGTCTCCTCTCATTTTCTCACTCCAACCGTTCCAGAATTGATAAATTCCTTCAACGCCATCTTGCTACCACACCACTTCTCTCTAACATTATCAGTATCACCCACCCACACACACACATTGAGCACCGCGCATGCACGCACTCACTCACGCAAGCATGCACGCACTCACGCAAGCACGCACTCACTCACGCACACATATATATAGTGATGGCCTCGTTAACAACCTCATGTTATACTGACAATAAGCGACTGCTTAAACACCTACACCCTAAAGGAGCAAAGATATCACAACATTTTATCTAAATTTCTCAAAAGCTTTGCATCCACCGCTCAAATTGAATTGGGAAAACAAGAGTTTGAGCTCTGATGCAACCAATGACTTGAGTGCAAGTCAATTTGATCAACAGTTGTGGGTGAAATAGATAGAGATATAACAAAAGGCTTTGACGATTTCATATGGGATTAGAGAGATGAGATAAGATGGTGATGGGTGCGTTATTGTGGCCGTGTTAAGGCAGTTCCATGTGTTAATCATTGCTTATGGCATGATGACTTGTAGCGGTTAAAGAATAATAGGATAACCAAAGGAGAAAAGATAGAAAATAAGAAGATGAAATAAAGGAGAGAGAAAAGAATATACGGAAGAAAGTAAATCTTCTCCATTGTAGAGGCAAACAACAATTCTTAAATCTGGCAAGTGACACTGTGACACATCATAGAATACTACTAAAGGAAACTGCTTATTAAAAAAAATCTATATAATCTAACAATTCAATCCACAACAATTGGGAGTCTAGTGACCTAATGCTACGTTTGTTTGCAAAAATGATACGTGGAATAGAATTATTTGTACTAATTTTAATCAATGCGGATAATTTTATCCCATGATTAACCCAATATTTAATCCAATTACTACTTGTTATCATTTTAAAGGTCATTTGATATCTCAAAAGGGGATTATATAATACCACATTTGAACTTGGGATTATAATCCATATCAAATGGCTTTAGAAATGACAAACCATAATTCAGAGTATTAAAAAATGAACTAATCATAAGATAAAATAGTCCAAAGTGAAAATAAATTAGTAAAAATAGTCATATCCCACGCATCATTTTTGCTAACAAACATAGCCTAATTGAAAATTGGGGGAAAATACAGTGACCCAATAACAAGTTTAGCCCTTAAGAAATGAGCAACTTGTGGATTAATTTGATCATTCAGGACAAACAGAACAACATCCATCAAATGTGAAGGTCAGTTGACAAAATTTTGAATATCTGAGTTGTTCATTTATAACACAATGCTCAATGAAAGAAATTAATGCATCACAAGAAGCTCATATTAGTATGAGATGGAAAGGGTTATATTACTTCAATGGGAACTCCATTACATATAGAGTTGTTCATCTGAGCAATGGCACCTCTAGGATAGCGGAAGCACACTGGCCTGTCATCAATATGAGTTGCAGTAGCCACCATGTTAACAAGCTCAACCTCATTGGATGGGGCCATCACAATCATATTTGGCAAACATGACATGAATGTAATATCAAATGCTCCACACTGTGCTGGCCCATCAGAGCCTACTAAGCCTGCACTTGTGATGACGAAACGAACTGGAATCTTCTGCCTATCCACATCATGGACTACCTAATGCACCCATTAGGAAAGAACATGTTAGAAAACCAGAATATTTGTTTCTTGTAGTAGTCACAACATATTTTATTTTTCGCTTTATTTAAGACGTATATCAAAGTCCAAGTGATTTAGGACAAGATGGAAAGAATGAATAAGAGTACCTGTCCCCTCATAGAATCAGTAGAGAAATATACACACAAAAATACAAACATTTTCTCAAATCAATTCATATTCAATAATCTATAAAATAATAAAGATTACAACTCTTTATATAGGAAATCTATGTCTTAACAATCAAGTAAAAAACCCTAATATAAAAAGGAAATAACTACTAATTAAAATCTACTACAATAATTAAACTTTTAGAATCACCTACCTAATATAAGTAACAAATAATTACATTAGTTACCAAAATAATTGTCTCTAAATAATACTACAATATTATAAGTAATCAATCTCTTGATCTTCATCCTTTGCTCCACATTATTCTCCTCAACATTGAAGAAAATTTATCTGTGAGTTTTATAATTATTTAGATGTCTTACAGCAAATCATGAGAATCCCACACTCCAATTTCATGAGCACAATTTTTGGGGCCAGCAACAACATAATATAGAATTTTGAAGCAGCCTAACACTACTGTATTATCCAGAAGGAGAAAATCGACATGTTTCACCTCCACTTTATCATCCTTATTGTGTTCATGTTTAGGATCAAACATAACTTCAATTTTCTCAATGCGAACCATTTTTGAATCTTCAATTTATTCAACACACTTAACTTCTGCTTCATTTTCCTCACGAGCATCAACATTTAAGAGTAATTTCTCTTCTTTATTTTCACCAACTACTTGTTGGTTATTGATACAATTCGCCCAAAGAGTATTAAGTGTTGTGATGCACTCATCAATTGTCTAGTAACACTTTGCCTTGTGGATCTCCTCTCCTCTTGAGAACTTCGCGTCCAATTGAATTGAACTTTCTGGTCTTGAACACAATAAGGACGAGAGTAGCATCCCGATAGGTACTCATAACGTGTCTTTAAATCTTTTAGGCTTTTTCCAGACAATTTAAATCATCACACAATTTCAATATTCAAAACCACAAGTCACTTAATTTTAGCCCAAAGGGGGTCTGGATGTCCTAAATAAGACATTGGTACTTTTTTCTCTTTGTTTTGTTTTTTGACCGACTATTCAATAGCTGGCTCTTCTTTTCTTTTCCTTTTTCAAGCAAGAGCAAATTGAAAAAGGTAACAAATAGCGATAAAGGTGCAAATTTTGAAGTACAGGGGCTGAACTTACTAAAATTTGTTGCATTATAATTCATTTGGTTTTTCATGTTTCTTTTATCGCGTATAATAGCAAAGAAGTTCCGGGGAGACTTTCAGCTTTAGCAACAACGATAGCTTTTGGACTCCTTTTCTTCTCCTTTCCTTTTTCTTTTCTCTCTCTGCCCATCTTTCATGGATAAACTAGATTTGGAGCTGGTGGTGGTTGCTTTTTCCCAGTGATGGGCATATTGAAGGAAGATGGTCGTAAGAGTTTCGGAAAGAAAATCCCCCCCCCCGGGGGAGAACATTGATTTTCCCGCAATGAACAGATTAGCAATTGAAGCAACCTGATGATTTGGACGTTCTACTACAATTAGCACACTCTACATACGACACAAATTAGTTCATCTTTGGCAATATTTTACATTAAGTCTAGCATTATAAAGGTGATATGAAATTAAGAGTAGTAATTTGTAATATGTTGAGTAGAAGGCAGTACTAATGCTACTGACAGTGTATTAAGTGTAGCATTTCGGATTCTTGTCTTCCAAAAGTAGGTATTGTGAATTTTTATTTCCTTACGGGGAGAAGGGAAAGAGAGCCACCATGGCTTGAAACCTAAAAGTTGCTCACGCCACAAAGGGAACAACATTGTGGCACTCAAAGCTTTCTCTTTTAAAAAATAAAACCCTAAAAATCCATCAATGAAATTGATTTATATATATGTGAAATGAACAGAACAATTTTTTTGTTCCATTTTTCCCGAAAGATAAACTAAATACTATTAAATATTAAATAAACTCATATTTTCAACACATTAAATGTGATACAGATATTAATTAATTTTCTACCTAATAATAATTTTTTGAGTAACTATAATGGTATAGAATATGAATACTTGAGTTGTGCAAATTGGTAATACCACAATATTTTAACCTCTGCAACAGTATTTTTGGACGTAAAATGAGTTATGCCCAAAAGAAAAAGAAATGTAACTATAGAGTTAGGGACTGGAGCATCCATATATATTAGTGATATGATCCGGTCATGAGCAATCTTTAACTGCACAATTCGCAGCAGTTTCAATTAAAACCAATCAGATTAGTTCGATGACCGCCAAAGAGAGCAGGCATGCAAAGCCAGAAAAGAACTAAACAGTCCCTCTGAACCTCCCATTCCCCAAACTGACTCAAACCTTATATCCTTTAAAAGTCCCTTCCTCAGCCAACATGCAAAAGAGGGAATCATACAACTGGGCGCACATGAAAATGTGCTTCAACTCAAAGTGAGACCAGTCACTTCAAATTCTTTTGACAAGATAAAGATTATAAAAAAGGATTCCTATGTTGTCTAACAATCAAGGTTTCTATCTAAGACAGCAATATCTTCAACCTCGTCTACAAATCAACTCACTCATGCTTAAGTAGCTTCAAGATCGCCACCACCGCAACATAAGCCATTGCCTCAAACCTTGAGATATATCCATTTTTCAATATCTTGCTTATCCTAATAACTAATAACTCTTCCCTCAAAAGTGAGAACATATATTTGCAAAGTATCGTTGTAGGGAGCAGATATAAAGCCATTATGCCCTGCACCCTCCTACATCCTCCCGTATGTAATTTAGATGTTGCAATTAAAAATTTTGCTGGTCTTCATAAAAATATCGGTCTATAGAATTTCAAAAAGAATCAAGATGATCCCCCCCAAACATTGATCAAATGGGTAAATATTCAGAAATCAATAGGATAGAACAATGAATTACGAGAAGTAAAAGTAAGGATTAAGGATTGAGTGGCAAACCAAAATTCATCTGTCCTAAATAAGAACTATAAAAGTTTAACTGCCACTTAAAAAAGTCAATATAGTTGAAGCAAGGATTATTCTGTGAATACGAAAAGCTAGGTATGGAGATCTAAGTGTAAAATTTTCAAGAGTAGGAACTGTGACACATGTCTTCAATTTTTCACCGCTTTCAATTGCATTTTTATCTTTTAGTTTCAAAATTCAACCAGCCTTATCCTTTCATTTGGCTTCTTCACATTCAACTTCACAATTCCACAAAATGTATGCTCTCACTTAAGGTAACCAACAAAATGAAGAAGCAATGAGGGCATTATCGGGAATTCTAATCATAACTAAAAAATTCAGTTTCTATTTGTGTTTTCTTTTCATTTTTTCTTAAGAGATACAAGGAGTCAAGGACCATCATAACATATAGGGCAGGGCATCATCTTCATTTTTGGGAAGAAGACACGTGAGTGGATACAAAATGGCATATAATAGGGAGTAATCTATCTAGATTTTTACCTTAGATGCTATATAATAGGGAACCAAACCATATATATGTGTGGGTGTGGGTGTGGGTGTAGAGAGAGAGAGAGAGAGAGAGAGAGAGAGAGAGAGAGGAGAACCTGATCATAACCTCTCTGAAGAAAGGCAGACGGTATTATACAAAATGGCTTCAGACCCCCACATGACAAACCAGCAGAAAATGTCACTGCATGCTGTTCAGCCATCCCCACATCAAAAAACTTGTCCGGAAACTTTTCCTGGAATACCTGTAATGATGGTTCCATTCCCATTCCTGCATGAACTGCCACAATATCTTTATCTCTCTGTGCCTCCACAGTTAAAGCCTCCACAAAGCAGTCACTATATGTTTGAGGACGTTTACTACAGGGTAATGAATCAGAATTACAACCTGCTTGATACAGAAAAGAGAGAATGAAAACGTCAATAGTACTCGATGGGTTTCCTTACTGCATAAGCTTCAGACCAGAACTGGCTACTATGTGTCCTGAAAGAACTTTAACAATAAAAGAAAGAAACTTCTTTTAGAGGGTTATCTACTATATTAAGTTTTAAGATTTAATTCAATTAACAAATAAGCTCTTGAGCAATAAATAAAAATAATTAATAAGTAAAAAGAAATTTCATCACACAGAGCAAAAACAACAGCTTATGAAATAAGTAAGCTTCGATTCCTATACTGAAATGAGCTTGTCAAGCTCCACTAGCACAAAAACCGAGCTCCAAGCTTCAAACATGTTGGTAAGTGAAAACTCAGCCTCTTATGCACATAAAAGTTTGATTTTTTTTTTTAATAAAAGAAGAAATTTTATTAATAGAAAAGAAATGATACAATAAAAGGGGGAACAAGTAGTCCACCATCAACAAACTAAAGAAGACAAAAGAAAAACAAAGCACTTAAATAAGTGCAGCCCTCCAATCTCTACACAAATTAATTACAAAGATACCTCTAAAGGTCTCCATAGCATAAGCCCAAAGAGATGTGAGAAAATAACCCCATCTCTCAACAGAGAAAAATAACCATAAAAGTCTGATTCAAGCGTAAGCAAGAAAGCCCAAGTATGAACCAAGCTGAAATAGTATAAACATGGCACTTTCATCTCTAAAGCTGAGCTATATGATGTTATTTCTAATGTTGGAGACTGTTGAAAAGAATGGTATAAACATCATTAAGGAATAAGGAAGTAAAGAAGCATAACTTCTGGGTGCTTGGTTGATCTCTCACTCTGTTGGTAATTTTGTACTTCCTGCTCTTCCTTTGTTATGACATGGACCAGAACAGGACCCGTAGAGTCCAAAGATGCCACTTCATGCAGAACACATATAAGGTCTTCAATGTTGTGTCCATCAACAGGTCCAATATAATACAAGCCAAGCTCTTCAAAGAGAGTCGACCCTGGTGGACCTAACATACCACGTGCATACTCATCAACTTTTGCTGCCCATTCATGCATACCTTTACCGAGTCTCTTAGTCAAACTCTGAAATAAGCAACCACGACTGAGATGATAATGATAATATGTAACAAACCCAAAGGTTGCATGAGACATTGATATTCACCAAAGAAGAAAATGTGTAATCACGTGAAAGCTCCTCAAGGCTCCCCGTAAAGGTCAAATGAAAGCTTCTCGCTATATATATATATATATATATAATTTATTTTTTGTGGATAAGTTCATATTAGCTAATATCAATCATATGTTCCACATCTATTCAAAGTTTACCTTATATCTGGATTATGGTAATTATCCAGTTCAGACTTTTCCCCTGAAATCATAATAGTTCACCTACTCTAAACTATGTGGATGCAAGATTAATGTATATATGATTCAACTTTATATAAAATTGGATGCTCTAGTGCTTACAATTACTGTGCAATGTTACCTAAATAATATTACATGGATTGTGGAATGAAGTTCAATAAATACTAATGCAGATATGTCATGTCCACCAGAATGTGGTATGCCATGGGTAACTTACATAGATAGTGTAACTGAATGAGTTGAAATATTCCTTGTATTGGTTTTCTTCAATAGCAGATAATTAATAACATATACCAACATTGGATGAGCAAGTTCTATTCTCTTGTATAGAAAATATAAAATAAAAAGAAACAAATATTGGCTTAATGTTAATGTGTTCCACAGCCTTTGTTTCTATAGTTATCAAAGATCTCAATCTTATGCTTTTATTTCTATTTACATCTAGTTTTGTAATGTGCTACGGAGTCAAATAGATTGTACATTTACTGAGTGTGTTCCATATTAGACTACTGATGTTTGCACAACTGTTACGTCATCCATTACCCAAACAGTATGTATTTTTACTTCATTTTTTTATTTGGAGAAGGGGATAACGCACTTGGAAAGCTTCGTCTTTGGTTGCAATACTTCTAAAGTTCCTTTTCAGAAAATAAAATTATGAGAGTGAACCAAATGGATGTTTGAATCAGTAGATGCAAAGACTGCGGAGTCTTCCAAAACATTAGTGTGTTTTTTCTTATTGCATGCCTTCAACAAGGCAATCCGCCACAATACTAGGTTTTTCTTGTAATTTTAAGCGAAGAACATGTTCTATAAGGATCTGGAAATATAAAATACATTATTTAAAAATTTAGAAATACCTTAGCAAATTGTCGTAATTTTCGGAATAATTTACTCGACTGAAGCTTGCTTAGAGTACTAGATAGGGCGTTGACTGATGTTTTTGGAGTCTCCTCGAGCTTTAGGTTTAATGAATGACGACTATCATTTAGTATCACAACCATATTTGAATCCAAATAGCCTGCATTGCTCATTGCCTCATAGACCTGACCAGTCATAGTTGTTCCATTGCTGATAATTGTAACTATACGATCTCGTTTTCCTTTAATATCTCGTGCAACAGCCATTCCTGAACAAAAATTGTGTATAGGTCATTTTCAAATTCCAAGATTGATAATGAACATAGCATAGAGGCTTAGCAGCCCTAAACCATTATTTAAAGATCTTATAAAAGTTAGCCGTGAAAGTTCTGTTTATCTAAGACATAAGTTATGACTAATTACATACTATTATAAGGCCAACAATTAATGAAAGCCGCAATTGTAGCCAGTTCTTAACTAGACAAACAGAATAGGAATCCGGAAGAAAAATACTACCAAGTCCAGCAGAAATGCTGTTGCATCCATGACCTGCACCAAATGGATCAAATTCACTCTCGGAGCGAGATGTGTTAGCCGAAACACCATCCTTTTGTCTTAGTGTGTGCATGAGGGACCGCCTTCCCGTGAGAATCTTATGTGCATAAGTCTGTTCAAGTTAAGAGAAATGATTTATCATTATGTACATCGAAGTATAATTCTTAAATTGAATAACATACAAGTACAAGAGTTTATTTACATCTTTACACCACCCAATATGCTTATCACTTTTCCATCAAAAATAAAATAAAATAAATATATATATATATATATATATATATATATATATATATATATATATATATGCGCTTAGGAATTAACCATAAAGATGATAAAAATCAACTGAAAAAGTTGATATTCCCCTAATTCCGAAATAACTATGCACCAAAATTCACGCTTCCCGCCTTTTACCCTCCCGAGACCAAATTGAAAGGCATTTAACCTTAAAACCATAAAAAATACACAACTTATTTTCTATCGTAAATTATAAATCGAATCTTACTTGTTCACCTGAATCCCACAAGATCTTGTCCATTGGAGCGTGAAAAACATGATGTATTGCAATTGTCAGCTCAACCACTGCCAAACTTGCACTCATGGATTTTTGCGTTTTTGACATAATAAAAGATAATTCAGATCTGATGTCATCAGCTAGTTGTTTCAGTTGCTGCATAGAGCTAGTTCCAGTTAGTAGAGCAGTCAGTGAATTGAGATAGCTTGAGAAAAAGATTTGCAAGAAGGAAAAGATATCATAAAGCTAATTACTGAACCTTCAGAGACAAGCTTTTCAAGTGCATTGGGTTTTCAACTGTATCAAGCATGGGTGTCGGGACCTTTTCCGAAAAGAAATCACCAACATCAGGTAGAGAATATATTCGACCAACACTTCCCTGCATCAAGAAAATTTATATCTTAGCAGCCTGGAATACCAATCCTCCTATTTGTTGGTTAATTTGTGGGTGTGTAAGGAGTGTCTAGGAAGGCACTCTTTAGCCAAACTAGCTTTTAACAAATGTGTCCAGTCATGCATGATGGCACTTGAAATTCTAGCATACAGATAACTGGAACAGGAGTCAAAGTTTAATTAAGGTACTAAGAGTAGCAAGAGATCTTAAATTGCCAAGCGTTTGTCCGCAATTACTCATGATTTGTATAGTGCTAGTATGATATTGAAAGTTAGATAACATGATAAGCATAGACAAGGATGTCAATAAAAGAAAATCGAAAAGGAACCCATGAGCATATACAATTACAGGGACTCTGAGCAATATTAAAGTGAAGTTATTTCCTTAAAGTATGCTTGATCAAAAAAGAAAAAAATTCTGAAGATACAATGATATTTAACATTATGCACCAATGATTGAAGTCTGCAAAGTGGCTTAACTTTATCGCAAAGCCAAAACTCAATCTAGATAAAGAACCACTACCACTGCCATTTATGTTCAAAGAGAAAAAGGGAAAGAAATAAACTCTTCTGCAGTTAATTTTTAGCATTATTCCTATTATCTTCCCCAGTACCCAACATCCCCAATTAATTGATATTTAAAATGTCATTCAATTATTCATTATCATGAACATGAATACTGAAATCAGGTTTATATAGCATGAACTTGAATCTTTAATTATTTTCCTTTTTTTCCATGCCTTCATGCCATTTCCTATTAAGTAATTCAAATCCCTCTTTCCACTTTTTTTTTTCCAACTCACAGCATACCCAAAAGGAAAAAAAACATAAAAATAGAAGGAATTTTAAAAGATGATTGCATTAATCAAATTATATAACTGTCAGTTAATTCAGAATATGACAAGTCTTCAATTAAAAAAGATACTACTAAAACACCTCAAAAGTAATCAAATTACTGAATACCTTGGATGTACAAGTGAAAGAAGAAGATGGGTACAAGTTCATTCGGAAAACTTCCCCATTTGCAGCAAAATTAACACTGGAGGACTCCAATTTGGAAGGTAAAAACCTTGGATTTCCGTGAAAATGAGCACTAATACCAAATGGGTAACGGGCAGAAGCAGTAACCATCACGAAAAACAAAAACCCAATTAACCAAATCTATTCAATTTTTAATTACAAATAAATACGAACCATTTGGTAGTCAATTGCAAAAAACCCAGATAGAACAAAAAGTCAAGTAAAATCAGCATATGAAAATGATAAGAAACTGAAACCCCAGAGAGAAAATGGATTGAAAACTGAATTTTATGTCAATCACCGTCCAGAAAATCTATTGATGAGGAGTGAAAGACAGAGAGAGCATTACTTCAGCACGGATACAGATAGAGAGAAATATGGGTCGGGTACAAGATCCGAACCGATTAGAGGTTGGGTCCAATGTTTAATAGACTATATTTTAAAATAATTTCTTTTTTTGGGCAGTACTCAAAAGCATCAACAAATAAAGATACTGTGCTGTCCAACAAAAGACAAATAAAATAAGACTTTTTTTCTTTTAAAAAATACATACTTTCATAAATTGTTATCATAATTGTTTTTGATAGGCTTAATGACCAAAAAAACCTATCAACTTTATAAATGTTATTAATTTAATTAACGTGTTATTTTTTTAATAAATTAATTATTGTACTCGTAAAAATTCTTTCAGAATATCTAAAAATTTAATCATAGTTAATTTTTGTTGAGTTGACTATTGATGTGTAACTTTTAAAAAAAATTATATGAGTTGGCTGATGATGTGTAATTTCTTTTTTTAAATTTTTTTTTTTGTTGAATTAGACAAAAATAATCACTCGGTAAAAAAAAATTACTTTTTTTGCTGAATTATACAAAAATAATCGCTCAGTAAAAAAAAATTTAATTAATTTTTTTTTGCTGAATTTGACAAAAATAATTGCTCATTAAAAGAAATTTTTAATTAAATATTTTAAAAATATTTTTTTGTTTATTATTGTATTGATATTATTAATTGCAATTAATGACAAAAAAAATTATAAATTAAGTGCATGCATATATCAAAATTTATTTTATTCTTGGATCATTAGAGATAGAATCATACTTTTCATATTTTCATTTCCTTTTTATAAATAAAAAGGAACATTATTTTATCAATTGCAAATATTATACTTGCAAGCAATGTTTTTAGAATTAGACTGGTAATCGAAACGAAAATAGTACTGGGTGGATGGATCACTGGTTCAACCAGTGGCCGAATCGTTATTGAACCAGTGACGTCATAAATATATAAAAATATATATTATTAATAAAATTTTAAAACATCTAATTTTTTGTAGGTTAAAATATAATGAAATTATGTTATACTATTGCTAAAAATATTTTTGTAAAAATAAAAACACTTCAAAATCGATTCAACCTGGTTAACTAACCAGTTTTACCGATGGTCAACCGATTTTTGACCAAATTGGTTGAACAGGTCCAAATCAGACCGAAAAGTGGCGTGCTATCGTAGGCACGCAATAATAAAATTTTACTTTGAAAAAATATTAATGTAGTAGTGCAAGTAAGAGTCGATCTCACAGATAATGATTAATTTAATTTTATGTTTTCGTAAACTAAAATTGGGAGGGTTTTAATTAAAGAAATAATTTAAATAAAATTAACTAAAATAATTATGCAAGTAATTTAATGAAATAAATAAGAAAAAAAAGTCTTGTTTTAATGAAATAAATAATTATGCATGTCGACGCCGGGATTTTCGTCGCTTCGTTTTTTTATTATTAAAAGTCCCTTTCCAATTTTAGCCTTTAGATTAAGATGTGATTTTTGAAAAGGGTCGACTTAGTGTCGACGGGGTTTCGAAATGTCGATTTTCTTTATGAGCCAATTGACCAGAGTCGCCAGTTGGTATATTTGAAATGGATGTACCAACTCATCCGGATTTTGTTTTCGTAATCGCTGGCTCATATATGACTCCGATTTAATTGGTCCGCAAACCGAGATTCATAGAGTTCGGGGGCTTGCTTAAGCGAGGGGAAGGTGTTAGGCACCCCCCGACTTCCGTAAAACACGGTTACCGCCATCTCGATGTTTTCCTATCCTTTTAAATCCTAAAAATGTGTGTGTGCGTGCGTGTGTGTATATGTGCCTAAATGGAGGTTTGTGGTGTCATTTTGCATAAAGTTGCTTTGATTTTATATGTCAAAATGTGTTTTGTCGGGAAAGTGTTTTAGACGTCTTTTGACCCAAATGACGAGGCTTCGTTTGTTATAAGAAAGGTTAATTTTAATTTCGAAAACGATGAGGTTTTTTATTAGATGTCATTTTAGAAAACAATAGTTTTTTTAAACTTTTGTCAAATAGGAATCGAGACTATACATTGCCTTCTAACAGTAAATATAAATAAAACGAGGGCAACTTCTAGAACTCTTTAACCCTATGCACAAAGTTTAATGAAAACGTTTATTTATTTTTTCGAAAACGTCTTTCATGACATTTCAAAACCAAAATAGCCTTTTCGTCAAACGAGGATCAAATTTCGCCAAAACTCTTTACTTTTTAAACCTCGTGTATCTAATATCCTAATTTGATTCTTTTTAGAAGATCTTTATCGTTTGCTTATTTTTTGGAAAATCGTTTTGTGTCGTAAATCAAAATAAGCACTCAAAAAACGTGTCGGGGCTATCCATGGGCATGTGAGCCATCTAGACAACCCCAAACACCCACAATCACATATCTTTATTATTACGGGGCCTTAACCCGATCCCGATTCGGTATCGCTTTAAGGCCCAAAATTACATATCTACAATCGTGCACCATTTTTAACGATTACATACACCCAACAATGTCCATCATCGGGATTTGACCACAAGGATCTCTTCCCTAGGCTTACAAACACCCAACCGTTGCACAAACAATCTCTAAACCAAATCTACAAGATTGAACATTATTACATAACTCCAATATCACAAACTCAACATTTCGAACCACTCATGACCATAACGGACGATATATCACCGTACGGATGTCATCGGGGTGTTAGGAGGAGTTACGTTCTGATGGAACCCTCGCTAACAACACCTAATCCACGGATCATCATCATCATTATCACAACAACACACTACATCAAAATAAACCAATCACAAAACTATACTAGCAATACAAACAATAAAACACAAGAACACACCCTTTTCACCTTGCAAAATGCCGATTTAAGCCTCTTATTTCACAAATCGGACAACACCACAAGAACACTCAACTATCTAGCAAGAGAATACAAAGATTTCACTCAAATCTCACCAAGAACAAAGGTTTTTTGCTCTCCACCCGCGCACTTTCTCTCTCTAAACTCTATCTTCTTCCTCTTTTTTCTTCTTTTGCCTTGCTCTCGGGTGGAAATGGCCGCTCTATAGGCATTTCCAGGCAGCCGCAGGTGCATCTGCGGCCGGCCGCAGGTGCATCTGCGGCTGGGCTGCAAGCCGCCTGCGCCGTTTCCTCGGCTGTCGTGTGCCGTCTGCTCGAGCCGTGCGATACCTCGAAAGTCGTTGGCCGCAGATGCATCCGCGGCTGTCTGGCTTTTTTTCTCGATTTCTGTGCCACGCGGTCTTAAATTGCCAATTTCTGCTGTATTATTTTGGAAGGTTGTTTCTTGATACATAAATCGTTCTTTGTGCTTGGCTTCCAGGGGGCGCTGCCCCCTACCACCCCCGCCAGCTCACCGGCGAGCTGGGCAGCCGCTCGCTCACCGGGGAGCGAGACCCCCGAACATCGTAAGCGTAGTGGCCGTTAGTCGTATTTCGTGATCATCTCGGATTTTTCTGGACTAACTATTTGCCTTGCCTCAAGTGACCAGATGCTCGTTGTCCTTTGTGGCGGCGTTGACCGTAAATCGTTGGGGTGGCTTCGTGTTGGGGTCCACCTTCCTTTTCGCGTGTCGGGTCAAATGACGATTTTACCCTCCTGTCAGTGTTAGTAGGGAAGTGCAAAAAATTGGGTGTCTACAATGCATTTAATTTAGATTAACATTCTTCCAAAGATAAAATAATCTTTTGATCTACAAAATAATTATTAAACTTAGTTGCTTCACAAATAGTAATAGATTAATGCAAATAATAAACTAATAGCGCTCCTAACAATTAAACGAATCAATCATAAAATTTAACACAAAAAAATATCCAATACTCAAAATATAAATTGAACAATTAAAATAAATTAAATTTCACAATGTATAAATCTTGATGGCTTCAATCACTTAAATCAAGAAAAATAATTTAGCTACAAATAGCCATAAAAAGTACCAAAGAATAAAAGAGAGAATTTTCTAGTAAAAAATGTGTATCTCAATTGTGTATCAAACCCTCTATTTATAGGCTACATAATCCTCTCAACCCTAGTAAGAATTATATTTTTCAAACCCTAATAGAATTTAAAATACAAAATATAAAATTTTTATTTTAATTCCTTTTCTAAGTCACTATTGGAATTTATTTAATTTATTGCTTGCTGAAGGAAACCACGGAAATACTCTACTGAAGCAATCAAAGAATTTGCATCTGGGACCCACATGGTAAATAACAATGCAAGAAAGAAACAAGTCGCAGCAACTGACATCACCACCACACGCCTTGGCCAAAGCTGCCCACCCGCGCATTAACCCGACTGACTTACCTAAGTAACAAATGAATATAAATTTAATGTTAGCCTCAAAGATTTTTTTAAATGATAACTCAAAAAAAATTTCAAACCATGCAAAATCTAGAATTTCAACATATTTATTAATCTTACTCTACTCAAGACCTTTTGTGCGTGTGTGAATCCAAATACATCAAACCAATCAGAACTCAAATAAATTTATATAATCAAATGTTAAATGAGAGATACTCGACACTTTATATACTCAACTTTAACATATCTCAAAGCTAATATAGACAAAATAAAAATTAAAGGATCAAAAAAAAATTCTCTTCTTTTTTTCCTCAATAATATTTTTTCTTTCATATATATTTTCTTTTTCATATTTCACCCATTTTTTTCTTAATGAGTGCATTTTATGCTTAATCTCACTTTTCTTTTGCATACTTGACTGTGCAATATCTAATTTTCTTAGGCTTTTTAGAGTTACCCATATAGCGAACTTTTGACCAATAACTCCCAAACCAGTTGACTTCAGGGCATTAGGTGTAGAGATACCCCTAAAAATCTATTAACTCGAGTAACAAAGGTCACATAATTAAACTAGTCAAATTATTTTTTTACTTACTATTTTTTTTCTCTCAATCCCTTAATCGTATATTTTTTTACATCAGACTTTAAAACATGATCAAAATAAGATATAGAAAAAATTTGCATATTCCATAAGCAATTAATCACATAAATTTTCTCCAAGTGAAAACTAGTTCAACATATATGGATATGCGCATATAAATTTAAAAAGTTTTAAATACAGTAAATATTAACATTAGGTCAAAAATTCAGATTAAACAAAAATTTATCATTTTTTCAATAGTTAATAAATAAAAATAAAATTTTTATTATTGGTTAAAAATTAAAATTCAATTAACTCATTGCTCAAGCGACTCATCCTAAAAATAAATTAAAAAATTATTCCATTTTTGTAGAAAACACGGTTACACTTAGCATGTGCAACAAGTCTTTAAACCCCAAGGTTAACCCAAACGGACGAGTTTTGTTTCGTGAGGGTTTACAATAAATATACCCATAAAATTCAAAATTTTCAAAAAAAATTAAAATTCCCTAAATTTTCAAAATATGACTTAAAAATAATAAAAATCCTAAATCCCTTCCCCACACTTAAAATTTACATTGTCCCCAATGTAAAGTAAAAGGCAAAGAAAAAGCACAAATAACTAACATAAAAATGCAAAAATAATATATAAAAAATTATACTCTGTGACGCCCCTAAATCTGGGCCCACACAGCCCAAACTTGAGTCGTCAAAAGACTACAACAAAATTATTACAACAAAGCACAACGTACAACAATACAGTGTATAATAATACACAACTAAGTCTTCACTATTATTGCCACACTATTTTACAAAACGTGAAGACTATGATAACTATTCCTCGGACCCTCACTCCATTCCCCGGCTAGACCCTGTTATGTTTTCATCTCCTGTTGAAAAACAATGGAACAAAAGAAAGGGTGAGCTCAAATAGCCCAGTAAAGAATAACATGACTAAGATAATGACGAATAAATTATCTTTAGTCTTCAACAGTTGAGTTCTTGATAGAATACAATAGACTACAAGGTTTATATCAAAAACTGCAGTTAAATTCTTAAACAACGTTCAGATCAATAATAGCAGCGGAATGAGTAATCTACTAGAAGAATAATGCAGACTATAATGTCCACTCGGTTCTCTTTTTAGGAAAAACATCATCAACTTTTATCATCTGAAATATCATTAGTCAAGATAATACAAATTCACAGTTCCTGATCATAATCATGCACATCAACAGTTCATCTTTGTACTACGGGCCAAAGATATTCAATATAGCACCAACGGTCATGATTATACCAGATTCAGCCTTTGGTCATAATCATACCAAACAACAGTTCATCTTTGCACTACGGGCCAAAGAGAACATTCACCACGTGCCATAAAAGACACCGAACAGATGTATCGCCTTTAACCTATTATATCGCCTTTAACCTATCATCTGTTCAACAAATATATCACATCTGTGCCCCCGGCCACAGAGATATTCACAACAGCTTGATTTTTGGATGATTAGAATGATATAAATGATGAACAGAAGAAATAGGATAACAATAATTATCGGAAGTTTACTTTGTACAGATTCAAATAATGTCCAAATTGTCAACATGATGTGGAGTGAAATTCAAGATCCACAGTTCAGAATAACGGTTACAATTCAATAGAAAGGTTCACGTAAATAGGAAGGTTCAGTTGAAATAATGAAGTTCAACTATTATGGAACATATAATATTTTCAGGAATTATAGAAGCAATAGTTCCATAATAAATTTCGATTTAGGAGTATGAAAGAAAATAATATCCCTTACCGTAGCAGGTTTGATTAACAAAAGGTGAAGGAAATTAATACAAAGGGTTATTCACCAACAGGCGGCAATCCGCTCCGTAAGGTTATTCCCACAATTTAATAGAATTTGAGTACAAAGAGTTATTCACCAAACAGGCGGCAATCCGCTCCGTAAGGTTATTCTCAGAGATTAATAATGAATGAATACGAAAGGTTATTCACCAACAGGCGGCAATCCGCTCCGTAAGGTTATTCCTACAATTTAATACATGGAAATAAAAGGCACGTCTTATGAGTAAGGAAGAAACAATATTATTATCGAGAATCAAATAATGATAATCCCTTACCATAGTACGTTTGAATAATGGAAGATGAAAAAGATGGTATCCCTTACCTCAACACGTGACTGGATATTGATTTAAATGAGGTTGATTAACTTGAACAGTACACGTATACTTATAGATCTTCACAAATACTCAAGATGACTTAAGCACACTTAGAGAGAACTTTCACAAGAAGTATTTAGAGAGAGAAAGAAAGAACAAGTAAGGAAGTTTATGAAAAATCCTTAAGTTAAGGCTTCTATTTATAGCCAAAAATCTTATCATTCATTTAATCTAAACCATTCATTTAAAGATCATCTTTTAATCTACACCATCCATTTCAAATATTATATTATCTTTAATCTACACCATTCATTTCATATCACCTAATAATCACCTAACTTTATATTATAAACAAATCAATTTAATTATTCAACAATAATTCACACTTTAATCTACACCATTCATTTCATATCACCTAATAATCACCTAACTTTATATTATAAACAAATCAATTCAATTATTCAACAATAATTCACACTTTAATCTACACCATTCATTTCATATCACCTAATAATCACCTAACTTTATATTATAAACAAATAACTTTATCAATTCAATTATTATGACTAATTGTTATAAATACAGTATAGTTAGCTCTTAGATATCAAGTCAATAAATTAATGAAATACAACTGTTTAAATAACATCATAATAGAGATAACAATAATGTAAAATAAAGCATACGTTACTGTGTAATGACAATTATTGATTCAATAATGTGAATTACTGTGCATATGTTACTGTGACAATTATTAGGTTCAATAATTTTAAAAACAGTGCAACAACAATTATTGACTCAATGATATAAAATACAGTGTAATGACAATTATTAAATCAATAATGCAAAATACTGTGTAACAACAATTATTGAATTGATAATATAAAATATTATGCAGTGACAATTATCGATGAAATGATGCGTAACAGTTACGGTGTCAATTATCAGACCAATAATATGAGACACTATGCAATACCGTGTGTTACTGTAGAGTACCGTGTGCTACAGAAAATACCATAAACTACCGTATGCTACTATTCTTTTATCACCGGTATTTTAACAGTTCCGTTGACTATTTTTATTTAAAAAGGTTACTTCTGTCGTTTTCTATATCCGACAAATATTCCGTTGTGGGGTCCACCAATAATTTATTATTTCGGCGCCGTCGTACGGCACGAATATTCCCCGACCAAACGAATATTCCCCGACAAAGCGAATATTGTCCGACAAAATAAAATTTGCACATAACATCCTTAACTTTCAATTTTGTTAATTTAACCACTTACTGTTTCAAAAAAAATATATATGAAGAAAAATTAAATTTTGTATTTCATAAAATTCGGGGTCTTACATACTCCCCCTAGGTTGCCTCCCAAATAACGCTTTTGTTTATTGTCATTGACCCGACAACATGCTCAAACATTATATCACTCCTCCTTCATGAATTTTGACAATCTCATCCATTTTTGCTTCATTTATCATGGACATGTTCAATCTCTCTTGCAGTTGATGTGAAGGTTCTACTCCATATTTAATAAACAAGCATTTGAGATGATTATGGAGAGGCTTCAAATTTGGAATGTGATCCTGTAAAACAGAAGGTAAAGATTTCTTGTTAGGAACTGGTGAGTCAAAATATAGATCATTACCTGTTTTCGAAAAATCATTCACAGCCGCAACAGTTTCCTTTAAATCAATACTCAATACTAACTTATTTTTCTATTTCCCAAAATTCTGACTAAATGTCGTTTCCAAGTCATCATTTCCATCAGAAACTTTCTGTGCTAAAGAATCACTCATATCAACAGAGTAAACAGGATTAGGACATTTAATGGCTTCAAAAATATTAAACCTAACAATTTCACCATCAAACTTTATTGTAAGTGTACCACTATGAACATCTATTTTAGTCTTGGCTGCCTTTAAGAAGGGTTTTCCTAACAAAATAAGAGCATTTTGATCACCATTCTCCATATCAAGCACATAAAAATCAACAGAAAAAATTAAATTATTTACTTGCACAAGAACATCTGCTACTATACCCTTAAGATAAGCGTTAGATCTATCAACCAACTGAATCACAGTACCAGTTCTATTCAAGGGTTTAAGTTTTAAAAAAATATATATAGAATATGGCAAGACATTAATGGACACTCCTAAGTCTAACATAGCCTTTTCAAATCTAGTGTCGCCTATCTTGCAAGAGATAGTAAACATTCCTGAATTTTGACATTTAGTAGTGAGTTTTCTTTGAATTATTGCAAACATATTCTTTCCTACTTGTACTTTTTTATATCTTTTAAGTGTTTGTTTTCTTTAGCGTGTATACAATTCTTTCAAAAAATTAGTAAAACGATTTACTTGTTTAATAACATCTAACAATGGAATATTTACCTCGCATTTACGAAACGTTTCATATAAGTCTGAATTTTTCTCATATTTTTTTTTCTGTTAAAGCAAGAGGAAAATGGGGTACCGATTTATAGTCAGAAAGAGGAGAAAATTTATGCTTAGGAATACCATTGTCACTATCGTCTTCTTTACTGTCATCCACTTCCTTATTGTCTACTTCTGTTTTGCTTTGTTTTTTTGGTGCAGACTCTTTCTTTTTCGGAGTTTCTATCTCTTTAACGTTTCTCAAAGTGATTGCACTGACATTCTCTTTTGGATTCATCACCGTTTGAGAGGGTAATTTTTCAAAACCTTGCACCTCTAGTTGACTGATTGTAGTTACCATTTATCCCATCTGCGTTTTCAAATTCTGCATATTTGTCTTCGTTTCATGTCGAAATTACAAATTTTTCTGTTGAAATTGCAAAGTGTTAGCACTAAGTTGGTTAACTATATCCTCTAAAGACATATTAGAATTAGATAATTGACCATGTTGTTTGTTAAGATATGGCTGCTTGCATTGTTGATAGCTTGCAAAATTCTAATTTATGGCCGGTTGATTCACTTGTGGATTTCCATAGCCAAAATTAAGTTGATCTCTCCAACCTGAATTGTACGTGTTCGAGTAAGGATCATATCTCCTTGGTGGTTGACCAGGGAAACCACCTGTTGTATTCACTTGTTCATAGGACTCCTCTTGGAGAGTAGAGCACATATCCGTTGGATGTTCTATTACCGCACAAATTCCACAAGCTTTCACTTATTGTGTATTACCTACAACCATTTGACGAACAAGAGATGTTAGACTATTAATTTGTTGTTTAAGTGAAGAAATTTCTACCTCATTGACATTATTGAATGAGAAATCAAACCTAGTGTCAAATTGTTCGGAATTAGTCGTCATGTTTGCAATCAAGTTCCTTGCAGCTTCGGGAGTCTTATCCACCAAAGTTTATCCGCTAGCAGCATCGATCATGCTTCTATCAGTCGATATTAGCCCTTTATAAAAATATTGGATAAGGAGCAGCTCATTGATTTGATGGTGGGGACAACTTGCACACAATTTCTTGAAACGTTCCTAATACTCGTATAGGGATTCTCCATAGTTCTGTCTCACACCACAAATGTCGTTTCTAATGTTGGCTGCCCTTTGTAGACACCCCAAATTTTGCACTTCTCTACTAACCCTGGCAGGAGGGCAAAATCCTCATTTGACCCGACATGCGGAAAGAAAGGTGGACCCCAACACAAAGCCACCCCAGCGATTTACAGTTAAAGCCGCCGCAACGGACAACGAGCATCCGGTCACTTGGGGCAGGGCGAACAGTTGATCCAGAAAAGCCTGAGCCGACCACAAAAGACGACTAATGGCCACTCCGCTTACGATGTTCGCCGGTGAGCTGGCGGGGGTGGAAAGGGGGCAGCGCCCCCTAGAAGCCAAGCACAATTATCAAATTCTATATCAAGTCGCGGCCCTCCAAACTGGCCTCCCAGAACAATATGGCACGTTTCCCAGGGATTTTTGGACTGCAAAAATACAGCCTTCCAAAATAATACCGCAGAAATTGGCGAATTAAGACCGCGTGACACGAAAATCGAAAAAGCAAGCCGGACGGCCGCGAATACAACCGCTGCCACCGACAAAGGTGACAGGCACGAGGCTCGAGAACGGCACGCGGCAGCCGAGGCGACGGCTGGGACGGCCACAGCAGGCCCAGCCGCAGATGCATCTGCGGCCAGCCGCAGATGCATCTGCGGCTGCCTGCTGAAGCCTATATGCGGCCATTTTTCCACCCGAGACAGAGGAGAGAAAGAAAAGAAGAAGAAAAAGAAAGAAAAAGAGAGAGATAAAGATCGCGGGAGAGAGAGAGAAAGCTCGGTTTTGGTTAGATTTAAGCATTAGATCCATATTGTTGTGCTATTTTAGTTGAGTGATCTTGTGGTGTAGTTCATTTTATGATATAAGAGGCTCGAATCGACGTTTTGCAAGGTGAAAAGTTGTTTGTTTTGGGTTTTTTTGTTTGTATTGTTAGTATAGCATTGTGTTTGGTTTATTTGATGTAATATGTTATTATGTGGGTGATGATCCGTGGGTTAGGCGTCGTTAGCGAGGGTTCCATCGGAACATAATTCCTCCTAACGCCCCGATGACACCCGTACGGTGATTTTTCGCTCGTCGTGGTAATGAGTAATGCGTAGTGTTGATTTGGGTAATATTTGGGTTATGTAATGCGATAGTGATGTTTAATATTGTTTAGATTTGGCTTATTATTGGTTATGTAGCTATTTGGGTGATTGTGAGCCTAGGGAGGAGATCCTCGTGGTCAAATCCCGATGATGGACATTTTGGTGTATGTAATCATGGTATAGGGTCCATAGATGTGTATTGTGTAATATCCGGCCTTAAAGCGATACAAAGTCGTGTTCGGGTTAAGGCCCCGTAATAATAATAAAATATGTGATTGTGGGTGTTTGGGGTTGTCTGGATGGCTTACATGCCCGTGGATAGCCCCGACACGTTGTGAGTGCTTGTTTTAATTTACGACACAAAAATAGTTTTTAAATAAGGCAAATAATGAAGATTTTGTAAAAAATGATCAAATTAGGATATTAGACGCACGAGATTATAAAATTAAGAGTTTTGGCGAAACTTTGATCCTTGTTTGACGAAAATGCTACATTTGAGTTTTTTTAAAATGTCATAAAAGATGTTTTCGTAAAAAACAAATAAACGTTTTCATTAAACTTTGTGCATAGGGTTAAAGAGTTCTAGAAGTTGCCCTCATTTTACTTATATTAACTGTTAGAAGGCAATTTATAGTCTCGATTCTTATTTGACAAAAGTTTAAAACTATTGTTTTCTAAAATGACATCTAATAAAAAATCCTCAACGTTTTCAAAATTAAAATCAATCTTTCTTATAAAAAAGCAAAACCTCGTCATTTGGGTCAAAAGACGCCTAAACGCTTTCCAGATAAAGCACATTTGCCATACAAAAATCCAAACAAAATTCACCACAAGCATTCACCTAGGCACACACGCACACACACGCAACTCACACATTTTAGGATTTAAAAGGATAGGAAAACATCAAGATTGCGGTAACCGTGTTTTACGGAAGTCGGGGGGTGCCTAACACCTTCCCCTCGCTTAAGCAAGCCCCCGAACTCTATGAATCTCGGTTTGCGGACCAATTAATCGGAGTCACATATGAGCCAGCGATTACGAAAACTAAATCCGGATGAGTTGGTACATCCACTTCAAATATACCAACTGGCGACTCTGGTCAATTGGCTCATTATATAATCGACATTTCAAAACCCCGTCGACACTAAGCCGACCCTTTTCAAAGAAAATCACATCTTAAACCCAAGGCTAAAATTGGAAAGGGACATTTTAATAATAAAAAACGAGACGACGAAATCCCGGCGTCGACAGCTGGCGACTCCGCTGGGGACTGTAGAGGGCTTAAGCCGCGTTTAAAATCTCGATGTTATTCTATCCTTTAAAAATCTAAAAAATGTGTGTGTGTGTGCATTACTTGCGATTAATCTACCTTTTTGTGCGTGTATGCGAATGGTGTGATTACGTTTCTTTTTAAAGCTTTACTTTAATATCATCATTTGCATACGGTGAGGAACGATGAATGAATGATGAATGTATGTTGAGCAGTTCCTCCTCCTGAGGCGAACCCGTCGGATGTAGATTACTGGACTCAAAAGGGTGCTCCCCGGCGAGGCTCAGGAAAAGCATCCACTCAGATCCAATCCAATTGAAAGATCGGATTTATTCCCTTCTAGTATGTTGCGAAGATCCGGGAACCTTCATGCCAAAAAGCCCGCGAGAGTAACTTAGGGTAGGTCAGCCTCAGATAAACCCGACACGTGGGAAGTCTCTTCATGCCCTTTTACGCTTTACGCGCATAATGTCATACTATAGTCAATCATTTTGTACTAACCGCTTTGTCAAAATAAAAGTACTAACCTCTGTTTTACAGGGACAGCTTGGAGAGCATCATAACTGCACAATGTCATACATTGGTTAAAATAAAGGGATACTGACCTTATTTTTCAGGAAAAGATTACAAAACCCAAAAATACAAAAATATTTGTTTTAGCATGCATCTGCCAATGTCGTTTCCCAGAACTAAACCTTGGCGTGTTTTATTTGCAGGATTGCTCCCCAAACTCGTCTCCGATCCAAGAAAGCCAAAGAGTCAACAGTCGAAATGGCTGAGAACCCCAATCCTAATCCGGCTCCCGTATCTCGTGAAGAATTCGATGCTGTGAGAAATCAAATGACAGAGCTGACAATGTTGCTCAAAGAGCATTTTAAACTAAAATCAGGGCCACAACCCGAGGACCCGCCGGGGCCATCATCTCAAGGGGGCGGGCCGACCCCAGAAACTGCAAAGATTGAACCGGCAAAGCAAGTCATTATCATTCCAGAGGATGAGGTTGCCAGCACTGTCAGCAAGAAAATAAAGCAGATGGAGGAGGCCATCAAAACTATGAAGGGAATCGGGTCATATGGCAGTGTTAACTACTCCGATCTGTGCATCTTTCCGGGAACCAGATATACCGAGAAGTTCAAGCTCCCCGAATTTGAAAAATATAACGGGTCAGGGGATCCTTACACCCATTTGAAAGTGTACATCGGAGAGCTAGGAGGATATGCTGAAGACGAGTCATTGAGAATGCAACTATTCCAGAAAAGCCTGACAGGGGAGGCTAGGACATGGTATGCGAGATTGGATAATGCCAAGATCCACAACTGGGAGGGGCTGGCCCACACTTTCCTAACCCAATACAGCTTTCAGTCCCAAATGTCCCCGGACCGGTACCAGATGACCAAGATCAGAAAACAGACCAATGAATCTTTCAGAGACTATGCTCAGCGGTGGAGGAGGATGGCAGCCCAAGTGAACCCACCCATGAGTGAGGCAGAGATGGTAATGACCTTCATCGATATACAAGAGGCCCCTTACTATGAAAGGGTGATAGCAGGGATAGGGAAGCCTTTTGCGGAAATGATCAAGCATGGGGAGATGGCTGAGATGGGATTGAAGTCAGGAAAGATCTAAGATTTCACAGCTCTTGAAACTGTTGCTGAGCAAATTCAGAGTGGAAACTACGGCAGTTCATCCCGGAGACCCCAGAAGAGAAAGGAAGAGGATGTGTCCCTGGTGCTGCAAGGACTATCTGGAAAAATAATGACCAGCCCCCCGGTCCGCATGCAAAGAAATGAGGTCCCGCGTCCATCAAATTTCAACAATCAGAGATATGAGGGACGCCGAAAATTCGAAAAGCCACAAGAAAGGGAGTTCATCCCATTAGGGGATTCGTTGGAACAAATATTGGCCATGTTGGTAGGCCAGAAAAAGATTACAGAGCTAGCACCTCCATCAGACCCAAAGGGCAAGAGATATGACCCTAGCAAGAGATGCGCTTACCACTCGGCTTCCCCGGGGCACGACACCCAAGAATGCTGGTCTTTGAAACATAAAATCCAAAACATGATTGACAGCGGAGAGATTGTGGTGGAGCAACCAGAACCCCCAAACGTAAAGGCCAACCCTCTTCCCGAGCACAATGGGGGAGGCGTGAACGTAGTGGAAATCAGTGGGGCAGAAGGTCCCTTGAAATCAATGTACATAAGGAGGATAGAAGGAGAAATTGCCATGACCCATGCCCAGGAGGGAGCGCAAAACGAGCCTATCAAGTTGGTTGGCGTGATACGAGATACCAAAACAGAGCCTATCCGGTTATCAGCCCCAAGACCCCTTGTCATAGCCGCTAGGTCACAATTGCCGATTACCAATCTGAAAGCTGTCCCGTGGAATTATGGGGGGGAAATCGAGGAGGAGGCCAGTTGCGCATTAGTCAGCTCTAAGGGAAATCCATTGTATCTACCGAGGTGGGTCCTTGAGAACACGAGAAAAGAGAACGGGAAAATATCGGAGGAAAAAGCATTGGAATTTTGGGAGAAAATGAATTACGGCAAGGCGAGTGGGGTTAAAACACTAGAAGTACAGCCGCCCCTGACATCAATCTTGGATCTTGCGTTGGCGTCAAATGATCATCATCAGGTACTAAGCAAAGTCCTGGAAGAGTCTCATGTCCCCAAATCAATTAGTACGGAAAGATTCGACCACTTGGTGGGTCACCTGTTGGACAGCAATGTAATATCATTCACCGATGACGACATCCCCGAAGAAGGGAGGGGGCACCGGAGGCCGTTACACATTGCGGTTATCTCCTCCGGGTATGTGATGAACGGAGTCTTGATTGATGGTGGGTCAGCCCTTAATATTTGCCCATACAGTACTCTGGAGAAGATGAAAATCAACCCTAAGCGCCTGCGGGCCAGCCAAGTGGTGGTGAGGGCGTTTGACGGATCAAGAAAGGACACGGTGGGAGAGATTGAGCTGCCGGTGGAGATCGGGCCTTATGCTTTTGACATTTCTTTCCAAGTACTGGATATCACGGCCAGTTACAACATGCTCTTAGGGAGGCCCTGGATTCATATGGCAGGGGCAGTTCCCTCCACCCTGCATCAGCAAATAAAATTCATCGTGGAGGGCCATTTGGTAACAATCGCCGCAGAATCTGACTGCCCCGTTCCCTCTGTAAAAGGCATGCCGGTGATCCATGTGGACGAGTCGACCCAACCAATAAGCTATCAGGCGTTTGAAATCAGCACCCCTCAGTACAAGCAGTTGGGAGCCCCGGAGTTAAAACTTAAGATGTCCCCCGAGCTCACCTTCGTTGCCCAGGAAATGATGGCAATGAACTTCCAGCCGGGGCAAGGGCTGGGCAAGCACAGCCAAGGAATCACAGAGCCCATCCAGGTACCAGTGCAGGCAGGCAAGGCGGGGCTAGGATATCAAGGAGGTATAATGCCGAAGAACTCATATAAGAAAGTTCCCATGCGGATAACCGGAGTCCCGATACCGAGAGCAAATAGTGAACACTCCCCAAGGGTAATCAAGCCTGCATCTGAAGCAGAGGGTAAAGTGGAGGTTCCCCCAGTCAAGGGAGTGGCCCAGCAGTCGGATTTCTTACAGGAAATTATGGAACAGTTCGAGAAAAAGTGTCATCTCCCGGGGCAGTCAGGCCCCAGTGAAAAGGGAAAAGAGAAGATAACTGAAGGCAAACAGATCATGCCATTTATAAATTGGGCCGGGTTAGAAGTGCCCGAGGAAAGTGAAAATGAAAGCCAAAGCCAAGTTGCCGCAATCATAGAGGAGGTGCCAGATACAGAGATCCCCTCCATCACTAGCTATAAAACCGAAGTGATCCCCAGGAATTGGACCATACAGTCAGTAATATCCAGAAAAGGGTAAATGCAGGAGTGTCCGGGAATCTTGTCCAGTAGGGGGATCAAGGGATTTTTAAGACGGTGTTTTTGTTTATGTATCTGCACGTCTATTTCATACTTTTGTCATGATTATTGAAAAGGAAGTCATGTACCTAATGTTTATATATATGACAAATATTTTTGTTTCATGTCAGGTGTACCGATTTGAGTCACTCTAGCCTAACAAACGATTTTCCAAATTTGAAAGACGATTATGATTTTGATATAGAACTGGATTTCGATTTGATGGGAATTGAGCAGGACGAAGCAGATGATGACGACGCTCCCGACGAGATCAAAGAGTGGGTCGAGGATAAACCCAAACCCAACCTAGACCAAACCATCACCATCAACATAGGAATCCTTGAAAACCCCAAAGAGCTAAAAATTGGGGCAGACTTGACTTCAGACCAAAAAACAGAGATAACTGAACTATTGAGCCAATATGAGGATGTGTTTGCTTGGTCACACGAAGACATGGTCGGTTTGTCCACGGATATTGTGGTACATCGATTGCCTATCAAGGAGGGTTTCAGGCCAGTTAAGCAAAAGTTGAGAAAGTTAAAATCGGAATGGAGCTTAAAAGTGAAGGAAGAGATAGTCAAGCAATTCAAGACTGGGATCATCATGGTGTCTACTTACCCAGAATGGCTTTCCAATATAGTCCCCGTGGCAAAGCCTGGAGGAAAGGTGAGGGTGTGCGTGGATTATAGAGATCTGAACAAGGCCAGTCTTAAGGATAACTTCCCAGTGCCTTTCATACACATTTTGGTGGATAACACAGCTCAGTATGAAATGTATTCGTTTGTCGATTGTTTCGCGGGGTATCACCAGATAATGGTGGCGGAAGAGGATCGAGAAAAGACTGCCTTCATCACCCCCTGGGGCACATTCTGTTATAGACGACTTGCTTTCGGCCTCACAAATGCAGGAGCCACTTATCAGAGGGCCATGATGGCCCTGTTCCACGACATGATGCACAAGGAGATAGAGGTTTACGTGGATGACATCATTGTGAAATCGAGGGCGGAATCTGACCATGTGACTCACCTTAAGAAGCTATTTGAGCGGCTCAGGAAGTATAATTTGAAGCTCAATCCAGCCAAATGTGCCTTCGGGGTTCAGTCAGGTAAACTCCTTGGATTCTTGGTGAGCAATCGAGGCATCGAATTGGATCCGGCTAAGATCAGGGCTATTGTGGATATGCCAGCTCCCCGTACAGAGAAAGAGATAAGGGGATTTTTGGGGAGGATAAACTTCATCAGTCGGTTCATATCCCATCTGACCACCACCTGCGAACCAATCTTCAAACTGTTAAGGAAAGATGCCTCCCGGAAGTGGAACAGTCAATGCCAAAAGGCCTTTCAGACTATTAAGAAGCAACTAACAGAAGCGCCAGTGCTGGTACCGCCAAAGGATGGGATTCCCCTTTTCCTGTATATATCCGTGAATGATATGGCGATGGGTTGTATGCTGGGACAGAAGAGTGAATCCGGTAAGGAGCATGCCATTTATTACCTCAGCAAGAGATTCAGCAGCTGTGAACAGAATTACACGCTGATCGAGAAAACATGTTGCGCCTTGGCCTGGGCTGCTATGAGATTACAGCATTATCTCCATGGACACACTACCTATTTGATCTCGCGAATCGACCCCTTGAAGTATATATTTGAAAGACCAATGCTGAATTGTCGATTGTCAAGGTGGCAGTTAATCATCCAGCAATTCGACATCCTGTATGTTACCCAGAAAGCCATGAAGGGGCAGGGAATTGCAGATCAATTATCAGAGATGCCGACAGGGGGGATGGAGCCTTTAGAGACTTTCCTACCGGGTGAAGACATACTGTGGGTCCAGCAGGCGAGGTGTGATGACGAAGGACAGTTTTGGAAAATGTATTTCGACGGTGCCATGAATGCTGAAGGGGCTGGGGCTGGAGCGGTCCTGGTCTCCATTACGGGCGAGCAATACCCTGTTCTCACCAAATTAACGTTCAGTAACTCAAACAATACGGCTGAATACGAAGGATGTATATTGGGACTGAGATTCGCCCGCAATATGGGAGTGAAAAGATTAGCCGTGTTCGGAGATTCAGAATTGGTAATCAGACAGGCGACTGGGGAATATGGCACTAAGGAGCTTCGGTTACTCCCATACCACCGGTGTGTAATCCGGTTGATGCAAGAATTTGAAGACATAGCTTTCCGACACATTCCCCGGGGGCGGAATGACTTTGCCGATGCATTGGCCACCCTGGCTTCGTTAATCCATGTGCTCAAAAGCAAAACCACTCCACAGATTGAAATAACAGTGCAAAGTGCTCCCGCTTACGAAGAATACATATCGGAGTTGTCAGAAGATGTGGCTCAACCAAATCAGCCCTGGTATCATGACATTCAGAAATACTTGAGAGATAGATCACTCCCCGACCAGGCGAACCGAACGGAAAGGCAGAGAATCCAGAAGATGGCGATGAAATTCTATTTAAGCGGAGACTCCCTGTATAAGAGGGATGTAGGCTTGGGACTATTGCGATGTGTGGACGAAACTCAAGCACAGAAAATCATGGGCGAGGTGCACGGTGGAGTATGTGGGCCGCATATGAGTGGACCGATGTTGGCCAAGAAAATTCTGAGGACGGGGCACTACTGGCTATCACTTAAGGCTGACTGTGACGATCATGTCAAGCGATGTTTCCAATGCCAAGCACACGGTAATGTGATGCATGCGCCTCCTAATGAACTGCATTGTATGACTTCCCCTTGGCCGTTCTCCATGTGGGGTATGGATGTTATCGGGCCCGTGGAGCCCAAAGCGAGCAACGGCCACCGGTTCATTTTCGTCATGATTGACTATTTCACTAAATGGGTGGAGGCAGCTTCTTTCCCCAAAGTAACGCAGGAAGTTATAGTCAGTTTCGTCAGGAACAATGTGATTTGCCGATACGGACAGCCTGAAATCTTGGTGTCCGACAATGCCAAGAATCTGAACAATGCCCTTATGAAAGAGTTGTGCGCCCAATTCAAGATCAAGCATCTCAATTCTGTCATTTACAGACCCAAAATGAATGGGGCCGTGGAGGCGTCGAATAAGAATATAAAGAGAATTATGGCGAGAATGGCTGCCAATCATCGAGGATGGCCAGACTTGCTACCCCTCACACTGTTTGCATATCGGACATCAGTTCGTACGTCTACAGGGGCAACCCCTTACGCCTTGGTATATGGGATGGAGGCCGTTTTGCCAGTAGAGATGGAGATGGCATCCCTCCGAATTTTGCTTGATGCTCGGATTGACGAGGAGGATTGGATACAAAGTCGATACGACCAGTTAGCCTTAATAGATGAAAGAAGGGTGTCGGCTATATTACACGGTCAGTTGTATCAGCAACGCATCTCTCGATCGTACGACAAAAAGATACGGTCCCGAAAGTTCAAGGAAAATGATTTAGTGCTAAAGAGGGTCATGCCCTGTCAAGACGAAGCCAAAGGGAAATTCGCTCCAAATTGGGAAGGACCCTTTGTGATCAAGAAAGTCATATCTGGAGGGGCCCTTATCCTACAAGAAATGGATGGCGAGGTATTTCCGCAGCCCCTGAATTCTGATTCTGTAAAACGGTTCTACGCTTAAAAAAAAAAAAAAAAAAAATCTCCCTTGTAACTCGAACTACGTAGGACCTGATCTCCCGACCTTGTGGGAGTACGTAGGCAGCCATCCTGGCACGGTCCATTTTATACAAAATAATAAATCTTGTCCCTATACCAAACCCATTTCCAGAAAACCCGAAACCTTACTTTGGACAAATACATTCAGCCGTCATGGCCCGGTCCGTTCTATACCAAAATAATAAACCTTGTCCCTATACCGAAACCACTTCCAGAAAATCCCGAAATCCTATACACTCCAAAACTTACCCAAACCTAGCCACATAATTAGCCCAAAGTCCAAGACTCACTTCGATGAAATCAAAGGGGGCACGCGGTAATATCTGTGGAGTTCCAATCAAGACTTGAGGAAAGAAATAAGGCAATATATCGAAATCATAATCGGCTGGATAAAATGAGGATCCAATGAAGGGCGACGATGCATCAAAAAGGGAAATGACTAAAACCATAAATATTTCTCTATATATACAAAACATTTTGATTACAAGTCTGTCTTTTAAATAAAAGTGATGAAACTGACATAGGCCGTGCAGGAAATAAAATCATCTACAGGTCAGAGACCAGCTGGAGCAGGATAGACAGAATAGTCGAGGCATCATAAACCTCCGGCTCATCCGCAATCTGCTGTCCCATCATGTCAATCCGAGTCAAAAGAGCAGCAGCACTGGTAACAGTCGTGGAATGGCCCTCCATGATGACTCGGGCCTGCTCTACGATGTTATCTCTGGCAGAAAGGGCGGCATCCCGGGCTAGTACAGCAGCATCCCGCTCCGCATAGGCGGTATCCCTCTCAGTCTCCGTAACACTCAAAACGAACCGGAGCCGGGTACCCTCTATCGTCAATCTCTGGATCCGATCAGTCAAGTCAAAGGAATGGGCATGTACCGAAGTGGAAACCTCCTCAACACCAGATCTGGGCGATAATCCTGAAACCTCCGGAGAAATGATCGCATCTGAACTAGTCTCACCTGGAAAAAGTCCTCGGGAACCATCCAATACCCCAATCGGGTCAAAGTCGGCAATCTCAGAATCCCCGTGCAACCATAACAGATAATCGGGTGTCTGACCGGGGTGACTGTCCCCAAACTCGGCCGAGACCCTGTGTGACCAAAGATCGTATACCCTCAGCAGCTCCCTCTCCGTCTGAGGCGATATGAGAAATCGGTAATCAGCTGCTCCCGCAAAGAGATGGAGATCCTGCATCTGGTCAAACTGCCCCATGACAGCTAAGGGATGATAAGTCGTCACCCCTCTCAAGCCAAGAAGAGGGAGGAAATCAAAAGGTGGCACATGAGTCAAGAAACTCTGGAAGGAGCAATAGCCCGAATAGATCAGAAGATGGAAAGGCTCCTCAATGGCCGATAAGAACTCCCTCCAGGAAGCTGTATCTGTGCATCGTCGGGGACGGAATGAGAACTGCATGGCCAAGCCGTGGCTGAAACAAAACCCATGCCGACGAAACTGTCCGATAGGTCTGAGATGGCTCATGAACCATACATACAACAAAATGGAGCTTCCCCTGAATGTGCGACCAGAAAAGGAATGGCAATACGAGGCAGATAGGTAAGTCTCGACAAGTATCATGGGAAGGATAGTATGATCCTCCTGAAGGGCTTGAACCGCCACAATAACCCGCATATCCATAAGGTCATCCCCTGCAGGCATGTACAGAATTGATACGACACAAGCCATCAAAACATCCACTCTCAAAGCGCCCCAGCGCTCCTCAGATACTGAAAAATCACTGAAAAACCGAGAGAAGCTATCCACCAAGCCAAATCTGTCAACCAGGAAGGATAGAGGAACAAGGTGGCTCGAGGAGGTCACGGATAGCAGAGCTGTCCTCCGCAAGCCTGTGAAAGTCAGAAACTGGCGGCGCATATGGCCCGAGGTAACCCGTGCACAGGGACCATCCACTGATAAACCGGTGAAGCGAGCATACTCCTCAAGAGTGGGAGTCAGATACTCCAGCCTAAACCTGAAAACCTGTCGGTCCGGGATCCAACAACTGAGAATGCCATCAACAAAGCCCGGCGGCACCTGAAATGACAGTAGAGCCAAGGAGTGTCCCAAAAGGCCCTCTGCGATGATTCGGTCGGAGGGTAGCAAACTATCCAGCCACAAGAAGAGCCTGCCAATAATCCCTGAGGGGGCGCGAGGGTCCACGCGAACCACGTCCAGGGATGACATCTGTAAAAAGCGGTATCAAAAGACTATACAGGGGTCAATTTTTCCTTATATAACAAATCATACATCATATAAGCTATAATGGAATGAATGGATCATCAAAAGTAAATGATTGTGCATAAAATAAAATGAGTCTGTACATAATCCATGAAATGAGAAATGATAATAAAACGAGCAGGGCTAAATACAGAGGTCCTAGCCTATCCAGATCTAATCAGTAAACTCTATGCCGTCGATGAAGGCATCATCCTCAAACTGATCTGCAGGCAAATCCGGGGGAAGGGAAGCTTCACCCTCACAATTAAGGTCTGGGCAGGAATAAGGCGGAACTGGGGCATCCGATGTGCCGGGGCCCGCGCCAAAAACAGATCCCTACGAGTCTGCAGCATAAGCCTCCTCTGGATCTCGGCCCAAGCTCCGAACGAAAAGAGATAACTGATCCACCCGCCGAGTGAGGGAAGCAATCTGGTCCGAATGGGTGGGGACACGGACACACTCCATCCAATCTGCCATCATCACCGACCCGTGAACCAGGTCTCCGAGGAAGAAGGTAGCCCGGGTCTGAGGACCGATAGTGCGGGGTCTCCACCAGGCACTGAAGCTCTCGCTCGTATAAGGACCAACAGAAAGCATGTAGCCATCCTCCCCGGCCATCAGGGCCTCTGGAAGGTGGGCATCCGCAAACCAAGCTCTCTCTGAGGGAGGGGCCAAAGGGATACGAACCTCCCCAGTCACACATCGGATGGCGCGCTCCCCCAGATACAGCTCCCATCCACCGTAGGTCAGAAAAGGAATACGGCGAGTGGACAAGGCATGCTCCAGGTCCGCGGCATAACCACCGGCAAGGCCAGTCGCTAAATGATCCGCCGTATAAGGAACCCATGTCACATCCGCGGACGAGATCAGCTCTAACTGCAGCCGACAATGAGTGAAACTATCAGACACTGGGGTCTCCTCGAGAGTACTATGATGCCATCTACGACCCCTAGGATAAGTCTCCGGGCCGAGGGTAGTAACAGGCCGCAAGCAGGGTAGTCTCTCGTAAGCCCAGAACTGTCAAACAAAACAGAAAAGCCATAAGTAGCAGAAAGGAACAAAGAAATGGAACGAAATGAGAACTATATGATAAAAGGGACCTACTAGCAGGAAGGGGTAGAAGCCGAGCCAAGCATCAGTCTGTCCCTCTGAGCGGAGACGAAGACCCTGGAGGAAGTAGGCAAAGGTGAAGGAGCCCCAATCGTAATCCCCGATCCGGTCAACATCCCTGGTGGCTCCGACGATGCTGAAATGGATAGTGGAGGAATTGTTCCCCAGAAAACAGCCCCTCATAATGGTCAGAAACAGACGACGGAGCAGAAAATCACGAGTAGACCGGTCCTCAGGGAATGGTTCGGAGAGGACCCCTCCAATGGCATCTACAGCCAAGGCTCCCGATCGGATGCTGCGGGCCTTAAAGACCCTATCATGGGGAGAGTATCCCAACAGGGATCGAACAGCTGCGGTGGTGATGTCAGTCTCCAGAGGGACCCGAGATCCAGAAAACTCCACCCCGGTGATATAACGCCAGTCGAGAAGGGTCAACATCAGCTCACAGTCAAGAAGATGAAGCGACTGTGTATGGTGGAACCAGCGCTCAGCTAGAGCCCTCATATAGCCCCACGGACACCGGCGAGGGGCAATGGTGAAGAAATGTCTGAAGCCCCAGGAATCTACCATCCCCCTATAGTCGGAATGCAACGCATGATAGAGAGTGTAGATGCTAAACCAGTTGCCCCGAGGCTGGGTAAACTCAGGAGCCTGTGACAACCATCAAAAGTCAGGCATGGTAACCATACGGAGTTGAATGAAGTTAAACGACGGATATACCTCGTTAGCCGCCAGGTAGGCTGAGGGATGACTACTGAGAACCGGACCGAGCAGATCAGGTATCCTAGCACGGGCCCCTGGTAAGGTCCGACGCGTGGGGGGAGGAGCCGCTGTGCCCGAAGGGCCCGCCTCTGCCTCAGCTGGGGCATCCTCATCAACATCCGGCTGAGCGGGGCGAATGATAGACTCCGCCAATCTACGGGAATGACGGGTCAGGACGGGAGCTGGAGCTGGGGTGGCCGCTCTGCGACGTCGGACACCCGCCACACGGGGCACTGCGGAGCCACTGGGAGCATCAAGATCCATGGCTGAAACGGCATCACGAAAAGGAGGTACATCCTTAGCTCGTTATCTTTCAAAAATCTTATTGCATATTGCTAAAAAATCATAAGGTAGCATGACATGTTCATGAAATGAAAATGCATGAATAAATCCCTAGGGGTGCGCTAGATTTCCCGAAATTTCGGCAGAGTCTCGTTTGTAAAATGGACATCCCATGCACGACCCGACATGTTTAATCAAGTCAGGCAACCAACAAATCCCAAATACAAGTGAAAATGATGCACCATGAGCATAAAATGAATAAAATCATGATTTTTCAAAGTAAATAGAGCATAATTGCAAGACCCATTTGTTTATATATGCTACGGCTAACCCCAAAATCTCATATAAAGCATACATTACTAAGATCCAAATATTTAAACGTGTAAATACATAGTCAAATGAAAGCGAAAATGAAAGAAAAATGAGTTAAAACGTTACCCAAAGTACGTAGACTGATTTAATTGGAGCAGATTTTGCCGAAAGATGTCCAAAAGACGAAAAAGCCGGGCAGGGGACGAGGAAAACCGAAAACGAGTGAAAGGGACAGCCAAAAAGTGAAAAGAACGTGGGGGGTCGCGATCTAATGTAGGGGCCGATCCCAGCCGCAGATGCATCTGCGGCTGGCCGCAGATGGATCTGCGGCTGGTCCCGGCGACCCATTTTGCCCCCCTTCTGCTACCCCAAATCAGCCTGCAACGTGTCCCATGTTGAGATATAAGATTTTAGAAGTACCTGACCCAATTGAAAAACGACCCGTCAGAAACGACACCTGACCCAATTGGAAAAAATGACCCGTCAGATACGAGACCTGACCAATTGAAAAACGACCCGTCAGAAACGACACCTGACCAATTGAAGAAAAAAAAAACGACCCGTCAGATACGAGACCTGACCAATTGAAAAACGACCCGTCAGATACGATACCTGACCAACTGAAAAACGACCCGTCAGATACGAGACCTGACCAACTGAAAAACGACCCGTCAGATACGAGACCTGACCAATTGAAAAACGACCCGTCAGATACGAGACCTGACCAATTGAAAAACGACCCGTCAGATACGATACCTGACCCAATTGAAAAATGACCCATCAGATACGATACCTGACCAATTGAAAAACGACCCGTCAGATACGATACCTGACCAATTGAAAAACGACCCGTCAGATGCGATACCTGACCAATTGAAAAACGACCCGTCAGATACGATACCTGACCATTTCGAAACGACCAGTCAGATACGATACCTGACCATTTCAAAAAATGACCTGTCAGATCCAATACCTGACCAATTGAAAAGTGACACGTCAGAGACGACACCTGACCGATCCAAGAGCGACCGTCGGATACGAAACCCAAGCAACATCCATTCGTGAAATTCGAATCGACCCCTACGCGATCATGTCAAGTGCGGCATTTGCATTATCTCAAACATATGCATTGCATCGATAAAACACATACTGTCTTTCCCGTGCATCGGGTGCCTACTTCTTTATCATGTCCATTTCATATTTCATTCCATAGACATGATAAAGAGGGGCAGCTGTAGACACCCAAATTTTGCATTTCTCTACTAACCCTGGCAAGAGGGCAAAATCGTCATTTGACCCGACATGCGGAAAGAGGGGTGGACCCCAACACAAAGTCACCCCAACGATTTACGGTCAAAACCGCCACAACGGACAACGAGCATCCGGTCACTTGAGGCAAGGCGAACAGTTGACCCAGAAAAACCTGAGCTGATCACAAAGGACGACTAATGGCCACTCTGCTTACGATGTTCGGGGGTCTCGCTCCCCGGTGAGCGAGCGGCTGCCCAGCTCGCCGGTGAGCTAGCGGGGGTGGAAAGGGGGCAGCGCCCCCTGAAAGCCAAGCACAATTATCAAATTCTATATCAAGTCGCAGCCCTCCGAACTAGCCTCCCAGAATAATATGGCACGTTTCCCAGGGATTTTCGGAGTGCAAAAATACAGCCTTCCGAAATAATACCGCAGAAATTGGCAATTTAAGACCGCGTGGCACGGAAATCGAGAAAAATGAGCCGGACAGCCGCGGATACAATCGCGGCCACCGACAAAAAGTACTTTCGCGCGGCTCGAGGGCGGCACACGGCAGCCGAGGATTCGGCGCGGACGGCCACAGCAGGCAGCCGCAGATGCATCTGCGGCTGCCTGCTGAACCACTATAGATCGCCATTTTCGCGTCCGAGAGAAAAAAAGAGAGAAAAGTTGGAGATTTTGGAGAGAGAAAATCGCGAGGAAGAAGAAGGAGGGGCTCGGGTTTGGATAGATTTGAGGGAAAATCATTTTTCTTTTGCTAGATAGTTGCATATTCTTGTGGGTTTGCTTAAATCTTTGAATATAAAGCTTGTTTCGGGTTATTGCAAGGTGAAAATGGGTGTTTCTTTTGATTTTTTCTTGTTTATATAAATGTGATAATGTTGTGTTTTGGGTTTGTGTAATATAGTTTGTTGTTGTACGATGATGATCCGTGGATTAGGTGTTGTTAAAGAGGGTTCCATTGGAACGTAACTCCTCCTAACACCCCGATGACATCCGTACGGTGATATATCGTCTGTTATGGTTATAAGTAATGCGTAGTGTTGATTTGGTGATATTTGGGTTATGTAGGGTGATATAAATGTTAAATCTCGTTAGATTTGGTTTAGTGTTGGTTGTGCCATGATTTTAGGTGAATGTGAGCCTAGGGAGGAGATCCTCGTGGTCAAATCCCGATGATGGACATTTTTGATATATGTAATCGTCAGATGGGAGTTGTGGTTGTGTAAATGTAATATTGGGCCTTAAAACGACATCAAGTTGAAAGTCGGGTTAAGGCCCCGTAATAATAATAAAGTATGTGATTGTGGGTGTTTGGGGTTGTCTGGATGGCTCACATGCCCGTGGATAGCCCCGACACGTTTTGGGATGCTTGTTTTAATTTACGACACAAAAAAATGGTTTTCCAAATAAGGCAAATAATAAAGATCTTCTAAAAAGAATCAAACTAGGATGCTAGATTCACGAGGCTTAAAATTGAGAGTTTTTTGGCGGACTTTAATCCATAATTGATGAAAAGGCTTTAATTGATTTTAAAATGTTACAAAAAAATGATTTCGTAAAATAAATGAACGTTTTAATTAAACTTTGTGCATAGGGTTAAAGAGTTCTAGAAGTTGCCTTCATTGTATTTATATTAACTGTTAAAAGGCAATGTATAGTCTCGATTCCTATTTGACAAAAGTTTAAAATTGTTTGTTTTCTAAAATGACATCTAATAAAAAACCCTCAAAAGTTTTCGAAATTAAAATCAATCTTTCTTATAAAAAGCGAAGCCTTGTCATTTGGGTCAAAAGACGTATAAAACGCTTTCCAGATAAACACATTTGCTATATAAAATAAAAACAAACTTTTATACAAAAAACTCACCACAAACCTCCATTTAGGCACACACACACACACGCGCGCAACTCACACATTTTTTAGGATTTAAAAGGATAGGAAAACAATCGAGATTGCGGTAACCGTATTTCACGGAAGTCGGGGGGTGCCTAACACCTTCCCCTCGCTTAAGCAAGCCCCCGAACTCTATGAATCTCGGTTTACGGACCAATTAATTCGGAGTCACATGAGCCAGCGATTACGAAAACTAAATTCGGATGAGTTGGTACATCCATTTCAAATATACCAACTGGCGACTCTGGTCAATTGGCTCATAAAAAATCGATCTTTCAAAACCCGTCGACATTAAGCCGACCCTTTTCTAAACCACATTAAATTCAAAAGGCTAAAATTGGAAAGGGCTTTTTAATTATTAAAAAACGAAACGACGAAATCCCGGCGTCGACACTCTTGAAGCTGAAAAATATTTTTTCAAGAATAATCTCTTAATTTCTTCCCATGTGGTGATGCTTCCGGGGGGCAGATAGTAGAGTCAATCTTTAGTCAAGTCTTTTAAAGAAAATGAAAAAGCTCTTAAATTAATTTGCTCTTCAGTCACTCTAGAAGGTTTCAAACTTGTGCACACCCTATGAAATTCTTTTAAGTGTTTGTGAGGATCTTCACCTACAAGGTCATGAAAATCAGGCAATAAATGTATTAAATCAGATTTTAATTCAAAAGAAGTGTTAACATCTAAAATAGAAAAAATTATGCTTAAAGGTAGTTGGTTCAAATCAGGGGCTGCAGGCTCTTTCAAAGTCCGATTTCTAGCCACAAATTTCGTCCTTAACCTGCACAACTCAAATAAAATATGAAAACTACAAAAATAAAAACAAATCTAAAAAAATAAAATTTACAAAAGCACAAAAATAAATAAAATCATTCCCCGATAACGGCGCCAAAATTTGGTGTTCTGTCGTATACACCCAAAAATAAAATCTTACTTTGAAAAAATATTAATGTAGTAGTGCAAGTAAGAGTCGATCTTACAGAGAATGATTAATTTAATTTTATGTTTTCGTAAACCAAAATTGGGGGGTTTTTAATTAAAGAAATAATTTAAATAAAATTAACTAAAATAATTATGCAAGTAATTTAATTAAATAAATAAGAAAAAAAATTATTGGTTTAAGTGAACATCCACCATCAAGAATTTACAACTGATCATTGATGCAAGAATAAATCAATTAATATTTTGAACATTCACCGTAGGAATAACTACTTGCAGGTGAAATAATTTTTCTCCTCTCTCCTTAATTTTAGTTAAGTAGACACACGCGTTTTAAATTATCGTTACTACTAAACAACCTCCGGCACGTGCTAAAGATTTAATTTAATAATAGCTTTAAGAATTAGAAAAATTGTTGAACGAAACAACACAAGCTACGCATTTGCATTTAATTTATATGAACATTCTTTCTAAGATAAAATAATCTTTTAATCTACAAAATAATTATTAAACTTAATTTCTTCACAAATAGCAGTAGATTAATGTGAATAATAAACTAGTAGCGCTCCTAACAATTAAACGAATCAATTATAAAATTTAACACATAAAAATATCTAATACTTAAAATATAAATTGAACAATTAAAACAAATTAGATCTCACGGTGTATAAATCTTGATGGCTTCAATCACTTAAACCAAGAAAAATAATTTAGCTACACATAGTCATAAAAAGTACCAAAGAATAAAAGAGAGAATTTTTTAGCAAAAAATGTGTATCTCAATTGTGTATCAAACCCTTTATTTATAGGCTACATAATCCTCCAAACCTAGTAAGAATTATAATTTTCAAACCCTAATAGGATTTAAAATACAAAATAATAAAATATAAAAAATTTATTTTAATTCCTATTCCAATTCACTATTGGAATTTATTTATTTTCTGCTTAAGGAAACCATGGAAATACTCTGCTGAAGCAATCAAAGAATTTATGCCTAGGACCCACATGGTAAATAACAATGCAAGAAAGAAACAAGCCGAAGCTGCTGACATCACCACCACGCGCCTTGGCCAAAGCTGCCCGCCCGCGCATTGCTTGAACTGTTTGCTTTTCCTTTCTACAGCCGCGCATTGTGATGTTCTGCTGCTGATCTAAATCCCAAACGTTGTCGTTTCCTTGCGCATGCTGAATCCTTATCCCTAGCGCGCATGGCGCAACCAGCTTCATTTCAGGTTAATTACGATTTTGTCATCAGCTTTAAATTTTATTCCTTTTTCCTACAAAATAAAAATAAAAATAATTTAAAATACATAAAAATAATTAAAATGCATAAAATTAAATAAATTACCTCAAACACTAAAAATACTTAAAAATTCATAAATAATTAAGTATAAAATACATAATAAATAGATATAAAATCTACTAATCAAAAAGTAAACCGGTTTCCGGTACAACCGGTTTGACCGATGGTTCCGAACCGGGTTTCAAAACATTGCTTGCAAGAATGAAAATAATAAAATTTTCATTTAAAACATATACTAATTTGAAGCATTTGACCTCCTGCACAGCCTCCAGTAGCTAAATTAGACAACAAAGAAATACTTCGTCGATCAAAAAAATTAGAGTGAAATAAAATTTGATACGTGCACTTAATTTATATATTTTTTTGTCATTAATTGCAATTAATAATATTAATACAATGATAAACAAAAAAAAATATTTTAATTAATTATTTTTTACTGAACGATTATTTTTGTTTAATTCAGCAAAAATATATATATATTAATTAAAATATTTTTTAATTAAACTTTTTTTACTGAGCGATTATTTCTGTCTAATTCAGCCAAAAAAATATTTTTTTAATAAAAAAATATATATTAGCAACCAATTCACATAATGTTTTTTTAAAATTACACATCAACAGTTAGTTCAACAAAAATTAACCATGGTTTGATTTTTGGATATTCTGAAAGAATTTTTAAAAATATAATGGTTAATCTGTTAAAAAAATAACACGTTAGTTAAATTAATAACATTTACAAAGTTGGTTGATTTTTTTGATATCAAGTCTTTTTGATACAATAAGAATCACCAAGTCTAAAGTACAATATATTGCCAAATATACTAAAGGTATATCTAAAAGGAACCTATATTTTTACTTGTATTTTTAATATTTTTACATAATTATCTCTTTTTATGAGTATAAAATAGATTCTACCTTTATGTAGAATTGTTTTAAAGTATAGGCTACGGATGGTAAAAATTATTTAGGTGCTCAAAGTTTAGGGTACTTTTAATCAAGAATAAAGTTTGAGATACACATCGAATTTGGGGTACTACTTAACTTGACTAAAGTTAATTGTCTGTCACTGGTTTATTTGGCCAACATGAGTTTGCTATTGTAAAATATGGTGGTGGTTCTCACAATCAATTGATTATGGCAAACAATTCAAAATAACATTGTTTGATTACTCAGGTAAAATGACTAAATTATTATTTACCAAAATTAGTGAAAAGATGAAGTATCTGTGACCGATGTTAATTGTGATTGTCACATTCATGTTATATATTGAAAATATCATAATCACATATTTCTTAAAATACTCGTCATAAAACAAACTATCTAAACTTAGTTAAGGAATAAAATAGAGAAATAAAGAAAATAATGATCGGAATGATTCATTTCATTCTTGATTGGAATGAATCACTTTATATTTTTTCTTAATAAATAAAATTCACAAATTTGACAGAAATAAGAATGATTTATTTTATTTTAATAAAATAACTAAACATATATTTTTTTTAATTATATAAAAATGAGTCGTTTCATTCTCAATTTAATTCTTGCAATCCAAACTCAGACGAGAGAGGCAAACATAAACGAGAGGGACTGGGCTAGTCAGCTAAGATGACATAGTATTTTAGCCCAAACATAAGTTGATCCATTCCGATAGGCTGTCTTTGAGGCTTTGAATAAATCATAATTTGCCTCCTGAATATTTAATTACTCCTCATATTTTATAAGAAAAAAAGTCTCATCCGTCAAAATAAAAAAATAAAATGAAATAGTCTCTCTCTCTTTTTTTTTAATTTTATAATTTTATAAATAACAAAATATTCTCAAATTTTAACACCATAATTTTTATCATGTCACCTATATAAACTAACAAACTAAAGAAATAAAAACACATCCTTAATATTTATATAAAAAATAAATGAAACCTTTTTTTGTGAAACCGGGGGGAGTGCTTTTGTTTTTGGTTTTTTTTTTAATAAGAAGTCAAGAACATTTATTGTTGTATCATCATCGACCAAATCTATTCTAATATATAAGGAGGCAAAATAAGACCAATTGTTGGTTGAGTTGATTTATTAGTCCTTTTAGACCGGCAATAAATTCCTTCCGTTGAAAATTGTTAAGGCCGCAATAAATTTACTCCGACGAAAATTAATATAGGGAGTTATATACATGCTAACTATTAAATATGTAAAATCAAGTGAAACTATAAAACAGATTTTGGTTGGGAAGCAGATCGAAAATCAGTACGTGGTCTTTTGCATGCGGTAATATATTCAAAATTTATTGTTTATAAATAACGAATGAATTTGAGAAATGCAAATGATAAACAATTTGAGAATGATTACTCTTTCATTGTCCTTCCAAAAAGAGAGAGAGAGAGAGAGAGTATATGAATCGATATAATTTTGTTTTATTAAATAAAATATACTGCAATAAAAAAGTTAAAAGTAACTAATTTATACCCACCGAATATGTGGCTTGCAGGGGTTAAAAAAGGCTAATTTAATAGAAATTTGTAAACATGACGTATTAAGGGTGAATTATGATGAGAATATCGTAGACAAATATGTTAGGTAGCTACAATACCTTTTTTTTATTAATTACCAAGTATGCTTCAGCATAATTGTTTTATGAAAAAACCCTTTAATCTTTTAAGAAAATCTTAGTCCGAATAAGGTAAATCACAAGTACAAACCACGCAAAGTAAGGTACATAAATAAAAGACGAGTTTTAAGTGGTTCGGAATGATCAACCTGCCCTGGTCCACTATTCTTCTCGACTGAGAAGGGATCCTCATATTTGAACTTGTCCTACAATCTCTAAGAACACGTTTTAAGGGTATTCTATGTCTAGAAAGAAACATATTTTGGTGCAAATATATCATTAAAATGACAAAAAAGATTGTTGAAGACGACTGAAAAGAAGATCTTTTGCAATTTACGCTCCAGAATTGAGTAAATAATAAGACAAATTTCATACAGCTGAGAAACAGTAAATGCCTTGAGAAAAGAAAAGGCGAAGGGTGGACCGGGGGGACTCAAGGTCTTCCCGTCTTGCATTAATCTCAATTACTTCCACAGCTTCCGCAAAGACATATTTTTCTCGGTGTCCTTCTTCATTACCCCTTAGCCACAGCCATCTCAAAGTCTTCCTGCGTAACATGAACTCTCCTCTCCCACAGGGCAAACATACCAGCTTCGGTGCAAACCGCCTACAATAACAAATGTTATATGGTAAATATAGTACAGGATACTTTCAACTGAGCACAACCAATGTATGCCATTTCTACCATGCCTTGTTTGGTCATAGATTCGACCTCCCTAACTCGCAACTCCTTAGGGTGTTATAATATATACATGTGATTCTTCTGGTGATTTTGTTTTTTCTTAAAAAAAAAGAACAAAATGTAGATAATAAACCAGAAGATAGTAATATGCCAAATAACAATGAATTCTACTAATGAGGACAACCTTTTATATGACCACAAAACTGGACAGGAAAGAGAGGATAATAAATCATTTTAAAAAAACACCCTTTCGAAATAAATAAACATCAGTGGAAGGTTCAAACTTTAGTCTCTTCTTTTTCATTTCTTTTTTCGGATAAATGTGAAAAAGGATATCAAAGTTCAAGAAGAAACTGTTTGCATATGAAGCCAGATGAATCACACCTTTAGTTCAGCACCAGATGCACCACCCATCTTTTCTGCTATCTTCTTCAAATCAATACCACGCATCAAGTTCATTTTTCTTGAGTGTATCTTTAAGATATCCCAACGAGACTGGAAAAGCAGCGATGTTAGAACTAAACATAACAGCAAACGACAGGCAAGAAAAAGCACAAAAGAGCAAATGAAAATTCTCTAAAATATAGCCATAATTTAAATGAAACAACCAAGTTCTATGTAACTACTCCCTCCGCCCCCACAAAAAAAGTCTCATCTACAAAAAAAATTGTTTTACAAAAAGAAATCTCTTTTTGTTGATGATAGTATAAAAAGACAGTGTCCTTTTTTTATTTTATTTTAAGATCCTATACTAATATAATTTATTGATTCTAGAGATACATTTCAATCTTAGGGGCCTGCTTAGGGGGTAACCTGGGCAGAGGGACCAAGAGAGGAACTAGGGGAAACTTCATTTTGTAGTACTTGTATTGATTTTGAAGGATAAACTCAAACATGTGACCTTGCATGCAGAAAAGGAAGAGGCCTGACTACTAAACCATCACCTTGGTCTAATGTCCTTATGTACCCTAATTTCACTGTCATGACACCACTACTAAACTAAACACCAACTATATTTATGGATAAATATGGAAGAAAAATATATCCTTAAAGTTTACTAATTTTGTAAATTAAACTCTTTTTTGTGGTATGGAGGGAGTACTAATCATCTGACTTTTGATTCCACAAAAAAGTACTCGTCCATTCCAAAATATAAGATCAATAATAACTTTTAAAAGTCAATTTTAGATATTTTTAAATTTAAAATTATGTGATTCATTTAACTTTTCAAAATAATAAATCTTGTGATTAGTAGTATTTTTAGATATTTTACGATTTTCATAATTGTATTGCATAAAACTAAATGAACACATATCAATTTTGAATTTTAAAAAAATCTCATACTGTCTTCAAAAATTCAAACTTGATCCTATATTTTGGGAATGGGAGTTTCCAATTATGAGGCATGATATCTTGCTTTGAGTGGGAAGGCTAGTACTATTAATTTGAGAGCATTATTTTTACATCTAAGAACACAAAAAAGAGCCATGTCACTTTTGATTATAAACCTACATCAATGAATTTATATAAATGAAAATTTTTCAGTCTTTCAAACCAAGAAGCAGAATCTTGACCAAAAATATAATTAGAGCATCAACATCACAATATGACAGAAGCAATCAAGAAAAGGTTAGATTACTAGACATGAAAGTTTCTACAGATGTCAAAAGTTTGCTTCTTAAATCACCAAGAACACAGTTGCACAAAACCAACTCCACCAAGTGGAAGCATACTTTAGCTTTCAATGTTGTATGCTGAAAAATAAATAAATCCGTCTGTTCCCGAAAAGAGTCCCATTTGACTTTGAAAGTCAATTTGTAAAATCTTAAACTTTAAAATGACGTGATTCATGTAAGTTTTTTTAATAACAATAAATTTTGTAATTAATAGTACTATTTAGATAGTTTGCATTAATTAAGATTATAAAAACTAAAATTAAATGAATTCATATCAATTTTGAATTTTAGTATTTCGCAAATTAACTTTAAAAAGTCAAAATGTGACACTTTTTGAGAAACGAAGGATTTGTTTTGCAGAATATGGGAGGACATTGTCAACTATGAGGTGGCGAATTTCGATAAATGAACAAGAATTAGTAAACACTAATTTATTAATCCCTTCAAACATTAATTCTATACAAGCTTTTATCTATGGCAAAATCAGCATGCAATTGAGGAGAAATATAACTCAAATCAAAGGATTCTACTGGAGGATTATTCTTTATAAAATGAAGACAAGAAAATCAAACAAGATTTAGAGATGTGGTCGATTTTAAAAGACATTTAAGATTCATTGGTGAATAAATACCTCCTCGTTAGGATTTGGAAACTCTATTTTCCTGTCAATCCTTCCCGGCCTCAGAAGGGCTTGATCAAGAATGTCAATACGATTTGTTGCCATCAGAACCTGTCAGAGCAGTAGAGCTACATTGTCAGCATACCATATAAAAAGATATCATCACATCACCAATCTACATAAAGAGACTTGATTTTAGTACTTTGATTTTGTTTGATGCTTCAAATCCATCTAGTTGATTCAGAAGCTCCAACATAGTGCGCTGCACTTCACTATCACCATTACCACTTCCAGATTCCATACGAGCAGAGCCAATACTATCAATTTCGTCCATAAAGATAATTTAAGGAGCATGCTCTCTGTGATACATAACCAATCAGAAACCATACAAGCAACAAATAAGGAAATCTCTATACCAAGATAGAAATTAAAAATGACAATTAAACCAAGAAAATAGACAGAAGTATTTTTGGAAAATATTGGGAGTATGGAACAAACCTGGCCATAACAAAGAGTTCTCTGACCATTCGAGAGCCTTCACCAATATACTTCTGAACTAACTCAGAGCCGGAAACCCTTATGAATGTACAATCAGTATGATGAGCAACTGCCCTGGCCAATAGGGTTTTTCCTGTACCAGGTGGCCCATAGAGCAAAACTCCCTATTAACAAAGAAAAAACAATTTGTTACATGCTAAATTTTGGAATTAGCTAAATGCACAGGAGTGACTATGCAACAATATACTGGGATGCAAATAAACTTTATACTTGTATCTAAGAAAGTGTTAATAAATACTCATTATCTAGCTAAATATCCAAAGATTCATCCTTGGTATTAATAAAAACTCATTATCCAGCTTAAATATCCAAAGATTCATCCTTACGTATTCATTTAAAACAACATTTCAGAAAAGCCTAAAAGCAGGTACTCCATATGTAAATTTGTAAAAAAGAAAAAAAAGGACAAAAAATTAATATTCCGAAAGTTTTACATTTTAACAAACTGGCAGTAAAGTCATTCCTTTTGAATTCTTTGGTTAAAACAGATCCAATAGTTTGCAGATTAAAAACAATTAACAAATAATTCATATCACTGCCAAGTGAATTTACCTTCGGTTGAGCAATTCCAAGACTCTCAAATAATTCTGGATGTTTGATAGGTAGCTCAATGACCTGATAAGAATAAAAAATAAAAACAAAGCTCATATGAGGTTAAAATAATTTCACCTTCAAGGCTAGTTATCTATTTACCAAATATAGCATAGTTTTGGGTGCAAACCAGTTTCTATAAGTTAACTCACAAAACAACGCAAGGTTTAATAAAGAAACTGACCTCTTTTATCTCTTTGATTTGCTGGTCAAGACCCCCAATCATGTCATAAGTGGAATCTGGAACCTTTTCAACTTTCATTAGGTTTACTAATGGATCTACTTTACTAGGCAGAACCAAGTGAAGTACATAGCTGTCATTGCGTAGCGCGACTCTGGTTGATGGTGTGATTTTGGTAATGTCAATGCTTTTATCAATATCAACTACCTATTTCCCTTCTGGATGCACCTGAAAAGTAATTGAGAAACTCATCAGCAAAGTCTTCAGGCCAATCAATTCCACATGACAAACAGTTATGCATACGAATATATACATGAAAGTTATATCTTTTATATATAGTACAAAGAATTTCACATTTATTCATATATATATATATATATATATATATATATATATATATTCCCTGTGTCCTAGAATTCAACACATTTTTTGTGTTTGTCACACGAAGTTTAGGACTTGACAAAAGTATATTTAAATACTATGTTTTTAGAAATCCCTTCTTTTCAAAATATAAGATCACTTTCCTTTGTAAAATACAAAGACAAGATCTTATATATTTTACAAAGAAAAGTAATTTTATATTTTGGAACGGAGGTAATATATTTTAATAATATTAATATGTTCGTAAGGATACAATATTTAAATATGTTTCTGAGACATCTTAAAATCCGTATCACATACACTAAAAGATATGTTGCAATAAATCTGGGACAGAGTGAATAAAAAAATATGCGCATAAACACACACATACACACGTAATCAAAAACAAGAATTTACCAGAAAACCAGAAACGGAAATATCAGATATCCAATAAAGTACCTTCTATATTGGTCAAAAATTACAGAGAGAATCATCTACTCAAACATAAGTGAAGGTCAAGCACCCACTTTGGTCAATCAAAAAAGAACTAGCAGTTAGAATATGTAATTTCCAAATGACAATCTTTAAAAAGGTAGTTCATACAATGACGATATATAAAGTTGTAATAAACAAAGGACATTTATGGATACTCATTACTCACTACCCAACAATGCACTCATTCAGCAAACAATTAGATGATGAGTTCGAGACCAAGCGCCGAAATTAGAAATAATATGCAATAATTTACCAATGAACCTGAAGCAATTAATGTGCTTCAGATAGGTCCTGGAGCAATTAAATGTGCCTCAGATAGGTCCAGCGCACACAACCTTTCCATTTTCATTGTTGTTAGTAGCTATTATTCTAAAGGCATAATTAGGGGGATTGCATATTTAAGAGATAATGATTGATTTACTTTCCATATATACTGCAACTCTAAGCCTATATAAAGGCTCTCTACTATACATTGCATGACAGATAAATAATAAGAGTTTTCTCCTTTCTTTATTTGTTCACATGGTATCAAAGCTAGGGTTCCGCATTCCTGTAGCATCCTAATTTTTTTTCCTTTCTTTCCTCAAAAATAAAAAATATATACTGTAGCAAAGCACTGTTGCATAGTTACTGTTAATCACCACTGTAGCAGAAACACTTTTCAGAAACACTTTTCATCGCCAGTGTAGCAGAAAACACTGTTCATCGGCAAAACACTGCTTGTGAAACTGTAGCAGGTTCTTTTTGTTGCTCTTGTCAGTACGTTTGTTTTTCGATTGCAGTCTTGTTGAATGATTTAGAAGGTGGCTTAGAGTTTTTTAATGAAGTTTGTTTTTGAGTTAATGGACGGTTGACAATTGATTGTCTTATTCCTGGATGTTATAGTGTTAGGGCTTGAATGTTATAGTGTTGAGTTTTTGATACATGCAAGTTGACAATTCAGTCAAGCGAGATGTCTACGGTAATGGTTTCGAAGAATTCTGCTATGGTTAATGAGGTGGTTTCATCCTCTAATCGTCTTACAGACAAGAAGTTAGAAGGTCTCCATAATTATCCACAATGGCAGAAAATTATCCACTTATGTTTGATTGGGAGGGAACAGGAGAAGCATTTGACCCAAACACGGCCCTCTACAGTTGCACCAAAAGAACGGGACTTGACGGATGCTCGCATTTTGTATCAGTTGCTTAATTCTATGGATAGTCAAATTGTGGATTTGGTCACTCATATTGATATAGTTGGAGGATTATGGGAGTATTTGGAGGTTCTTTATTCTGGTAAAAATAATCTTGCTCGTATCTATGATGTCTCTCAAAAAATTTACATGACAACACGGGATAGACGTCCATTGACTCAGTTCTTTGCGGATTATAAGAAAATGTATGAAAAGATGAATACTTTGCTTCCTATCACAAATGACGTAACAAAAATGTTAGCTCAACTGGAGCAATTGGCGGTCATGGGGTTTCTTGGTGCTCTAGGTCCAGAATTTGAATCGGTTCGCTCACAACTCTTGAGTAGTTCTGAAATGCCCTCGCTCACTGATGCTTTTGCAAGGGTTCTATGGATATCTCGTGAAGAGTCTACTCCTCATGTGTCTTCCGAGAAGGCTGCACTTGTTACTACTCATGGAAGAGGCATTGGGGGCAGTACTTCCTCTGTTTTTCGAGGAGGCCATAGTGGTGGTCGGTGGAGTGGTCATGGGCTTGGTAACACCAATGGAAGCCAAGGAAGTAGAAGGGGTCAGAGTTCTGACAAGTCTGGATCCGATCATATTGTGTGTTTTCATTGTGGTGAGCTTGGCCATATTCAGCGATATTGTAGAAATTCACAAGTCCAATCCCCTCGAGGGCAACCCAAATATGCTAATATTGTTACTGGGTTGGATACTGGAGTACAACTAGGGGTTTCCCAACGTATTGATGAGAAAACAGTGACTATGAGTGCTCACGAATATGCACAATATACTCAGTACCAAGCTTCTCATCAACCACCATCTTCTACCACTACTACTTTTGTCCAGACAGGTAATGCTAATGCTTGGCTTAGTACTTCTCGTCCTTGGGTAATTGATTCAGGGGCTTCTGATCATATGACAAGTAATTCTAATAATCTTTCTTCCTTTCAAAAAGTATCAACCCATGCTGGAGTTACTCTGGCGGATGGGTCTACAGTCAATGTTAAAGGCATAGGCACTATTCCATTGAGCCCTTCTCTCTCTCTTGAATCTACCTTATTTCTACCAAAAGTTTCCTTTAATCTAATTTCTGTTAGCAAATTGACAAAAGCTTTTAATTATTCTGTCACCCTTTATCCTGTTTTTCAGGATCTTACGACGAAGAAGACGATTGGTAGAGGTCGTGCATCAGGGGGCCTATATCTGCTTGATGAGTCTGCATTTGGAGTGTCAAAATTAGTTGCTTGTTCTGCTGTTGCATCACCTCTTCAAGTCCATTGTCGGTTAGGACATCCCTCTTTATCTAGCCTGAAGAAGTTGATGCCCAACTTTCATTCCTTGTCTAGCTTAGAGTGTGAGTCATGTCAGTTTAGGAAGCATCATAGGGTGCCTTACCCACCCAGAGTCAATAAGTGGTCTGCAAACCCATTTGATTTAGTTCATTAAGATATTTGGGGTCCTTGTCATGTAACATTTCAGTTAGGATTTAAATATTTTGTTACTTTTGTGGATGATTATTCGAGGGTTACTTGGCTTTATCTAATGAAAAATCTTTCTGAGTTATTATCTATTTTCACTAATTTTGTTCGTGAAGTAGCCACTCAGTTTGGTATTACAATTTGTATTTTAAGAAGTGACAATGCACTTGAGTATTTTTCTTCTCCATTCACTACATTTATGGAACATGGTATGGTTCATCAATCCTCTTGTACAGATACGCCACAACAAAATGGTGTAACTGAAAGGAAAAATCGATATGTTATGAAAGTTGCCTGTGCATTATTGTTTGAGATGCATGTTCCTAAAGGTTTCTGGGCAGATATGGTTCTTACAGCATGTTATTTAATTAACTGCATGCCTTCATCGTGGGGGAATATTCCTCATTCAATTTTTTTTCCCTCTCAGTTATTTTTTTCATTACCACCAAAGGTATTTGGATATGTCTATTTTGTTCGGAACCATCATCCTCATGTGTCCAAATTAGATCCCAAAGCTCTAAAGTGTATGTTCGTTGGATATTCTCGGACTCAAAAAGGCTATAGATGTTACTCTCCTAAACTCGAGCGGTATTTTGTTAGCGTTGATGTCACTTTCTTTGAGACCACACCCTTTACCTTTCAGTCTGAGTCACGTATTTAGATGAGGACATCCCTACATATCATAGTTATCAAGGCGACGAGTTGAGGTGAGGCGAAGTCGGAAGCTTAAGCACTTAGGTGACAAGGCGCCTGACTAGTCGTCCGCAAGTTGACGAGTCGTTAACAATGTAAATTTTATACCTATAAAATAATATATAATTTAACATTTATATGAACATTTATATATTTATATTTCTAATGATTTGCCATATTCACGATGTAGGTTGTAGCATATCACCACACAACAAGGAGAGAACATGATCAAGTCAAAATGATAATTTTACTATAGTTGTAATTTTTTGAATTTGTATGATTGTATCAACTTCAAATTATATAAATGGTGATACCTTTGTAATATTTAGTTTAATTCAATATAATTCTTAAATTTATATTTAGTTTCTTAAGTTTTAACATTGTATATATAGAATACTATAACAAGTAAACAAACATTGTTAAGATAAAGGTATAAACAAGCATATAATCATATCATAACATTACACAATCATCTTTAATAAGATAAAGACATATTCATTGATACATTGCCAAAAACAAACATAATATAGAAATATAAGTATAAGACAACAATGCATCAGTCATCAATCATTGTTGTAGTCGTAGAATACAGTAATATAGTCACACACACAAAAAAAAAACCCTACGCCGTGAGATATAAAAGACCATAACTTGCCAACAATAGAATTCGAATGCAGTGAACAGTCATGATATAAAAACTGAGCAGTCACCAACTCACCATTCGCCAATCATAACTCATAATATATTAACCATAGTCCATATCATACAGAAGAAAAGCAGTCGCCAGTCATAAGACACATAACTCATAAATATATTAACTACATTTCTACATTACATATACATTATTTAAATGTATCCTAATATAATATATATATATATATATATATATATATATATATCAACAGAGGCTCACGACTCGGGGCAAAAAAAGAAGAAGGCGGAAGAAGAAGAAGAGAGAAGTTGTACCTGAACTTCCGAAGTCGACGGTCGGTAGATGATGATGATGGCGAAGTAGGCGTCAGTCAGTAGTCGCAGCCTCGTAGGTCAGTCTCTTGCTCTCTCTGCCTCTCTTCTCTTTGATTTCAATTTCTAATTTCTGATTTCAGTTTGTGGCTTTTGATCGCGATAATTTTATTTTATTTTACCCATTCACTTTCGGGTCGAGCCATACCCGCTATTGGTAAGTCGCCCGCTCAGCTCTCTTGTTGCCCATGTCGTCCCCGAGTTGTCCAAGGCAAAGACTTTCCTTACTGAGCGGTCGCCTTTCTGCATCTCCACCGAGTCGACCCAACGCCTTAGCACTGCGCAACGCCTTGACGCCTAAGCGTCGCCTAGGCAACGACTTGATAAGCCTACTACATATGTCATCCATCATGTTCCACCTTCTGTGTCTTTCCCGCGCCCTACCCAAGACATTCGGCATGTATATTATCGCCGACCTCGAACAGACATAGTCCATCCTGTCACGCCGATTGATGCTACCATCACTCCATCTTCTTCATCGCAAGATTCTGAGATGCCTTTTGAGAAATCTGACTTAGATAAGCCTATTGCTCTTCGGAAAGGTAAACGCACTCGTACTCAACATCCAATTTCAGCTTCCTTGTCCTATTCTGGCTCATCTTCTTCCTAGCTTACTTGTTTTTCTACTATTTCATCTCATTTTATCCATAAGACTGTGATGCAGGACAAAAACAGGTTCAACGCGAGACGTGGTTGGAACAATACGCTAAACTTTGGAAGCCCAATTAGGAGGAATTGTATTTAATTAGGAATTGTATTTTATTTAAATTCTTTAATTTGTAGTTACCTTATTTAAGTTGTAATTATCTTATTAGAATTCAATTAGGGTTAGGAGAGTTGGATTGAAGTATTATAAATAGGGTTGTACCTCAGTATTTTAGGGACATTGAATTATAAAATCACTTTGAGTATTCTACACTCTCTGCGTGAGATATTGTGTGTGTGCCCTAATTACCCCGTCCCCCATTATTTGGTATCAGAGCCAACCCCCCCCCCCCCCCCCACCTTCTGTCGACCACGACCCAAACCTGAAACCAACCCCTGCCGCCACCTAAACCATAATTCCTTGACCTCTGCCGCCACCAAACCCTAGCCGCTGCAACCCCCCAAGTCAGAACCCCCCAATTGCCAAACTCCTACTTTGCCAAACCCTAACCCTAGCCACCTCTTGTCGCCACCAAAATTCCCAAAACTTCAGCCAAAATTTCCTCAAAATCCAACCATTACTTCCAAACCAGAAAAAAAAAAAAAAAAAAGAGAAGAGTAGAAGAAGAGAGAGAAAAGAAGAGAAGAAACTTACCTGAAAGTGCGCCGCCGCCTCCTCCTGCCGCGGTCCGTCGAAGCCCCAACCACATCCAGCAGAAAAATAAAGAAAAAGAAACGAAGAAGAAAGGAAAAGGAAAATAAACAAAAGAAACCGTTGTTGCTGATCTGTTTTTCAAGCCTGCATTGCTACTGGTTAATATCTTGGCAAATTACAGTTTGGACCCCAATGTTTCGTAATAATTTTAAAATACCCCCTGAACTTTTAACTTTTTACATATCCACCCCTGAACTTTATATTTCTTACATTTTAGCCCCTGAAGTTTCTGTAATTATATTTTAGTCCCTGTACATTCAGTTTTTACATTACAGCCCCTACAGTTTCAGAAATTTTCAGTTTAGTCCCTATTTAAAAAAAAAAAAAAAATTATATATATATATATATATATATATAGTTTATTTACAGGAATCATGGTTAATGCTGGAGAAGTCAACGCTAGGCTTGACGCTTATACAGCGTAGTAAGGTGAACACATTCAAAGACTTGAAGATTCAATCGCAGCATTAACTGACCCATGTTCAGACTGTACAGACTTTTATTGCAGCACTTGCAGCAAAAGTTGATGTCCTCACGGAACGTGTTGATAGAGGACAACGCGAAGATGTCCACCGAAATTTTGAAGGTCCTAATGACATGAGAGTTCTACAACAGCAGGGACCTAATGGACCTAATTTCCATCATGCGCCAAATCCTAGATTAAATGCAGTAGATAGAGGAGCCAAGTTGGACGTTAGTGATTTCAATGGAGATCAAGGGCCCGAGTCATTTTTCGATTGGATTCACAGTTTGGAAAGTTTCTTCCGTTGGTACGAACTATCTGACGAAAGAAAACTTTTCTTTGCTGATGCGAAGTTAAAAGGGACAGCCCGTATTTGATGGGATCATCATCAACAGAATCTCTACACAGCTGCACGAAGATGGGAGGATATGAAAACTGCTATGACACGAAGGTTTGTGCCTCCAGATTACAAGCAAATGGCATGTTTACAGTTGACGGAATTGGTTCAAGGAAGTAAATCTGTAGCCGAGTACACATCTACATTCTACAGTTTGGTTACAAGGTCAGAATTCCCATGGATTGAAGATGTGTTAATCTCTATGTACCGTCGGGGATTAAATCAGGAGATTGCTAGTGGAGTAGCTTCTGGGAAAATTATGCTATTAGATGATGCTGTTCAAGTTGCCAACCAAGTGGAGGATACCTTGAGGAGGAATTCTATTAGGCCTTCAGTACTAGTACAGACTCTGAATGAGAGAACTTTTGTAGAGCTTTTCAGAAGCAAGCCAGTGGAGAGGTCATCTACAAATTCTTCAGCTGCTAGCAGGCCAAATCGTACCACAGGTTCTTCCAGTGCTAGTAACAACCCTACAACTCGGTGCTTTAACTGTCGTGGCTTTGGTCACATGTCTTTCGAGTGTCCGTCTCCAAAGATGAATGTTGCCTCTCCTCCTTCTAAACAAGTTGCTATGGTCAACAAAGATGAGAAAACTGTTGTACATGAAGAGGTTTGTACGCCATCGGACGAGGATAATGAGTATAATGAACAAGATTTGGAAGCTGATGCACATTTGGAGGGATGTTTAGGTGTTCTTCGACCTCTATGGGTTACTAGAAAGCAAAAGGATGATCCTAAACTTCATCGTGGGCAGATCTTTCAGACACGAGTCAAGTGTGCGGGTCAGATATGTTCTCTTGTAATTGATACGGGGAGTTGTGCGGATGTCATTGCTGAAGACACGGTTAAGAAACTTGGATTAAAAGTTGAGCATCATCCGGACCCATATGAGGTGGCATGGATTACAAATACAAAAATGCGGGTTACTCAAAGATGTTTGGTTACATTTTCCATTGGCAAGCTTAAGGATACAGTTATGTGCGATATTTTACCCCTTAAGGTTTGTCATATCATCTTGGGGCGTACCTGGCTATGGGATCGACACGCACACCACGGTGCTCGTGCCAACACTTATTCAATTTTTAAGGGCAATACTAAATTTACTCTTACTTGTGCTATTGACTTGCCCAAATTGAAGCTTGCAAAGAATTCATCACTGATCCGACGTGGGTGTTCTTGTGTTCATAACTCGACGGAGTCGAGTTTTTCGCAGAGGAGGAGAAATGATGCAGGACAAAAACAGGTTCAACGCGAGACGTGGTTGGAACAATACGCTAGACTTTGGAAGCCCAATTAGGAGGAATTGTATTTAACTAGGAATTGTATTTTATTTAAATTCTTTAATTTGTAGTTACCTTATTTAAGTTGTAATTATCTTATTAGAATTCAATTAGGGTTAGGAGAGTTGGATTGAAGTATTATAAATAGGGTTGTACCTCAGTATTTTAGGGACATTGAATTATAAAATCACTTTGAGTATTCTGAACTCTCTGCGTGAGATATTGTGTGTGTGCCCTAATTACCCCGTCCCCCATTAGACTGTCTCAGAAGCATTATCTCATCCTGGTTGGAAGGCGGCAATGGTGGAAGAAATGATGGCTTTGGAGAAAAATGGTACTTGCGATTTAATTGTGCCACCTCCTCACGCATCCATAATTGGCTACAAATGAGTTTATACAGTCAAAGTGAATCTTGATGGATCTCTTACACGCTTCAAAGCTTGACTAGTTGCTAAAGGATATGCTCAAATTTATGATGTTGATTATTCAGAGACATTTTCTCCTATTGCAAAAATGGCTTTTGTGCGTTTGTTGATTTCTCAGGTAGCTTCGTATCACTGGCCATTACATTAGTTAGATGTTAAAAATACATTTCTTTATGGTGATTTACACGAGGTTGTGTACATGAAACAACCTCCAGGGTTCATTGCTCAAGGGGAATCTGGTTTGGTATGTAAACTAAAGAAATCTTTGTATGAATTGAAACAGTCTCCACGGGCATGGTTTGACAGATTTACAGAGGTGGTTCTTGAGTATGGTTTATCAAGGTGTGATAATGATCATTCGATGTTTCATCGGGAGACTTCAGCAAGGCGAATCTTATTAATTTTGTATGTAGATGATATCGTAATTACAGGGGATGACAAAGATGGTATTATTGCCTTAAAGTCCTTGATGCAAAAGTTTGACACTAAGGATTTGGGATAGCTGCGATATTTTTTGGGGATTGAAATGGCTCAATCAAGCAAGGGTATATTCTTGTCCCAGAGAAAATATATTTTAGATCTTTTGGAGGAGACTGGCTTATTAGGATGTAAACCAGCTAACACACCCATGAATACTAGTCAAAAGTTAACAACAAACGGAGGAGACCTCTTGGAAAATCCAGAAAGGTATAGGAGACTTGTGAGAAGACTCAATTACCTTACGGTCACACGACCAGACATTGCCTTCCCTGTCAGTGTGGTAAGTTAGTTTTTATCCTCTCCGAGGTCCTCACATTGGGATGCGGTTTAAAGGATATTGAAGCATCTTAAGGGTGCTCCATGGTGTGGATTGGTTTTTCGTGATCATGGCATAATGGAGTAGAAGGATTCTCAGATGCAAATTGGCAAGGGCTCCATCAGATAAGAGGTCTACTATAGGGTATTGCGTATTTGTTGGAGGAAATCTCATAGCATAGAAGAGTAAGAAACAGAATGTTATTTATAGATCCAGTGCGGAATCAGAATATAGAGCAATGACTTATGTTTCGTGTAAATTTATTTGGATGAAGCATTTGTTAACCGAACTAGGATTCAACAAGTTGGTACCTATGCACCTTTGGTGTGATAATGAGGTAGCTCTTCACTTTGCTTCTAATCCGGTGTTTCATGAAAGGACTAAACACATAGAAGTTGATTGCCAATTTGTTCGTGAAAAGATCCAAGAAGGAATTATATCCACAAGTCATATTAAGACTGACGAACAGCTTGTTGATGTGTTTACCAAAGCCTTGGAAGCTACTAGAATTACATATATTTGTAACAAGCTGAGCATGATTGATATACATGCTCCAGCTTGAGGGGGAGTGTTAGTAAATATTATTCTAAAGGTATAATTAGGGAGATTGCATAATTAAGGAATAATGATTGATTTACTTTCCATATGAACTGCAACTCTAAGCCTAGGCGACGCCTTCTTTTCTATGAACACCCCACCACTAAATGATGAACTTTACCAATTTTCGCCTCCGACCTGACCTGGGGGAACACACGGTCAAGCCAAGCCCTTACCCGCCTGAAGGGAATGAATATCTCCTTCGTCTGGTCGAGAAGGGAGAAAGCCTACTATACATTGTATCTACTATACATTGTATGACAGATAAATAATAAGAGTTTTCTCCCTTCTTTCTTTGTTCACAATTGTGATAAGATGAATTCATTATTAAAGTACAAAAGCTATCTTTACTTACTAAAACAGAAAATAAGGTATAGTCCTCAGTCCCTCCGTCAAAGTTTACACGGCCACGATACGTTTTGCATGCACTTTAAGGAAAGCCAAAAAAATGTCTGCATATTATAATTATATCTTTCACCCATCTCCAATAATTATGAAAATATAAATAAAAAATATTGTGTAATTTCAAAAGCACGTGAAAATGTAATTAGTAATCATTTACCATCAATATGGTAATTGAGAAGTGCTACAAGTTTAAGAAACTCCCACCATGAAGGCATCCAAAAATAAATCAGAGTATATGGTTTTTTATCGGGAATAAATTGAAGTATACACATCAACGCAAAAACAAAAAAAAAAAAAAAACAAACGGATACAACAAACTATTTAAATGCGTATCGCCAAAAGGCGAAACCACATATAATCTTAAGGTTTCTTATTACCTTTAAGTTTATTATTATCCTATCACCTTGTCTATAGTGATTAATCAATTCTCCTGGGCAATCAAGGATAAGAAAGGACTACCTATTATTCCCTGTTCAAGTGTTTAATTAAGTCCACCTAACAATTCTCTACCGGTCCTTAAAGCAAATACCATAAACAATTAAATATTAGTGTTCCATGAACTCCATGAGTAATATTTGTACATTTCAGTCGACCCTCGCCACCACATAGCACAACCGTTAACATTTCTAATTACAAATAGAAAAACTAATGGACTCATATTACTTAGTTGATACCAATGAACACACAATCCACTTCACATAGCATGACTGATACTGCCTTCACAAGTATAACACAAGAAAGAAAAAAAAAAGCACACGTAATTGGTTCTTTGAGCAATATATTATTTAATATGTTCTAAATTGGATTAAACAAAAGAATGACTAACTTAGCTCTGCGTGTGTCCACTCATTTCATTAAATCTTGATGAAATCTATTTGCCATGTGCCCATGCATATATACATGCCACATCACAAGCAAATCCTTTCTCACTATTTAATGTTTCGGTTTTAACTATTTAATACTCCCTCCATCCGAAATTAAATGCCCACTTCTGACTTATTTTGATCAAATTGACTGTTTTTGGAATTAATAATTAAGCATATATAAATATATTTAAAAATTATAAAAAATTGAGGTTAGTAATAAATTATATATACTTTCTTTTGATTATAACCTCCTCACCTATATTTTGCCAAATGCTACAAAAATTAGCTTTAAATATGGTCAATTAGACTAAAAATAGTGAGAACTTTGCATTTAATTTGGGACAAATCAAGTATTTTTTTGTGGGGAGGGAAGTAATGAATTTCTTTCTTGTGAAATGCACCAAGGAAACTAATGCTATGTTTTAAGTTTTGGGCTGAAAAGAAAAAGGACAAAAATCTTAATTATAGGATACAAAGAAAATAATAGAAAATTTTTTAAGTTTTCTTTTATGTTGATTATGAGTTTATAAAGGAATGAAAACTTAAGTTCTACTTTTGGATCACTATTTTACCCTTTTAGAACAAAATTGTTGGGTTCGTAAGAGGGGCATACTAGGGATTTATAAAATATTTAGTTATGAGTTTTCTGTCCTAAACCATCTATTTTCCATTTTTTATTTTCCTTTCTTTTCTTTTATGTCCATTAAAAAACTCAGAAACGAGAGAATTGGAAAGCTAATGTTTTCTGTCCTTTTTTCTTTTCCATCCTTTTTTCTTTTCCATCATTTCAAAACTCCGAAACACTGTAAAAACTTTATAATCTGAATGATCGAGTCCAAATTTTAGGCCTCCAGCTATAAGGTTAGACCTCCAGCAGGTGCATACAATCTCCCACCAACACGCACACTGGGTAATGTCATAGTAAACTATATGTGGGTGCATGCAAGTCAACTATCTTATTATCCTATGAAGAATTTAAATCTCAAATTTTTATAACCAATAATTTGTAAGGGAAGAGAAGCAACCTCAAATAGAAACTATAAACCTCTAAAAGGTAAAATTTATACCAAGAAAGGAGGGAGTGGAGGTGTGACATGCCAAAAAAAAGAATGTAGGAGGTGGGGAAAGGAAAGAAAGGAAGGCAAAAAAAGCTTACCTTTACCAAGACCTTTGATTTTCCCATAACTTTGACAACTTCACCAACATATGACCCGGGCTCCTGAAGCAACTGTAGTTTTTCTTTGAGCATCCTCACTGAAATACAATCATCAATTAAGTGACTTCTTCAACAAATGAAATTGTAATAAGATACAATGATATGGATCTCTGGTGAACTTCTAAGTCATCTACATCCCAGCAAAAAGAAAAAGCCTCCTAACCAATCATGCATAAATTTGAAGAATATATAAATTTTAAACTTTTCAAGTACTTCCTAACTTGGTATGTTATCAGCTGGTTCAGCTGGTTTCCAAGAGTATTCAAGTCATTTCTTTGCATCTGATAACCCATTACATTATTCAATTGGTTGACCTTATTTGGTTCAAGTATTAGCATCACAACAGAATAATATACATATTGCTGTTAGAGCCATTGCAATCTTAATATATAAACATATCTCCATTATGGAAAAGGTGAAGTGCCATATACTAACAAAGTTTTAGTTTCTAACTTGACTCCAAAAAACAATGAATTTTTTTTAAAATAAACCTATAAAATTCTAAAAATAATAATCCAGAAGAACTACTAATAAATAGTGTCAGCAGCTCATACATTCCTTACTTTCATCATAAATTTTCCCCCTAATCCTTAATAAACTTCTGAGAAATCAAACATATTGAAATTATAAAGAATCAACCAAATTCTAATCTGAAAACTCCAAAATAACATGTTGAGACGGAATTTCGTATACCCATATATATATATACCATTAGAATTGAGATCGTTTCGCTGAGCTTCGAGTCGATTGAGATTGTGACTCTTCTGGCGAACCTGAAGCTGATGATCGTGTATGTGTTGGAGATAGTACTGCCTGAGACCTTCCCCTTGCTACGATTTTTTGCCCGCACATGCCGCGCTAGACGTCGCTGGGTCATGCTGGTTCAATTCGATCATGGCTGTCGCCATTGTTGTTGGATTAGTCTCCGTGAAAAGAAGAAAAAAAGATTGTGAGAATGAATGATTATTACTAGGGTTTGAAATTGGGGGAGAAAAAATCAGAGATTCGATTATGTGTGTCTTATTATTTACTCCCGCACACGATTTTGGGCGTCAACAAACAGTAGCTGTCTTTCTATTTTCCTTTTCCTATAAAATTAAGAAATAACCCTATGTTTCTGAACTTTCAATACCTATACCTATACCTATACCTATACCTATACCTATACCTATATATAATAAGGTAAATATCGACCTATTTTATTTAATTTTGAGTTAACTTAATAGTTTAAATTTGATGACTCACTAACTTAAAAAAAATATTTTAATTTTCTTGTCTTCTTAGTTATAAATTTTGATATTCACAAAAGTCAATTCAATAATTCAAAATTTAAGTTTTTTTCAAAATTTAACTACATATTTATTATTAAATATAAAATGCATCTTTTGTCACTAAAAATTGGTAAATATAAAAAAAAAAATAAAGAAAGAAAAACTTTTGAATTATCAAATCACAAACTTTGAATTGCTAAGTTAACTCGAGGCTAATTAAAATGTCGCTAAAAAATGTCATGTAAAATCTACCTGATCATTTTTAAAAGCTTACAAATGCTTGCACAAGTTATTAAGCTTGTTATATGAAAAAAAAAAAAAAAAAATTTGTAAGTTTTTAATAAATAAATTTAAATTCAAAATACAATTTTATCCTTATATTAATTTTATTATGATTATAATGTAAAGATTTACAATAAATATTTTAAAATTTGTACTTATGTTATTTAATGTTATATACAAATTTGTATATTTTTTTTTTGGTAAAAAGCTTTGGCAAGAAAATTGATTAAGTTTTCCATCTATTTCTTTTCTCTTATATTCATTAAGAAACGCAGTAAAAACATGATAAGATGGTAACTTAATTTTTTAGTCCATTTCTTTTCTTTTACGTCCTTTTTAAAACTAGTATCTCTAAAACTAAATTGTAATAGTATATATCTTTAAAAAAAATAAATGATATTTTCAGAGTAAAAACAAATTTATTAAAATATATATACATTTAACAATACTTTTATAACTGTTTTAGTGATAATAAATATTTTAAGTAACATTTATTACTTTGAAACACCATTTTTAGTTGTATAATTTAAATTGCCTAACTAAAAGCATATTTTGATTAATTGTCGGCTCAATCGAGTCAAAAATAACTATTATTAATGTGTTCTATATAAAAATAATCATAAAATAATTTACCTGATATTAATTTATTATTATCATTAAAAAAAATACAATATGAGAAGTAATTTTTTTTTTATAAAGATCATCTTACCTAATTTGAAATTATTACTATTAAAATATAAATATAATTATAATTTCGAATACAAGTAGGATTTTATTATTAGTTGTATAATATAATTTTTGAAGAAAATTATTTTCTTAAAAGAATCATTTTACCTAATTTAAACAAATAATATCATTAATTAATATATATATATATATATATATATATATATATGAGACTGATTCACAACCAACGTTGTAAGGATAAGATTATCCTTATAACAGATTTTAGCCGTCTATCTGCAGATCAAACGGTAAGGAGGATCTTCTGTCTACAATTTAATATAGGGGAGCCCGCAGTTTAATTATGCGAACGAGAAAATTGTCCAAAATACCCCTCCTCTGTCTGCATAATTAAATTACTGATGCTAGATATAGCTCAACGCAGTTTAAACAATGTCATTTTTGGCCAGCTTGTCTGCAGTATTAGTACGACTTCACTTTTGGGTGGCCCGTACGTAATTTAATACTGTAGACGCTATTTAGCGTCCGCGGTATTAAACTACAGACTCTGAGTATTGTGAAGAATGTTCAAACGACGTCATTTTAATATAAATCACCATTCGCAGTTTAATATTGCGTACGGTGAGTCCTTCTATATCAGATACGTTTTCTTTCTTCCTTATCTGAGATCTAAACATGAAAAGTAATAAAACCAAGTTTAATAAAAAAAAAGTTATAATACCAACATGAATTTGAACATGGCATTTCGTTTATAATAGTTTAATAATACAACCAGAAGATGAAAGTAATAAAATATTATTGAGAGAAATGAAATTATGAAGATTCAGGCTTTTTCAATCCTAAATCTTTATAATGGTTTCTCTTATTATGGTTTATAAATATTCCACATATTGCACACTTTAAAAGTGGCTTATGTCTTGCTATTTGTTCAACAACATTTTTCAACCGTGTTACTATTTTGTCGCCTTTTGTCTGCGAACAAATTGGATTAAAAATAGGATAATTAAGCTCAACATCATCATCATCACCACGCAATTCCATTACTTCCTCAGCCTCAATAATATGTTGCACATTGTTGTCCCGTATTATATTTACACATTTGATAGGGATTTTGGCCATAATTTGTTCCTCACGATAAAGTATTTCAACAACATAATTAGTGGATTCTTTAGAACATGAAATGTAAAATATCGACTTTTATTGAATAAAATTTAATTTTTTTCACATATTATTCTGAAATAGTAAAGTATTATATTGATAAAAAGTTAAAAGCTAAGGATGTTATGTGCAAATTATATTATGTCGGGGAATATTCGATTTTTCGGGAAATATTCGTTCTATTAGGGAATATTCGATCCGTACGACGGCGCCGAAATAACCAATCATTAGTGTACCTCACAATTAAATATTGTCGGATATAGACAACGACAACATTAACTTTTTAATGGTCAACGGTACTATCACTTTTAGCTGTTAAAATACATGGTGATATAAGAATAGTAGTATACGGTATTTCATGGTATTTTACTGTAGTATACGATATTCTACAGTTGCGCACGGTATTGCACATTATCTCATATTATTGATCTGATAAAGTGGCTATTGCATAATATTCATCAATAATTGTTGTTACACAATATTTTGTATTATTGAACCAATAATTGTCATTACAATATATATTTTATATCATTGAGTCAATAACTGTTATTTCACCATATTTTAAATTATTGAACCAATAAGTGTTATAGTAGCTCATGCATTGTATTTCACATTATTAGAATTAATAATTGTCACAGTAATGTGTTATTACATTATTTTTGAATTATTGTTATCACTGTTGTAGCATTACTCTAATTATTACATTTAATTGTTAGTTGATATTTTGGTTATAAGTTATAAAATAAATTTATCAGAATGGTTGGTAAGTGTCAGATAGGGAAATAATTTTGGTTAAAAACAAATTTCAATGAAAAATGTGAAAAGAAATGGGAGAATTAATTTTGTGTATTTGGAAGCATGTGGGGGAGGTGAGGAAAGTGAGAATAAATTAAGGAAATAGGATATCACGTGAAGGAAAGAAGAAAGAAAAATAAGAAAAGGAGGAAAGAAAAGTCAGGAAAGGATGAGGTGGGGGAGGAAAATAAAGAAAAGGGGAGTGAGTAGGGAGCATGTGGGGGAGAGAGGAAGAAAATTAGGAAATGGTAGGTGAAAGCCAGTACTATAAAAGGGGGACTCTAGTAATGAATTCTTCACATCTTTATTTCTTCTACTGATATATTGTGAGTATACTTTGAGTATAGTAAAATTACTCTGAAGTTTTGGTAAAGCCAAAAGGAGTGCAAGAATTTCTCAAGTCGATCAATTTCATAGAAAATAATATTCAGTCAAGTGATAAGGTAAGTGATATCATTTTCTTTCATACTCTTAAACTTACTATAATAAGTATTGTTCGGTCAAATTCATGAAATAATTATAATTTCCTTAATGGTTTGTGTTTTATTTATTATCATTTCACGTGAACCTTCTTATTTACCTGATCATTTCTATTAAATTTTAACTGTTATTTTTGAACTATGGATCTTGAATATCATTCTTGAATTTGACACCACATTATGTTGATAATTTGGACATTATTTGAATCTGCACAAAGTAAAATTATAAATTTTTGATATTTATTTGTTATCCAATTATTCTTTTTTTGTGTTTATCATTTATTTCACTACATTTTGTTCTAATCATCATAATCATGTTGTTATGAATATCTATGGTCTGGAACACAGATGATAGGATAAAGACGATAAAATTGTTGTGTCTTTTAGGGAACGTGGTGAATGTTCTTTTTGGCTTGAGACAAAGAAAGACTGTTGTTTGACATGATCATGACCAGTGGTATTTCTGATGATAAAGATTGATGATGATTTTTTTGAAAAAGAGAAATGAGTAGATATCATGATTTACATGATTCTCCTAATAGTTGTTATTCTGCTTCAGTCGTTGATATAAACTTTTTTCAAAACTTAACTGCAGTTGTTAATTTGAATCCGCACTAACATAACTTGGTTTGGCATAACTTTGATAAGAAATATTGCTTGGATAATATACAACATTGTTCATCTAGCTGATGCAAATAGGTTAGACTATCAATAACCATTCATCATCGAATAACCTTCAAAATATAGTTCAAAATGTATTTCCATAATGTTGTTCAAGACTGAATAGTACAAGCGCTTTAATAATTATATCAACAATGGATAGAATACTTGCTTCGTTACCATCACTCAACAATTATGTTTGTTTACGCCCTGCGCCACTGTACTAGAGTTTTCAAATCTTCCTGTTTTCAACAAACCATTCCCAACAAGCACATCATACAATATTAGTCTATTTGACTTAACATCCTGGGCTTTTTGTTAACCACACATCTATGCACAACATTCATTAAGATTAAAGCTTTAAAAAACTTCTTTAAACCATAGCATCAATGACCCAAAATACACATCCAATACTTATTTTGATTAACACTAAATTGATATAGAAACCTTTAAAACATCTTTAGTCTAATTTTTAAAACTTCCATATAGCTTAAATTAGCTTATATATCATACACACACTTGACCTTGCACTAATGAACAATCAATTTCCATGTTTACACCAAATAGTGTATTTGAGACAAATTCACAAACACTTAGTGAGCATGCAACTCAAATTTCAGATCTCATAGCTTAGATGCATAATCAAATCCCTAAATCTAGATTTCAACGTTATTCCTTCAGAATCCTACTTGATTCCCAACAAATAAAACCTCCCACAAGCAATCCACAACCACAAATAATCACTAAGCATAATTATTTCTACGAATTGTTAGAGAAAAAATTATACCCTTTGACTATAAGCTTTGATTCATGAACCCTTGAACTATAGGAATGTGGGATGAAATTAGACTCCTCTTTGATGATTAATGGTTCAGCACTTCCTTAAATACGAGCTTAGTATCTAAGCCTTATAATACTCCTTCTAGTCTAATGAAATTTTTTGTCAGGGTTGACAGAATTTTGTGAAGAACTTGTATAGCTCGGGCACATAGTTGATATCATTCCTCTATAATACATGAACAATACCCATAAGTTTAGTTATACTGAGAATGGTTAAATGTGTGTCGTATTCTTCCATTATATAAGTAGTAGCTTGCTCACTAATAAGCTAGGTGAAGTAATCTCCTTCTTACACCCACAATTCCACTAAGTCTCAATTCTCATTAGCACTCTTAGCATATTAGTTAACTTACATGCATATATTACATACACCCACACCCACGTAGTATATATATACATACACATGAAATATATGTATATATATTTTTATATTACCCCAATTCAAATATTCTATTTAAAAATCAAAATTACATAATTATACACTTATAATTATGTACAAACTCATTTCACAAATTAAAGAATTTAATTAGTCAACTCTTTTAAGATAACAAATCTCATAATTTAAAATAATTAATATCTATTAATTATTTTAATTAGCTCATTTAAATTATATAATTAACATTTTATAATTAATTTGAATTTCATTTCACACTTCATTCCATAAATCATTTCCGAACAATTATACTATACACTAAGCCAAAACTCATGATACTTCTAAATACGCTCCGCTTGACATCATACCTCATAATGAACTGACATTTGCGTTACTTCAAATTATTGTAATGAAACACTAGTATTAAATAACTACCTCATTTAATTATATAACTTAAATATATTAATCACCTAATTTAATAGAATGAATTAAATCGAAGAACCCATACATTCAATTCCGTACCAACGCACAGCCGTGTAAAGCTTATCAAGCTATCATAGCTTTAAATCTCAATTCTGATTAATTAAAAGTAATCCACTTTACCTCAATAAATATAAATGTCACATATATATACATATTATATTACAGTTCATTCGCATAACGCATTTCAAAATAAAATTCATATTATAAAAATAAAAATTTTATTTATAATAACTGGTAATATTCACAGATATTACAATCCCCCCCCCCCCCCCCTTACAAAAATTATATCCTCGGAATTGCTACAACAAAGTTAATTAAAAAGATGGGGGTAGTTTTTCATCATTTTCTCCTCAAGTTCCCATGTGGCTTCTTCTACGCTATGATTCCTTCATATTACTTTCACGGAAGATATCGTTTTGTTCTTTAACAGTTTTCCTTTCTTGTCGAATATGATCTTTCCCTTCCACAGAGACACTTTCAAGAATACGTAACTCCCTACTTCAAGGTACCTGTTTCACCTATGCAAGTCAGCATACTTTTTTTGTCTGTCCTGTGCGACTACTAGTCTAGCTTTTATCAATTTAACGATTTTCGCTTTTTGCTGAATCAGTTCAGGTCCCAAATGTTGTCGCTCACCCATCTCATCCCAACACAGTGGCGTTATGCACTTCCTTCCATACAGGGCTTCGTAAGGCGGCATGCCGATACTCGTGTGATAACTGTTATTGTATGCAAATTCCACCAAAGGCAAATGATCATCCCAACTTTTCTTAAAGTCTATAACACATGCTTGCAACATATCTTCCAAGGTTTGAATAGTCCTTTCACTCTGACCGTCAGTTTGAGGATGATATGCCGTACTCAACCTTAACTACGTTCCCATTCTTTCTTGGAGACTTCTTCAGAATTTTGACGTAAAGCGCGAATCTCGATCTGACATAATGGATACCGGCAACCCATGTCTTGAAACAACTTCCTTGATATACAATCTTGACAGCTGAGTCAAATTGAACATAATCTTAATCGGTAAGAAACATTAACAAAAAAAACTTAAATTCCATCGAAAATAAGTTTTTTTCTGACGGAAAAGGTAAATTCGACGGAATCTGTCTAAAAAAGTGTTACATTAGACAAAAAAATTCCCGTATTCCAATGGAATAGGCTTATTTTCGACAAATTAATCCCGACGCGATTATTTACGATCGAATTTCTGACGGAATTATCTGTCGAAAATAAGTTTTTTTCTTGTAGTGAATTGTGCTGATTTTGTCAATCAATCCACAATTACCCATATTGCGTCGTAACCCTTCTGAGTAGTCGGAAGTCCTAACACGAAATCCATAGTGATATGCTCTCACTTCCATTCTAGTATTTCTCGGGATTGTAACAACCCACTAGGTCTCTGATGCTCAGTCTTTACTCTCTGACAAGTTAGGCATTTAGCAACGCACTTCGCAATCTCCCTTTTTATATTTGGCCACCAAAAATGTTGTCTAAGATCTTGATACATATTTGTACTCCCAGGGTGAATTGAGTACCTCGAATTATGGGCTTCTTGTAAAATCTCCTCTCGCAATTCTGGCATTGACGGTACCCACACTCGCTTTTCAAATCTTAGGATTCCATCAGTATCCATCTTAAATTTTACTTTTTCATTCTCTGTTATACGAATATTTATTCGACCACATTCTTCATCTTTCTCCTGAGCTTCTCTCACTTTATCCAATAGAGTTGGGCGAATTTCTATCGCATATAACCTCTCTTTTGGTCCTTTTGGACATTTCACTTCCAGTTCCATTCTAGCCGTTTCCCTTACTAACTCATCCTGTGTTGTCAATATTGACAATTTTTCCATTCCCTTTATACTCTGTGCATCTTCCACAACATTGACCTTCCTTGGATGATATAGGATTTCACAGTCGTAATCCATAATCAATTCCAACCATCTCCTCTGTCGCATGTTTAATTCCTTTTGTGAGAAGATATGCTTCAGACTTTTATGATCCATATATATCTCATATTTCTCTTCGTAAAAATAATGTCTCCAAAATTTTAAGGCAAACACTACCGCCGCCAATTTTAAGTCATGGGTCAGATATCCCTTCTCATAGTCTTTTAGTTTTCGTGATGCATACGCAATAACCTTACTGTTCTGCATAAGCACACAACCTAGTCCTTTGTGCGACATGTCACTAAATACCATAAAATTTCCCGTATCATCTGGTAGAGATAACACCGGCACTTCACTTAGTCGTTTCTTTAATTCCTTGAAACTTTCTTCGCACTTCTCAGGCCATATAAACTTCACTGTCTTTCTAGTTAAATTAGTCAACGGAGTCGCTATATTTGAAAAATCTTGAATAAATCGTCGGTAGTAACCTGTTAACCTTAAAAAACTTCTTACCTCTGTTGGTGTCTTTGGTTGTTCCCAATTTATCACTGCTACCACCTTCACATGATCGATAGAAATTCCTTCATTATCAATTACATGTCCCAAAAATTGAACTCTCTCTAACAAGAATTCACATTTCGAGAACTTGGCATATAACTTCTCTTTTCTCAATATTTCTAACACTACTCTCAAGTGTTCCGTACGATCCTCTTGTGTCTTAGAATACACCAAGATATCATCAATGAATACCACCATGAATTTATCTAGATATGGTTTGAACATCCTATTAATCATGTTCATAAATGTTGCTGGTGCATTTGTCAACACAAACGACATTACCAAAAACTCATAATGTCCGTATCAGGTTCTAAATGTCGTTTTAGGTACATCTTCCTTTTTAACTTTCAGCTGGTGATACCCAGTTCGCAAATCTATCTTCGAGAAACATTTTGCTTTTTTTAATTGGTCAAATAAATTGTCATTCCTTGGTAATGGGTACCTATTCTTAATTGTCACTTTGTTTAATTCCCAATAATTGATACAAAGTCGCAACGACCCATCATTCTTCTTGACAAATAACACTGGTGCTTCCCACGAAGATACACTCAGTTGAATATACTTTTTATCCAAAAATTCTAGCAGTTGTATCATCAATTCCTTCAGTTTTACTGGAGCCATACGATATGGGGCTTTCGATATGGGGTTGGTTCAGGGTACTAAGTCAATCACAAACTCAATTTCTCTATCTGGCGGTAACCCTAGTAATTCCTCTAGAAATACATCTACAAACTCCTTAACTACCGGTATTTGGTTCATCTCAGCTCCTACCATTTGTGTATCTACTACGTGAGCAAGATATCCCACATAACCTTTTCTCAACAACTTTTTGGCCTGCATCATCGTTAGACAACACGACTGTCTAGGCGACTTGCTGCCATAAAACACTATTTTTGACTTTTGTGGAGTCAGAAAGTGTATGCTTTTCTTTTGATAATCAATTACTGCCCCATGATTAAGTAACCAATCCATTCCGAGAATAACATCAAACTCTCCGAGTTGAATTGGAATCAAATCCACAGACATGATATGACCCCTTATAACAACAATACAATTTCTATACATATGAGTAACATGAATTACTCAACTTCAATGTTTAAGGGGTTATCTAACTTTTCTAGGGATAAATTTAATCTTTTAGCAAAATCATCAAATACAAATGAACAAGTAGCACCCAAATCAAATAATACATAAACATTTATATCACTGATCGGAATGATACCTAACACCACATCCCTTGATTGCACCGCATCTTGCATCGTAATGTTAAATGTCCGGGCTACAGGTCGATTTGGCTGAACTGGTGTCATGATGGCTAACTTGCCATTGTTGTTATTACTCCCACAATTTTCATTTCTTCCATCCAACATCTTCTTAAGGCAATCTCAAGCTAAGTGACCCTTTGCTCCACACGTATAACTTTAACCATTCCTTGAACTTGGGCAATTATTAGCCATGTGTCCCTCTTTCCCACAAGTATAACATGCTCTCTTTCCTTACAAACAAGTTCCAAAATGACCCTTTCCACAAACCTTGCATGGCTCAACCCTCCTTTTTACTTCTCCCGGATTACTTCCAAAATTACTGTTGTTGTTGTTATTCTACTTTCTCTTATTGAAATTATTGCCCCCGCTACTTCCTCCCTTGTTTTCTCCTTCATCTTTCTTTTTATTTTTATCCTGATTGAACTTGTTAACAGCTTCAGTTACACCCTCTGCAAGTATAGTTTTCTCTAGTATTCTGGTAAACATGCTGATTTGAAACATCGATACCCGACTGTAAATCCACGACTTCGATCCTTGTTCGAATCTTTTCTCTTTACGATCATCAGTACTCACTTGGTATGGAGCAAACCTTGTCAACTCATTGAATTTTATCGCGTATTCGGGAACAGTCATATTTCCTTGTTTCAGTTCTAGAAACTAAACTTCCATCTTATCTTGCGCGCATGGTGGGAAATATCTTTCGAAAAATATTTTCTTAAATTTTTCCCAAATGATGTTTCCGTGTCCTACCCTAGTCTTGTTAGCTTCCCACCAATAACTAGCATTCCCTTTCATCATGAAAGTAGCAAGAGCGATCTTTTGCTTATCTGCTACTCCAATAAAGTCGAACATTTTTTCAATTTCCATTACCCAAGTTTGGGCTTCTATTGGGTTTATGGTCCCCTTAAACTCCGGAGGTCCAACCATCTTAAAGTCTTTGAAATTGGCTAGGTGAGTTGGGGTAGGGTTTGGGATATCAATTTTTGGGTTCCTATTTTCCATGTTTTTGGCTAGGAGATCGGCAATCCTTTGTAGTGAATCCACCAGATCCCTTTCATTATTCACAAATTGTTCTTGTGCAGGACGACCTTGCAATATTATTCGAGGTGGCATTTTCTGTTTAAATACATTAGCGTTATTACGATATCGTTTAAATAAAACAATTACGATTCTATTTCAAACATTAAATCCACATAAGGAACATCTTATAAACATAGTTATATAAACATATGCCATGAACCATACATCATATTTATATATCCATCCCGCTCAATAAAATAAAAGCCCAGTATTTACAACATACGACTATTGTTTACATCAAAAGTCTAGAACTTCCATAATATTAACATATACACATATATGTATCATCATGACCAACAACCACTGGACATCTTATGGTAGCATCCCACGTCGTACCGCATCTTGATACTCCTCGTTCAGGACGTTCGATACTAGGCCTCGACTCACGGTGTGATAAGATTGACCATACTGGACTGGGTAACGTATAATCATATCATGTACTCTATAAAATGATGTCCAACATGTGTAACCCATGGAGTCAATCCGAGCCTTCTTATCTCTAACTTCTCCCTCCACATAATCCACTCGTTTAGCAACTCTAATCCAGGCATTCTCTATCCTAACCAGCTCTGCAGTCTCATCTGCTAATTGCTTCTACAAAGCTTTCTTTTCATTCTCCAATTGTATAGCCTTATTTTTTGCTTAACTAAGTTTAGTTCCAGATTCTCATTTCGGGTGATATAGAACTGAACCACCGACTCCTCCTGCTCTATTTCTTCATGCTGTTCTACAACCAATACTTCTAACTGCTGCACTCGGTCCTTTAGCTCTATATTACGATTATGTAACTCTTGAATCAACTCCTCATCTGGTGAAGGAGTAAGCAATCCATTCGAATCTCCTCCTAGCTCGTCTGCCTCCTTAGGATCCTCTTCGGACTCTAAAACAGGCTTGAACTCTCTGCCCTCAGCAGTAATCAGGGGGCTCGGTGCCACTATTATAGGCTCTGTACAAACTATATGTTTGTCTTGCACTTCTTCTTCCCTAACTTGACTTGACCATCCTGTCTTTGCCATCCTGCCACCACAAGTTTAAAATTTTAATTAGTACTTGCAGTAACATAAGTCTATTAATTGTCAAATAAACACATAAGAAATGTTATTATTTTTTATCAATGAATATTCCTCAATTCATTCCTTAGGACTCGATTTGAGTTTTACCAAGGTTTTTCCATCTAAGATGTATAACCTACAGCTCTGATACTAACCTGTGATACCCCAAAATTCGGGTCCCTTGAACCTCGGGTTCGGTGCTTACTGTTCAACACATCCATACATTTATACTACCCATCATACAAAATGACTTACATTAACTTATATTAGTTCAAAAATACAACATAAAATCCTAGGTTATCTAACATTTACTATTGCATCCCTTAAAATCAAATATATACATACATGTTTTCTTAAACATTAAAAACAAAAGATATAACAGATACAATCTATTTGTGAGCCTTTTCTTTTCCTTTGGTAGAAACTGTTCCACCTGGTTTTTTGTTTTTCACTGAAAAGATTTAAATAAAAAAGAACGAGCAATATAAATGCTTAGCAAGTATAATGGGTATAGAATAAACAATTGAATGTAATTAAGCTTCTTGAAAACCTTTCCACAGTTGAACGATAACTGTGAAAACAACATAAATAAATCTGTCTTAAAACTCTTCTTTGACTTTGAATTCAACACTATTCTGAGGTTCATAAGACCTTGAAATCATTTTTGGTGTACAAGAATAATCATAGCAACCTCCAGACTATATAACTCTTTAACTGTACTGTACGCAAAGGGGATCAACCTTTTTGTACCTTGTGTATTGTGCACAACCATATGAAACGCATTTGCATTGATGGTAAATAATAAACAACAAATTTCCCCCTTTTTATAGGGTTAAATGATTCAATAATCATCACTTGAATCCACATCAACACAACTTGGTTTGGCATAACTTTAATAAGAAATATTGCTTGGATAACATACAACATTGTTCGTCTAGCCAATGCAAAAAGCTTAGACTATCAATAACTATTCATTATCTAACAACCTTCAAAATTTAGTTCAAATCGTATTTCCATAATGTTGTTCAAGACTGAATAGTACAAGCGCTTCAATAATTATGTCAACAATGGATAGAATACTTGCTTCGTTACTGTCACTCAACAATTATGTTTGTTTATGCTATTGTTTAATTGTATTATCTACCGTGCGACCTAAATAGTATACATCGATGGTTAACAACTAAACACATAATGTTATTATTAATTCATTCAAAACTAACCTAATTTTTTGTTCAAACTTAAAAGTTAATCAAATTAGACTAACCATGCCAAACTAGATTAATTCATACCTTTAAATATATTTTATATCAAAACCCTTTTTATTAAAATATTAAAACAAATTAATATTTTTTTAAAGATTAGGGCTGGTGCGCCCCGCGCCAGGATTGAACTATGACTGGCGCGCCCCACGCTAGTTAAGCAGAGAGTTTTAAAATGAATGACGAGTGTGTCTCGCGCTCAATTTAACATAGCAGTGGCGCGCCTCGCGCCACTGTACTAGAGTTTTCAAATCTTCCTGTTTTCAACAAACTATTCCCAACAAGCACATTATACACAATATTAATCTATTTGACTTAACAGCCTGGGCATTTTGTAGACCACACATCTTTGCACAACATTCATTAAGATTAAAGCTTTAAAAAACTTCTTTAAACCATGGAATCGATGACCCAAAATACACATCCAATACCTATTTTGATTAACACTAGATTGATAGAAAAACCTTTAAAATATCTTTAGTCTAATTTTTAAAACTTTCATAAAGCTTAAATTAGCTTATATATCATACATACACTTGACCTTGCAATAACGAACAATCAAGTTCCATGTTTACACCAAATAGTGTCTTTGAGACAAATTCATAAACATTTAGTGTGCATGCAACTCAAATTTTAGATTTCATAGCTTAGATACATAATCAAATCCCCAAATCTTGATTTCAACCTTATTCCTTCGGAATCCTACTTGATTCCCAACAAGTAAAACCTCCCACAAGCAATCCACAACCACAAATAATCACTAAGCATAACTATTTCTATGAATTATTAGAGAAAGAAATTATACCCTTTGTGTGACGCCCCCAAATCTAGGCCCACACAGCCCAAACTTGAGTCGTCAAAAGACTACAACAAAATTATTACAACAAAGCACAACGTACAACAATACCGTGTATAATAATACACAACTAAGTCTTCACTATTATTGCCACACTATTTTACAACATGTGAAGACTATAATAGATATCCCTCGGACTCTCACTCCATTCCCCGGCTAAACCCCGTTACGTTTTCATCTCCTGTTGAAAAACAATGGAAAGAAAGGGTGAGCTCAAATAGCCCAGTAAGAAATATCATGACTAAGATAATGACGAATAAATTATCATTAGCCTTCAACAGTTGAGTTTTTGATAGAATACAACAGAATACAAGGTGTATATCAAAAACTGCAGTTAAATTCTTGAACAATGTTCAGATCAATAATAGCGGCGGAATGAGCAATCTATTAGAAGAATAATGTAGACTATAATGTCCACGCGCTTCTCTTTTTCGTAAAAACATCATCAACTTTTATCATCTGAAATACCATTAGTCAAGATAATACAAATTCACAGTTCCTGGTCATAATCATGCAAATCAACAGTTCATCTATGCATTACGGGCCAAAGAGAACATTCAATATAGCACCAGCGGTCATGATTATACCAGATTCAGCCTTTGGTTATAATCATACCAAACAACAGTTCATCTATGCACTACGGGCCAAAGAGAACTTTCAATATAGCACCAGCGGTCATGATTATACCAGATTCAGTCTTTGGTCATAATCATACCAAACAACAGTTCATCTATGCACTACGGGCCAAAGAGAACTTTCAATATAACAACAACGGTCATGATTATACCAGATTCAGCCTTTGGTCATAATCATACCAAACAACAGTTCATCTATGCACTACGGGTCAAAGAGAACATTAACCACGTGCCATAAAAGACACCGAACAGATGTATCGCCTTTAACCTAGTATATCGCCTTTAACCTATCATCTGTTCAACAAATATATCACATCTGTGCCCCCGGCCACAGATATTCACAACAGCTTGATTCTTGATGATTAGTACAAATAATAGTGATACAATTGATGAACAGAAGAAACAGGATAAACAATAAGTATCGGAAGTTTACTTTGTGCAGATTCAAATACTGTCCAAATTGTCAACATGATGTGGAGTGAAATTTAAAAATGTTATTCAAGATTCTCAGTTCAGAATAACGGTTACAGTTCAATAGAAAGATTCAGAAAATAGGAAGGTTCAGTTGAAATAATGAAGTTCAACTATTATGGAACATATAATATTTTCAGGAATTATAGAAGCAATAGTTACATAATAAGTTTCGATTTAGGTGTATGAAAGAAAATAATATCCCTTACCGTAGCAGGTTTGGTTAACAAAAGGTGAAGGAAATTAATATCCCTTACCATAGTAAGTTTGAATAATGGAAGATGAAAAAGATGGTATCCCTTATGAGTATAAAGGAAAATGATATCACTTACGAATATGGAATAAAAGTGTCATGTGATAATTCGTGTAGACAAATTATTTCCACACGAGACAAATAAAAAGGGTTATTCACCAACAGGTGGTAATCCGCGCTGTAAGGTTATTCCCATCAATTTGAATACGAATAGTTATTCACCAAACAGACGATAATCCGCGCCGTAAGGTTATTCCCATCAATTTGAATACGAAGAGTTATTCACCAAACATGCGATAATCCGCACCGTAAGGTTATTCTCAAAGATTAATAAGGAATGAATACAAAAGGTTATTCACCAACAGGCGGTAAACCGCGCCGTAAGGTTATTCCCACAATTTAATACATGGAAATAAATGGCACAAGAAAGAAACGATATTATTTTCGAGAATCAAAGAATGATAATCCCTTCAAGTAAAAAAGAAAATAATATCCATTTATGATGATGCAAAGAATGATACCCCTTACCGTAGTAAGTTAGAATATGAAAGAAGATAATATTCCTTACCACAGTAAATTTAAGAGTGTGAAAAGAATAATATTCCTTACCGTAGTAAGTTTAAGAGTATGAAAGAAAATGAAATTCCTTACCGCAATAAATTTAAGAGTGTGAAAAGAATAATATTCCTTACCGTAGTAAGTTAGAATATGAAAGAAGATAATATTCCTTACCGTAGTAAGTTAGAATATGAAAGAAGATAATATTCCTTACAAGTAAGAAAAAAAAATGGCATTTCTTACCTTAACACGTGACTGAATATTGATTTAAATGAGATTGATCAACCTATATATTTATAATAAAATTAGTAATTACAACATGTAAACTTTAAAGTGTATGATAACTCATATATTATGAACTATCAAAATTATATATATTTAACATAATTTTTGTAGTATAAAATACCAACTTTAAAATAGTTTTAAAAATAATATTCCAAAATAAATCTTTCAAAGAAAGCTTTTAAAAATGAATCTTCTCAAAGAAGAGTCTTCTAAAGGAAGATTTGTGAATACCGTGAAAAATAGGAATTTATAAAATTACTACTCTTTAATAAAAGACTTACTTGAAAAATTCCTGCACTCCTTTTGGCTTTCAAACACTCAAAATAGCCTTACTATTCTCAGAGAAAACTCATAAAATTCTTATAGAAAAATTTTATGTTTTAGGTGTGATTTTTCTATTCAGCTGAACAAGCTATTTATAGGAGAAAAGAGGTTACTATACGTGGTAGGTGAACTAAAAAAAAATTCAGCAGAGGCTGCGCAAACGTTTTTAAAAAATTTTCAATACTTGCACAGTAACTTTGCACAGTAACTTTAAAATTTTCAAAAAGTGAACAGTAATGAACAGTAACTTTTGTCAGCAGATGAACAGTAACTTTCCCGATATGAACAGTAACTTCCGTCAGTGAATAGTAACTTTTCCGGGAATGAATAGTAAATTCCGGGAGTGAATAGTAACTTTTGAAAAATAAAATTTTTTATTTTTCCTGTGGGTCCAACATATAAAATGAAATAATGCTACAACAATAATGTAATAAACACGTTACAGATTATTATTAATTTAATAATATAAATTACAGTATATTTGCAACTGTGACAATTATTAGGTTCAATAATTTTAAAAATAGTGCAGCAACAATTATTGACTCAATAATATAAAATACAGTGTAATGACAATTATTAAATCAATAATGCAAAATACTGTGTAACAACAATTATTGAATTGATAACATAAAATATTATGCAGTGACAATTATTGATGAAATGATGCGTAACAGTTACGGTGTCAATTATCAGAACAATAGTATGAGACACTGTGCAATACCGCGTGCTACTGTAGAGTACCGTGTGCTACAGAAAATACCATAAATTACCGTATGCTACTATTCTTTTATCACCGGTATTTTAACAGTTAACACCGTTGACTATTTTTATTTAAAAAGGTTACTTCTGTCGTTTTTTATATCCGACAAATATTCCGTTGTGGGGTCCACCAATAATTAGTTATTTCGGCGCCGTCGTACGGCCCGAATATTCCCCGACAAAACGAATATTGTCCGACAAAATAAAATTTGCACATAACATCCTTAACTTTCAATTTTGTTAATTTAACCACTTACTGTTTCAGGAAAAATATATATGAAGAAAAATTAAATTTTATATTTCATAAAATTCGGGGTCTTACACTTTGACTAGAAGCTTTGATTCATGAACCCCTGAACTATAGGAGTGTAGGATGAAATTAGACTCCTCTTTGATAATTAATGGTTCAGCACTTCCTTAAATATTAGCTTAGTATCTAAGCCTTATAATACTCCTAGTCTAATGAAATTTTTGGTGAAGGTTGACAAAATTATGAAGAACTTGTATAGCTCAGGCACATAGTTGATATCATTCCTCTATAATGCATGAACGACACTCATAAGTTTAGTTATACTGAGAATGGTTAAGAGTGTGTTGCATTCTTCCATTACATAAGTAATAGCTTGTTCACTAATAAGTCAGGTGGAGTAATCTCTATGAATTATTAGAGAAAGAAATTATACCCTTTGACTAGAAGCTTTGATTCATGAACCCTTGAACTATAGGAGTGTAGGATGAAATTAGACTCCTCTTTGATAATTAATGGTTCAACATTTCCTTAAATATTAGCTTAGTATCTACGCCTTATAATACTCCTTCTAGTCTAATGAAATTTTTAGTGAAGGTTGACAGAATTATGAAGAACTTGTATAGCTCAGGCACATAGTTGATATCATTCCTCTATAATGCATGAACGACACTCATAAGTTTAGTTATACTGAGAATGGTTAAGAGTGTGTTGTATTCTTCCATTACATAAGTAGTAGCTTGTTCACTAATAAGTCAGGTGGAGTAATTTCCTACTTACACCCACAATTCCACTAAGTTTCAATTCTCATCAGCACTTTTAGTATATTAGTTAACTTACATGCATATATTACATACACCCACACCCATGTAGTATATATATACATACTCACGAAATATATATATATATATATATATATATATATATATATATATATATATATATATATATATATATATATTATATTACCCCAATTCAAATATTATATTTAAAAATCAAAATTACATAATTATACACTTATAATTATGTACAAACTCATTTAACAAGTTAAAGAATTTAATTAGTCAACTCTTTTAATATAAAAAATCTCATAATTTAAAATAATTAATATCTATTAATTATTTTAATTAGCTCATTTAAATTATATAATTAACATTATAAAATTAATTTGAATTTCATTTCACACTTCATTCCATAAATATTTTTTGAACAATTATACTATGCACTAAGCCAAAACTCATTATACATCTAAATATGTTCCGCTTGACATCATGCCTTACAATGAACCGACATTCGTGTTACGTCAAATTATCGTAATGTAATACTAATATTAAATAACTACCTCATTTAATTATATAACTTAAATATATTAATTTACTAATTTAATGGAATGAATTAAATCGAAGCACCTATACATTCAATTCCGTACCAACGCACAACTGTATAAGGCTTGCCAAGCTATCGTAGCTTTAAATCTCAATTCCGATTAATCAAAATTAATCCACTTTACCTCAATAAATATAAATGTCACATATATATACATATTATATTACAGTTCTTTCTTATAATGTATTTCGAAATAAAATTTATATTATAAAAATAAAATTTTTATCTACAATAACTGGTAATATTCACGGATATTACAGACAAAAAGTGACGAGTTAGTTTGTTTAACTAATCTTTATTTTGTGACTGCAGTTAAGAATGACTTATGAAAATCAGGCAATGAACAATCTAATGCCTGAGGCAAATGTGGCCGAGATTCAGGAAACGACGAATAATCCTCTTGTAAACTCAGGAAATAATGCTCCTGATAACATGATGAATGATGGTTTCTTTAGGAATTCATGCAGAATCAGGCAAGAGGAAATCCAGTTAACAATAACGGTGAAAATGCTGGCAATTCACAAATGGTCACTATCAAACAATTTAAGGAGTTTGGATGTGACGCCCCCAAATCTAGGCCCACACAGCCCAAACTTGAGTCGTCAAAATACTACAACAAAATTATTACAACAAAGCACAACGTACAACAATACAGTGTATAATAATACACAACTAAGTCTTCACTATTCTTGCCACACTATTTTACAACACGTGAAGACTACGACAGCTATTCCTCAGACTCTCACTCCATTCCCCGGTTAAACCCAGCTACGTTCTCATATCCTGTTGAAAAATAATGGAACAAAAGGGTGAGCTCAAATAGCCCAGTAAGAAATATCATGACTAAGATAATGACGAATAAATTATCATTAGCTTTCAACAGTTGAGTTCTTGATAGAATACAATAGACTACAAGGTTTATATCAAAAACTGTAGTTAAATTCTTAAACAATGTTCAGATCAATAATAGCAGCGGAATGATCAATCTATTAGAAGAATAATGCAGACTATAATGTCCACTCGCTTCTCTTTTTTGTAAAAATATCATCAACTTTTATCATCTGAAATACCATTAGTCATGATAATAAAAATCCACAGTTCCTGATCATAATCATGCAGATCAACAGTTCATCTTTGCACTACGGGCCAAAGACATTCAATATAACACCAACGGTCATGATTATACCAGATTCAGCCTTTGGTCATAATCATACCAATCAACAGTTCATCTTTGCACTACGGGCCAAAGACATTCAATATAACACCAACGGTCATGATTATACCAGATTCAGCCTTTGGTCATAATCATACCAATCAACAATTCATCTTTGCACTACGGGCCAAAGACATTCAATATAACACCAACGGTCATGATTATACCAGATTCAGCCTTTGGTCATAATCATACCAATCAACAGTTCATCTTTGCACTACGGGCCAAAGAGAACATTCACCACGTGCCATAAAAGACACCGAACAGATGTATCGCCTTTAACCTAGTATATCGCCTTTAACCTATCATCTGTTCAACAATTATATCACATCTGTGCCCCCGGCCACAGATATTCACAACAACTTGATTCTTGAAGATTAATACAAATAGCAGTGATACGAATGATGAACAGAAGAAATATGATAAACAATAAATATCGGAAGTTTACTTTGTGCAGATTCAAATAATGTCCAAATTGTCAACATGATGTGGAGTGAAATTTAAACATGATTTTCCAGATCCACAGTTCAGAATAACGATTATAGTTCAATAGAAAGGTTCAGAAAATAGGAAGGTTCAGTTGAAATAATGAAATTCAACTATTATGGAACATATAATATTTTCAGGAATTATAGAAACAATAGTTCCATAATAAGTTTCGATTTAGGTGTATGAAAGAAAATAATATCCATTTATGATGATGAAAAGAGTGATACCCCTTACCGTAGTAAGTTTAAATAATAGAAGATGAAAGAATATGATATCCCTTACCGTAGCAAGTTCAAGAGTGTAAAAAAAATGACATTTCTTACCGTAATAAGTTTAAGAGTGAAAAAAAATGACATTTCTTACCTTAACACGTGACTGGATATTGATTTAAATGAGATTGATCAACCTATATATTTATAATAAAATTAGTAATTACAACATGTAAACTTCAAAGTGTATGATAACTCATATATTATGAACTATCAAAATTATATATATTTAACATAATTTTTGTAGTATAAAATACCAACTTTAAAATAGTTTTAAAAATAATATTCCAAAATAAATCTTCCAAAGAAAGCTTTTAAAAATGAATCTTCTCAAAGAAGAGTCTTCTAAAGGAAGATTTGTGAATACCGTGAAAAATAGGAATTTATAAAATTACTACTCTTTAATAAAAGACTTACTTGAAAAATTCCTGCACTCCTTTTGACTTTCAAACACTCAAAATAGCCTTACTATTCTCAGAGAAAACTCATAAAATTCTTATAGAAAAATTTTATGTTTTAGGTGTGATTTTTCTATTCAGCTGAACAATCTATTTATAGGAGAAAATAAGTTACTATGCGTGGTAGGTGAACTAAAAAAATTCAGCAGAGGCTGCGCAAACGTTTTTAAAAATTTTCAATACTTGCACAGTAACTTTAAAATTTTCAAAAAGTGAACAGTAATGAATAGTAACTTTTGTCGGCAGATGAACAGTGACTTTCCCGAGATGAACAGTAACTTCCGTCAGTGAATAGTAACTTTTCCGGGAATGAATAGTAAATTCCGGGAGTGAATAGTAACTTTTGAAAAAAAAAATTATTTTTCCTGTGGGTCCAACATATAAAATAAAATAATGCTACAACAATAATTCAACAATAATGTAATAAACACGTTACAGATTATTATTAATTTAATAATATAAATTACAGTATATTTGTAACTGTGACAATTATTAGGTTCAATAATTTTAAAAACAGTGCAACAATAATTATTGACTCAATGATATAAAATACAGTGTAATGACAATTATTAAATCAATAATGCAAAATACTGTGTAACAACAATTATTGAATTGATAACATAAAATATTATGCAGTGACAATTATTGATGAAATGATGCGTAACAGTTACGGTGTCAATTATCAGAACAATAGTATGAGACACTGTGCAATACCGCGTGCTACTGTAGAGTACCGTGTGCTACAGAAAATACCATAAATTACCGTATGCTACTATTCTTTTATCACCGGTATTTTAACAGTTAACACCGTTGACTATTTTTATTTAAAAAGGTTACTTCTGTCGTTTTCTATATCCGACAAATATTCCGTTGTGGGGTCCACCAATAATTAGTTATTTCGGCGCCATCGTACGGCCCGAATATTCCCCGACAAAACGAATATTCCCCGACAAAATAAAATTTACACATAACATCCTTAACTTTCAATTTCGTTAATTTAACCACTTACTGTTTCAGGAAAAATATATATGAAGAAAAATTAATTTTTATATTTCATAAAATTCGGGGTCTTACATTGGACCACTTGAGTTTCTAGGAAAGTCCAATCCACTCAAGGCAGAGGCATGTATCAAACAGATAACAAAGATATTTGATGTTCTACTTTGCCCTGATGATCAGAAAATTCCATTCACCACCTTCATGTTACGAGGAGAGGCGGACCATTGGTGAAAAGAGGTAAAACGTACCCATCACTTAGTACTCGAGATGTCCTGGACAGAGTTTCAAGTACTGTTTAACAATAAGTACTTTTTAGAAAATGTCCACTATATGAAAGAGGAGGAGTTTATCAAGCTGGAGTAGAGGAACATGACTGTCTTATAATATGAGGCCAAGTTTACTAAGTTATCCCGATTTGCGCCCCATTTGGTGGACAATGAAGCAAGAATGAGTTGTATGTTCTTGCGAGGTTTGAAACTTAAAATTTGCCAACACCTCATCTCTCATAAATTTTGTTTATATTCAGATATTGTAGAAGGGTTCAAAGGGTGGAGTAAGAAAATAAAATATTTCAGCCAGGAGTTAATGACCAACAGAGAGCAAGAAATAACAACAACAATCACCGGAACGAGAACTATAGAGGAGGCAATCACCATTTCAGAAGTGGTAACCATTTTGGAGGTAATTCCAGTTCAAATAACAACAGAAGGTAACCATGTGAGAATAACTTCAAGAGAAAGAGATCCCACAATGATTATAGAAGGGCACCGACACCGGTATCAGCACCGACACCGGTATCAGTTTCAAGGGGAGGAGATAGACCACCAGTAAGATGCTATATAAGTGTAGTCAGGAGGGTCACATCAGCCCGAACTGTACTCAACAGTCCAAGTTATGCTATAGTTATGGAAATGAAGGACATATTGCACGATTTTTGTCCTGTTATAAAATCAAGTCTAGTTGTAATGATGGCTTTAAGAGCTAGCACGAACAAAAGAAAAGCTGTAGTTCAGCGAAAAGCTTTTGTTGTGACATCCCATGGGGTACAAAACCCAAATGAGGTGATAACCGGTAAGCTACTCATAAATTCTTGTGAAGTTTATGCCCTGTTAGATACTGGCTCTACCCATTCTTTTATCTCACCTACATGTGTTCAATGTTTAAACTTAACTTCTAAAAATTTAGACTTTAACTTATCAGTTGAAACCTCATTAAGAGAAATAGCCATTACATCTACTATATATAAATCTTGCTTAGTTCAAATTAACAACCTTACATTACCCGTTGACCTTATTTTTTTGAAAATACATGAATTTGATGTAATTTTAAGAATTGATTGGTTGACTAACCATCATGCTAAAATTGATTGTTTTTAAAAGATTATTAATTTTTATATTCCTAATTAACCTGTTATGTAAATTTAAACAACCAAACCATTAAAATCTATAACTGTTATTTCTAGCCACAAAGCCATTCGTTTATTGAAAAATGGATGTCAAGTTTTTTTAGCTCATATAACTGATTTGAACAAAAACACATCAAACTTGAATGATATTCCCATTGTTAATGAGTTTTCTGACATTTTTCTTGAGGAACTTCATTGTTTACCCCCAAACTGCGAAATTAAATTTTGTATAGATCTTGAACTTGATACTAAGCCCATTTCTAAAGCCCTATATCAAACGGCTCCTATTACACTTCAAGAATTAAAAGTCCAACAACAAGAATTGTTGGATATTGGTTTCATAAGTCCGAGTGCATCGCCTTAGGGTGCTCCTATTTTTTTTTTGTCAAGAAGGACGGGAGTCTGAAACTGTGCATTGACTACTGAAAGTTGAACCATGTCACCATAAAAATTAGGCACCTTTTACCTTGGATTAATGACATGTTTGATCAATTACAAGGTACTCATCATTTCTCAAAAATTGATCTCTGTTCTGGGTACTATTAGTTAAAGGTTAAAGTTGAGGACATTTTAAAGACTGCTTTCAGAACTCGTTATGGGCATTATGAGTTCTTAGTCATGCCTTTTGAACTATCCTATGCTCCTACAGCTTTCATGAACATGATGAACAAAATATTCAAGGAATATTTGGATTATTTTGTGGTTATCTTTACTGATGACATCCTCATATACTCCAAGAGTCATGAGGATCATGGACAACACTTGAGATTGATACTCCAAAAGCTTCGCGAGAACAAGTTGTATACCAAGTTGAAGAAATGTGAGTTCTGGCTTAAGGAAGTCACGTTCCTTAGGCATGGAATTTCTAGTCAGGGAATATCATTTGACCATGCAAAGATTGAAGCAATAGTAAATTGAGAGCAACCTAAATCAGTAACTGAAGTACGAAGCTTTCTGAGTCTAGCTGGTTATTATCGGAGATTCGTAAAAGGATGTTCTCGAATCACCACTCCATTAACTCAATTGACTCAAAAAAGCACAAAATTCATATGGAGCGAGGAATGCGAGAAGAGTTTTCAAGAACTCAAGAGAAAACTTTTTTCAGCTTCTGTTTTGACCGTACCATCAGGATCGGGAGAATTTGTCATCTACAACGATGTTTCGGGAAAAGGTCTAGGTTGCGTTCTTATGCAACATGGAAAGGTTATAGCTTTATACATATCGACAACTTAAAGATTATGAGAAAAATTACCCTACTCGTGATCTAGAGTTGACAGTGGTCGTTTTCATGTTAAAGATCTAGAGACACTAGTTGTACGGAGAGAAAATGAATATCTATAGGATCATAAAAGCCTCAAGTATTTCTTCACTCATAAGGAACTTAACATGCAATAATGCCATTGGCTTGAGCTATTGAAGGATTATGATCACACCATCCAGTATCACCTGGGAAAGGCAAACGTTGTAGCTGACGCATTGAGTAGAAGATCATATACAAATACGAACGCAATTTTGACAACACAAAGGCGCATTTTGTATGATTTATAAAAAATGAAAATAGAGCTAAAGACACCAATGACCCACATGAGGATGACACATGTACGAGTAGAACTGACTTTAATTAATAAAATTACAGCTGCTTAAACTACTGATCCAGAATTGGTGAGTATGATGAAGAAAGTATAAGAATGTACTATTCTGGAAGCGAGAATCGATGAGAAAATGATAATTCGAGTCAACTCCAGACTCTGTGTTCCTAACGACCCTGAATTGAAGCATAAAATCATGATGGAGGCACACAACAAGCCATTTACATCCTACCTGGGAAGTACCAAAATGTATAGTAACCTTCGACATACATTTTGGTGGAACAATATGAAGAGGGAGATTACAGAGTTTATCTCAATGTGCCTAACTTGTCAACGTGTCAAGGCAGAGCAACAAGTGCCTAAGGGTCCATTGCAATCAATTAAAGTTCCTAAATGGAAGTGGGAATATATCAATATGGATTTTGTAATGGGTATTCCCAAAGTTTCTCAAGACTTGAATGCAATTTGGGTCATTGTAGATCGATTGACCAAGTCTGCTCATTACTTGACTATATGATAAAACTATTCACTTGAACGTCTTGATGGTATGTATATAAATGAGATTATAAGATTGCATGACATGTCAGTATCCATAGTTTCTGATCGAGACTTTAGATTCACTTTACAATTTTGGATTAGCTTACAAAAAGCTATGGGCACTGAGCTACGATTCAGTTCTGCATACCCAAGGTTATATCAACAACCCAAGGTTAATACACACCTTGAAAGATCAATCAAAGAATGATTCCAACCAAACAAGAGTCAGTGTTAATCAAAAATATGTAAATGACTCAAAGGAGAGAAGAGATCAACGGAATCAGTCATCAGCTACCAAGCCCTTCAGATGAGAGCTTGATTTTAGGCTTTTTAGCTTGACAACACCTCAAACACATCTTCATCAATAGAAAAAGTCGAGACTTTGTGACTCGTCTGATTCTGGGGGAATCAACCCCTGAGGGGGATGGACTTGGTGTCAAAATTGGAGTGGTCTTTATGACCTTTGTCGAGACTTTGTGACTCGAAAGAATCTTTGTGATTAAGTGATGTAACAGATCTTTGTGATCTGATTGTGGTGATTAATATCCCTTGTGAATTTCCTGCCAAGAGTGTAGAAGAGTGGACTAGGAGATATTTGTGCTCCAAACTACTTAAAATTTCTTTGTTTCCTCTTATCTCTTTACTGCTTTTCATTATAACTGCTTTAACTGTTTTATCATTTTTGAAATAACATTTATGTAACATAAACTAAAATCAGAACTGCAAATGTTACTAACTCAAATTTAGAAGGGGTGTTTAACAAAATCAACTATTCTGCTGCCATTTCAAAAGTAAATGATTTTAAAAGCTGTAATCAAAAGAATTGAAATGACCTATTCAACCCCCCCTTCTAGATCATTTTTGTGCCCTCTGAGAATAACAGATTGTATTCAAATTATATTTTTTATGAAGAAAAATTGTGCATAGTAGACATACATTTAGGAAATTAATTTACTTTATATTTTAGTTACATTTAAGTTACATTTTTCTTTCATTTAAGGAGAATATATTTATTTATGTTATGGTCATCTAACTTATATTGGTGTGCAGTAAAATGTTAAAATATAAAAAATATTTTTTCATTTTTACAAAATTTTATTAATTTATATTTTTAATATTTAATATTTAACATTAAAAAAAGGAAAAAAAAAAAAGGAAGGACCAGATCGGTCTAAGCTTGGCTTGGCCTAGCCTTGGGCCTAACCAAGCCACAACCCAACAGCCAGACCTGGTCTGACCTGACCTGACTTGACAGGCCTAAGTCAACGACCTGACTTGGTTAAAGCTTAAGGTTTGACAGGTCCAGGTCAAACTAGTTGGGCATATTGTGCATGTCTACCTGTGTGTCATATTTTAGGCCTAATTAGCACGAGTCTTTGAGCATTTTGACAAAATAGACCTCTTTTTAAACTGCTTTAGACGTTGAAATACATGTTGCCCGTTTATTTTAATCCGATTTATCCTATATAACATTTAACAATTAAAAGTTGGATTATACTTTTTCCGTTTCAAACTATAAGATTAATATTAATTTTTGAGGTTAATTTAAGATATTTTCATACTCAAAATTAATATGAATTAATTTTTTCAGAGAACACAATTATGAAATTGTTAATTATCTAAATGGTATTACTAATTTTAAGATTTATTATTTCAAAAATTAAATGAGACACATCAAATTTAAATTTAAAAATATTTTAAATTGACATTAAAAAATAAAACTTAATCCTGTATTTAATTTGAAATAAAGGGGGTAAATCAATATATCCGTCGATGGGGCATACTCACCGTGACTTTTCATTAGATTTGACTCCCCTCCGATATACCTTTACACCAAAATTTTATATTTGTAATAAATATAATTGAAATCAACAAGTATCATTTGATTTATAATATTGAGTTTTACCATTAATACAAAAATAAAAATAATTAAATATTTTTTCACCATTTAATGAAGATCAGAATTTTTCATTCGGTTTTAATAGTTAGAAGTTCTTATTAGTTTTTAAGTGTAAATCCATCCAATGATTCTATATTTTTTAGAATTGTCTCATCATCATGAAATATTTATTAACATAGTTGAATCATGATAAAAATGTTCATATATAAAAAAAGTGGTGTATTTAATAGAATTGGAGAAAAAGTGTAATTAAGAGAGCCAAATCCGTTTTCACTGCAACTGATTTTGTTATGAACTACTATTAAGTTTAAAAAAATTGTCAGTTAAACTTGTTCAGTTTGCTGTTTATATGGTATATCATAAGTTGTGATTGAGTTTATAGATACGTACCAATCAATTTTTTTTATTTATTAATTTTAAACCTTTTTTTCCTCCTTTTTATTTGGTAGTCTTCAAATTATAGTTTTATAGCAATGTATTAAATTTTCCTCCTTGTTCCTTTCTTTCTGTAAAGATGCTTTCTGTGATTGTTATTGATCTTCTGCATGTGCCTGTAGAGTGTAGGGGAAGAGTTGGTGCTTCTCTAGTTGAAAAGGTGAGTTTTTGCATGTTTGGTTATTCAGCTTTTGTGGCGTTCGGGTACATTTAGAGCATTTGTTAAAACATATTTAAAAATCTTGCTCGTCTAGTAATAACTTATTTTAAGCACAACTTATTTAACTCATAAATACAGTGTTTGAGTCTCAAACGTAGCGTTCCAAACGCAATGCATCAAAATTAGTGTAGTGCATTTCGAAGTTTAAACGTTACAAATATTACCCGCAAATGCTGGTAGCCGAACAAACACGTGTGTGATATTTTTGGTTAACTGCATTGTGTGGGTAATGGTAGACAAGAAATCACTAAAGCCAGAACAAAAAAGAAATGTACACGAGCTATGAAGCTAAATATAGACTGGACTAGGGGAAATAATATATCTTGTAATTTTATGTATTAATATTTTTGTTGTCAATTATGTGAATAACTATTTGTAGTAATTCTTTTAATTAAGTATGTAATATTGTGGGCCAATCTTATAATGCTACCAATTTCATATATTGATATACGATCGCAATTGTAATTCAACAAAATTTTGCAATACATAGGACTCTATATCGATTTTGGAGGAAGATCAAGTAATAGAGGTGACAATAGGGGTATATTGATGAAGTAATGCACTATCAGATAACAAGCTGAGGCATATTTAAAGGTGTGAAACAAGAAATTTCATATAGGCCATTTGGGCGGTTTAATGAATTAAGATTGATGCCAGATACAACTCAAACCATTTGTACTACAATTATTAAACATTGCAGGAACACAATGGAATGGCAAAATTTTCACTTTCATATTCTACCGTTTCTGCTACATGATCTTCAAACTACTTGAGAAAGGTCATTTGTGGAACCATTTTGTAAGAGGCCTAAACTTCTGAGTTTCACCAAAAGATTCAACTATTCAATATCAAAGTTCTTACATACAAATTTCACTTGAATCAAGATTTTACTGTTTAAATCTTCAATATTTATCCTCATGACTCCAATTACCTCACTATATATTCATGGGAAAAGACCGCAACAAACTCAAGAGCACTCTGTCTGTCAGCCCTCAAGCTTCTGCAGAACAATCCGAGCCCTTTAGGCGACCTTAGTGATCACTCCCTATTTCGGCCCTCAATCTCTCTGCAGAACAATAGAAGAGGGCACAAGAGATGCACCCTGGGCATTCATATTACTCTAAATCATTTCTGAAAAGGATACTCTTATCCTCATAAACTGAGTAATAAATACTTCTTTTCTTTTCCCAGTCTAAGAACTTTAGGAAGGCAAATGAAATATGGTCACAAAACCAGAGGAATACACATAAGTAAAAAAATATTTCAATAACTGTTAGTAATACACATAAATATTTAGAGAAATATATACACACAAACACAAGCAAGAGATAACAAGTTAATAAAAACAAAAATATTAAGTCAAAGAATAGACGGACAATAAGGAGCAAGGCCATAGAAGTATACATATACAATGAATTGGGAAAATTAAAATACAAACAGGCAAGCATTATACATTAGCCACTCCATATATAAAGAAACTATAATGATAGTTCATGACTAAAAATAGAGCAGAGAAATTACATCATTTGATCAATGGACATTGAACTGAGCGGGAATTTCTTTGAATTCAGAATCATGAAGTTACCTAAGAAAAACAAGCAGTCTAATCCTAGAAAAGTAATCATTACACATTCCCAAGGCAGAATAATAATTTAGTTACCGCCAGGTTACTCCGTAATCTTGAATAAACATGTTTCAATTCCTACCACTACAAAACGTACTCCAGTCAATTTCCCACTTACTGAAGAAACTAAATTCTCCAACAATGCAATTAAAATGCCATTACTCACTTCCAAGATCGTTAAATATAGTGCATCTGCTAAAAGAATTGGTATTTGCTTGAACTTCAGATCGCAGAGACCTTTGGAACATCCACTGGGAATTGGTGAATTTCATCCATCCATGGGCTCTTCTCCTTTTCTGGACTTAGAGTCCTTAGAGCCTTCCAAACTGCACTGTTACATTTGAACCCAGAGCCAAATGCTATCTGCCATGCTCTGTCTCCCCTCTTAATCCTCCCCTTGGCTTCTGAATATGCCAGTTCATACCAAAGGGAGCTGCTTGAAGTGTTGCCAAATCGGTTGAGTGTCATCCTTGAAGGCTCCATATGCCAATCCGAAAGCTGCAAATTCTTCTCTAGTTCATCCAACACAGCTCTTCCACCAGCATGAATGCAGAAATGCTCAAAAGCTAATTTAAAATCTGGGATATAAGGCTTTATCTTCATCCTGAACAATTTTTTACCAACCAATGTAGCAAAGAAGAGTAACTGTTCAGACATTGGCAGCACAAGAGGACCCAATGTAGTTATATTGGTTTTCAAAGCATCCCCAGCAACCGCCATCAAATCCTTGGACAAAGCAACTCCAACTTTTCCAGTTGGATCCTCCATCTGTGTAACACAAGAAAAGCATTTATCATCAGCACCTTTATGGGTTCTGACAGTATGCACTAACTGATACTTGGAACGTTGTTGATCGGACCTCTTGTTTGAAAGCAAAATGGCTGCACCTCCCATCCGGAACAAGCAATTAGATAGAAGCATTGGTCTCTCATTTCCAAAATACCAATTCAAAGTAATGTTCTCCATGCTGATTACTAGAGCATATGAATTCGGATGGACTTGAAGAAGATCTTTAGCAAGATCAATCGAGATCAAACCAGCACTACAACCCATACCACCCAAATTATAACTCAAAATATTCCCCCGAAGTTTGTAACGGTTAATAATCATAGACGCAAGAGATGGGGTTGGATTAAACAAGCTACAATTCACAATTAAAATCCCAATGTCTTTAGGCTTCAGAGAGGTTTTGGCTAAGAGCTCATCAATGGCACCAAACATCACAAGCTCAGCTTCTTTTCTTGCTTCTGCCATACACGGATTTGGAGGTACTCTAAGGACAGCTTCAGGGAGGTAAGTTTTTTCACCAAGACCTGACCTCTCAAGAATTTTTCTCTGAAAATCAAGGTTTGCATCTGTAAATGAACCAGTTAGCTTGGATCGTTCCATAAAAATCTGCCTCGTGCATTTCCTGTCCTCTTCAGGTTTATAGCATGAGAAATTGACAAGGTAAACAGGGCAAGGACGAGTAAGGAAATAAAGGGTTGATAGAAAGACAAGAAGGGTTGAACATACGATAACTGATATAAGATTGTATCTAAGATGGTCCCAAAGAACATAGATATCTTGGAGTGAGAATGTAAACATCTGAGCCGCAATAATAATGACAAGAGGGGATAAAAATAGGTACATTCCATGGGTAATGAGGTAATGATAACCAAGTTTCACATACTTCAACTTGACTGATTGCTTGAAATCAGGAAGTTTTCGTAAATAAGATGGTGGAATCAAGGGCTGGTCCATCTTGGCTTCACTCATATTGGTACGAATTAGAGGGGAAGAAAGGGTCTACAAAAAAATTTAGGAATCAAGCAAACTAAGGATAAAATCAACAAATTACTTTAAAACAAATTAGCACCAATTTTAACAAAAGCCAAAGGCAAAGAATTCCTAGGACTTCAACGAGATGATTAAGAAATGGGAAGAAACGGAGACGCAAAATGTAAGATCTAACTGACTTCAATTACCCAACTTGGTGTGACTGAAAAAGGCAAATAACTAATGAGGGTCTAATAAGATCTAAGACAGAAAAGTAAAGGGTTTCCCAGAAAATTCATGATCTGAACCAAATGAGAAATTTCTTAGGAATGACTTAATCAGATCATGCAGCTCAAAGGAGAGCAAATCCCTGTAATAATCAAAGCAAAGAACTTCAAAATCACCAAATATTTAAACTTAACACTGTTTTATAAATGTAACAGGTGCTCATCCAAGTGATTGTAGGTGAGATCTAACAAATGTTAACGCAATAAATGTGAAGAGTTTCTATCAAACCCCAGTAAAAATCATGGAAACAGAACAGACCCACAAGAGATTTTTAGTAACAGATATACCCAAATCAAAACTGACCTTGAATAAGCTTGACAGAGATCCACTCGGCCCTGCTAGACCACCAATTTGAGGAGAGAGAAAGAGAGAAGATATTGCGCGTCCGGTAGAAAGCGAGGGGTTGGGTTTTTTGAATCGTTTCTAGTCAAGTTTTTATATCAGAGAAATAATATTTTTATAAGAAAAATTAATATTTTTATAAATCTCATTTACATAAATAATAAGTTAAATTCACTTTCATCTAAATAAAATTTTATAAAAATATTAATTTTTTTATAAAAATATCAATTATCTCATCTTAAATATATGACATTTGTCAAAAGTCAACACAACCCATATTTACCCATTTACTCATTCTTTTATGATTTATCACGCAATCTAATCTAACTATGTCTATTAAAGCCGTTTGATCGAACCAATATTTTAAAACTCAATTGGACAGGCCGATTCGTACGCTTGGACTAGGAATCGATCAACAAAACAAGTCGATTAAGTCAAGTAAACCAATAATGGCACAAAACTGTTAAAAATCATAAATTCATTTGTTGGACTGTTCGACCCATTAAACCGGTGATCGGTTGACGGTTAGAACCGGTTTACAACAACTTATAATAGCAAAAAAAAAAATTCAAAAAAAAAACCACAAAACTATCTGAACTCCATGCTCCACAACTAGAAAATCAAATCCAATGTGTGGTCGTCATTGCTTCTCTTCACAGATCTAATACATTAGTTGATTTTTTAACTTACTAAATTGGATTGCAGTGTTAACACATGAATGGAGGATAAGGTGTAAGTAAGTACACCAATCTCTCCGTTCTTTATATAGTTATTTAAAGAGAGAAAATGAGAAGAGTGTTGGGAAGAGGAAGATTAACGGGAGAAGAGCAAAAGAGTAAATAAATTGAGCAAAGTTTAGAAGAAGAAGAATAATTGGGAAGAGAAAGAAAGAGTAAAGTAAGGAAATGGGAAAGTGAGAAAAACGTGAAAGAGATTACGACTTGCACAAGTTTGAATATGATTTATCCTTTTTGTTTGTATATATATATATTTTATGATGTATTATATTCTTATGCTTACCAAGTTTTTTTTTTTTTTTTTTTGTACATTTATAATTTTTGAAGATATATACATACTAAATAAATGGGGTAAATTGATTAATTTTACATATCTATTAAATGTTATATATTATTTATAATATATAATAATAATTAATATATTTATTATTTATTACATATTGATGACGTTACTGGGTCAATGACAGTTCGACTACTGGTTGAACCAGTGATCCATCCACGCAATACTTTTTTTGGTTCGATCCATCTGTCCGAGTCTAAAAATATTGAATAGAACTTTTGGATGGATTAAAAATAATTTTAATTTAAAAATAAAATATTTTGGTGTTTGGTAATTTTTCAAAAATATTTTTAAAGAGCAGAGATTTAGATTCAAATATATTTTTTGCTAAAATAAAAAATTTGTACTTTTGGTTGAATTTTTTTTGACAAAAGCACAACTTATAAAATTATCTTTAAATTGCTAAAAATAAAATAAAATCTCATATCGCACAATTACCATAAGTTTTCATTAATAAATTAAAAGTACTTCTATAATTATATAACCAAACAATATTTTAACTTTCTTATAAAGCATTTTTATCAACAAAAAAAAATACATTTACAAATGTTTCATCTCTCTGCACACTGCACAGCTACACCAAATTAACACTAAATTTTTTTTATTCCGACGAGAATAATATGTGTACAAAATATGTATAAATAATTTTGCGTAATATAAAAAAAAATGTATGTGAGTTATATCTTTTAAATTATTAATAAAATTTATTAAATTTTATATTATTTTTTATTATTTAATAAATGAGATAATATTGTTTGTCTATAACTAATTATGACACCCCCAAATCTGGGCCTACACAGCCCAAACTTGAGTTGTCAAAAGACTACAATAAAATTATTACAACGTTCAACAATACAGTGTATAATAATACACAACTAAGTCTTCACTATTATTATCACACTATTTTACAACACGTGAAGACTATGATAGCTATCCCTCGGACTCTCACTCCATTCCCCGGCTAGATCCAGCTACGTTCTCATCTCCTGTTGAAAAACAATAGAACAAAAGAAAGCGTGAGCTCAAACAGCACAGTAAAAAATATCATGACTAAGATAATGACGAATAAATTATCGTTAACCTTCAACAGTTGAGTTCTTGATAGAATACAATAGACTACAAGGTTTATATCAAAAACTGCAGTTAAATTCTTGAATAATGTTCAGATCAATAATAGCAGCGGAATGAGCAATCTATTAGAAGAATAATGCAGACTATAATGTCCATTCGCTTCTCTATTTAGGAAAAACATCATCAACTTTTATCATCTGAAATACCATTAGTCAAGATAATACAAATTCACAGTTCCTGGTCATAATCATGCAGATCAACAGTTCATCTTTGCACTACTGGCCAAAGATATTCAATATAACACCAACGGTCATGACTATACCAGATTCAGCCTTTAGTCATAATCATACCAAACAACAGTTCATCTTTGCACTACAGGCCAAAGATATTCAATATAACACCAACGGTCATGATTATACAAGATTCAGCCTTTGGTCATAATCATACCAAACAACAATTCATCTTTGCACTACAGGTTACAGAGAACATTCACCACGTGCCATAAAAGACACCGAACAGATGTATCGCCTTTAACCTATTATATCGTCTTCTGTTCAACAATTATATCGCATCTGTGCCCCCGGCCACAGATGTTCACAACAACTTGATTTTGGATGATTAGAATGATATAAATGATGAACAAAATTAAACAGGATAAACAATGAGTATCAGAAGTTTACTTTGTGCAGATTTAAATAATGTCCAAATTATCAACATGATGTGGAGTGAAATTCAAAAATGATATTCAAGATCCACAGTTCAGAATAACGATTACAGTTCAATAGAAAGGTTCAGAAAATAGGAAGGTTCAATTGAAATGATGAAGTGCAACTATTATGGAATATATAATATTTTCAGAAATTATAGAAGCAATAGTTTCATAATAAATTTTGATTTATGTGTATGAAAGAAAATAATATCCCTTACCGTAGCAAATTTGATTAACAAAAGGTGAAGAAAATTAATATCCCTTACCATAGTAAGTTTGAATAATGGAAGATGAAAAAGATGGTATCCCTTATAAGTATAAAGAAAAATAATATCACTTACGAATATGAAAGAAAATGATATTACAAACGAATATGGAATAAAAGTGTCATGTGATAATTCGTGTAGACAAATTATTTCTACAAGAGACAAATAAGAAATAAATACAAAGGGTTATTCACCAACAGGCAGTAATTCGCGCAGTAAGGTTATTCCCACAATTTAATGGAATTTGAATACGAAGAGTTATTCACCAAACAGGCTGTAATCCGCGTCGTAAGATTATTCTCAGAGATTAATAAGGAATGAATATGAAAGGTTATTCACCAACAGGCGGTAATCCGCGCCGTAAGGTTATTCCCACAATTTAATATATGGAAATAAATGGCACATCTTATGAGTAAGAAAGAAACGATATTATTTTCGAGAATCAAAGAATGATACTCCCTTACCGTAATAAATTTAAGAGTATGAAAGAAAATGACATCCCTTACAAGTAAGAAAATAATACCATTTATGATGACGAAAAGAATGATATCCCTTACCTTAACACGTGACTGAATATTGATAAAAATGAGGTTGATCAACCTATATATTTATAATATAATTAGTAATTACCATATATAAATTTTAAAGTGTATGATAACTTGTATAATATGAACTATCAAAATTATATATATTTAACATATTTTTTGTAGTATAATATAACAGCTTTTAAATAGTTTTTAAAATAATATTCTAAAATAAATCTTCCGAAGAAAGCTTTTAAAAATGAATCTTCTCAAAGAAGAGTCTTCTAAGGGAAGATTTCTGAATACCGTGAAGGATAGGAATTTATGAAATTACTATTCTTTAATAAAAGACTTACTTGAAAAATTCCTGCACTCCTCTTGGCTTTCAAACACTCAAGATAACCTTACTATTCTCAGAGAAAACTCATAAAATTCTTATAGAAAAATTTTATGTTTTAGGTGTGATTTTTCTATTCAGCTGAGTAAACTATTTGTAGGAGAAAATAAGGCATTATGCATGGTAGGTGAACAACAGGCGTGATGCACGCTTGGAACTTTTTTTTTTTCTAAATTGGCAGCGCACGGCTGCCAAACTCAACTAATTTCACATGTGGCCCCCACATAGAGTCCAAATGTTACTATTCACGTTACTATTTTAAATAGTAAAATTATTATTTTTTATTTTTTATTTTTTTTATTTTATATTTATTCTTCCTGTGGGTCTAACATATATAATAAAATAATGCTACAACAATAATTCAACAATAATGTAATAAACACGTTACAGATTATTATTAATTTAATAATATAAATTACAGTGTATTTGTTACTGTGACAATTATTAGGTTCAATAATTTTAAACTACAGTGCACCAACAATTATTGAGTTAATGATATGAAATACAGTGTAATGACAATTATTAAATCAATAATGCAAAATACTGTGCAACAAAAATTATTGATGAATACTGTGCAATGACCACGTTATCAGATCAATAATATGAGATACTGTGCAATACCGTGTGCTACAGTAAAATACCATAAATTACCGTATGCTACTATTCTTTTATCGCCGGTATTTTAACAGTTGCTGTTGACTATTTTTATTTAAAAAGGTTACTTCTGTCGTTTTCTATATCCGACAAATATTCCGTTGTGGGGTCCACTAATAATTAGTTATTTTGGTTCCATCGTACGACCCGAATATTCCGCGACAAAACGAATATTGTCCGACAAAATAAAATTTGTACATAACATCCTTAACTTTCAATTTTGTCAATTTAACCACTTACTATTTCATGAAAAAAATATATATGAAGAAAAATTAAATTTTATATTTCATAAAATTCGGGGTCTTACAACCTCCCCTCCTTATGAAATTTCGTCCCCGAAATTGACGTATCTGGCATTTCGAAGAGGTAAGGATACTTAGATTTCATCTCAGATTCTAGCTGCCTAGGTCATTTCCTCAGTATCTTAGTTCCTCCATAAAACCTTGACTTGAGGTATAATCTTTGAGCGTAGGATCTGCTCCTTCTTATCTAGGATCTTAACAGGTACTTCCTCGTACGTTAAATCCTCTGCTATAATGTCCGGTTCTAACTCAATGACGTGGTTTGGGTCCTTCACATATTTACGTAACATAGATATGTAAAAAACGTTATGGATGCGAGACATACTTGGTGGTAAAGCTAGTCTGTAGGCTACGGTTCCTACTCGATCGAGGATTTCAAATGGGTAAATAAATCGAGGGTTGAGCTTTTCTCTCTTTCCAAATCTCGTAACTCATTTCCATGGAGAAACACGTAAGAATACATGATCTCCGACGTTGAATCTCTCATCTCTCTGATGAAGATCAACATAACTCTTTTGTCGTTCTTGCGCGGTCTATATTCGTTGTCGGATCATTTGGATCTTTTCTGTTGTCAAGCGTACCAACTCGGGTCCCAACAGTTTTGTTTCTCCTACCTCATTCCAACATACTGGAGAGCGACACTTCCTTTGTAAGGACCGAGAATTTTAACCCCATTATTAATAAAATCGGTAATTATTTATTTGTGTGTTTCGTATGTTTGCGAATAAATTTAAACCGACGCGCGATTATTAAATTCACATAAATACGCGACACGCGGTAGAAATTAAATTAAAGGTGACCCACTAATAAACTAAAATTAATTAGTGGACTAACCTAGAGTTAATTAATATCGAGAAATTGATAATTGGGAAATTAATTAAATATTCAATTAAATTGAATATAGTTTGTGTAATATATTGAGTAAATTAATTAGTATGTTCACTAATTAATAGGGAGGGGGAAAAATATTTAAAATTTCAATTAAGAGTTCAAATTAATTAAATAATTAATGGACTATCTAAATTGAATATTTTTCAAGCCTAATTAATTATTTAACTAAGGTATTATAATTTTTATAAGGTTAATTAAATTAATTAGCCCACTAGTTAATTAAAGAGCCCAAATGAGAGTCCAATTTAATTATTTTTCTAAGTCCAATCTAGTATGATATGGGAGCCCAAATGGATGATCTAAGTTGGAATTTTAGTGACCCATTATATATATATATAGGTATATATATATAAGGACTCACCAAAGTTGGAAAAATAAAAGGAAAAATTAATTATATATCTATATATATATAGGCTGCGGCAACAGCCCTTCTTCAACCCCTAAAGTGGGTTATTGGCTCCATGAAAACTATAAAAAAATTCCTTGGAAGCAATGTCCCAAGATCCCTCCCTAATTCATGGGTCTTGGTTGGAATAAATTAGACTAATGTAGTCAAAGTAGTCTTAATTAAGGGGCTAAGTTCACTTAACAATTCTCTATAAATATAACATCACCCAACACTTCCAATGTTGGTCATTTTATGTATTTAAGTTAGATATAGAGAGAGAAGAAGCAAGAGAGGAAGCAAACTAGTAAATACTCCATTTCTCTTCCATTTCTACCAAGTTTCCATCACAAAAAAATCACCAAGACCCTCATTGAAGGAACTCGGCAGCTTGTAGGAGTGGTGTAGATGCCAACAAATCTCATTTCTTATTTTGAAAAGCTAAGATCAAGAGCATCGAAGAGTTTAAGGTAAAACACCCTTAAAAACCCTAATCTTGTGCTCTTTATGTCAAAAATGTGATTTTTATGCTAGGAAAATAATTTTGAAACTCTTGTTGGTTAGAAACATGCTTGACATGATAGAGTAGAGCTTCATGGATTTGGATCATGTATTTGTATGCGTTTATGACAAAAAGTTTGACAAAAACCTTAGGAATCATTTTTACCGACGAAAACAACATAACCAAAAACATAGCAGCCCCTTACCGGAATTACTGTGCACGATCCGTAAGTCGGATTTATGATCCGTCAATTTTGGGTGTTATATATATAAAATATGAAGATTCTCCAAGTTGAATGACTTAAATCCTATTTAAAATGAGCAAGATATGGATTTTCTACCAAAACAAACCACTGATTTTAGGGCTGTGCGTAACAGTCCGGTTTGGAGCTAATTTCAGTGACCAAAACAAATCCAAATTTGATGTTTGATAATGGAATCTTATAGTTCGGAAAGATACGAATCCATCGATACCTAATAGACCTCAATCGGAGTTATAGAACTCAAGATATTCAAGTTTTCATAAAGGACCCCAAATCCGAGAATGTTAAAAAACATTCTGCCTATTTTTGGAAAAAAACCGGGCGGTTCGGTTTTTTCCGGTTTTTCCATTTTCTTGGGTGGGGCCGATTCGGGCATTTTTAGGCCGGTTCTTGGGTTGGTTCCAAAAGAGAAAATGCTTGTAATTTTCTAAAAAATATTATAAAAATTTAAAATCTAAAATTTTATGTCATTTGGTATTTATTAGAATTAATGGTTGATTAAACCTTACTAATTAAACGAAAAATGCTAAATTAATATGTTTAATTTCTGAAAAATCATAAAACTACTAATTACTTATTATTTAATATTAATTAAATAATAAGTATGATTAATTAAGAAATTAATTATTTTTTTATAGTATTTAAGGTGTAAGGAGTACACTAATTAACTATTAACTAGTTAGTAATTAGATAAAATTACTAATAAATTATTATTAAATAATAAATATGTGATTTAAGTATTTAATAATAATATAAGAAAGATAAAGTGAAAAAAATAATTTTTATTATTTAATTGAGAATTAAATAGTAAATAAAGATAAGTAATTAACTAATTATTATTTAATTAATATTAAATAATAATTAAAGAAAGATAAAATTAATAAATTATTTATTTATTATTTAAATAATAAATAAAGATAATTTAGTAATTAATTATTATTTAATTAACATTAAATAATAATTAAATGAGGATTAAATTAAAGGATTAATTATTTATTATTTAATTAAGATTAAATAGTAAGTAAGGGTAATTAATTAATTAATTATTATTTAATTAATATTAAATAATAATTAAATGAGGATTGAATTAATAAAGTAATTATTTATTATTTAATTTTAAAATTAAATAATAAGTAAGGGTAATTGATTAATTAATTATTATTTAATTAACATTAAATAATAATTAAACGAGGATTAAGTTATTAAATTATTTATTATTTAATTAAGATTAAATAATAGGTTAGAATAATTAATTGATTTATTATTATTTAATTGATGTTAAATAATGATTAAAGAAGATTAAAATAAGTAAGTTAATTATTTATCATTTAATTATCAATTAATGATAAATAAGGAGAATTATTAGCACATGAATAATTATTTATTATGTAATAACAATTAATAATATTTATCATTTATTATAACAATGATAAATGAGGTACTAAAACAATTGAAATAAATTGTTTAATAGTTTAAATAGTTAAGCGAGAGATGTTTTAATTAATATTACTTAGAGAGAAGTAATATTTGATAATTAAGTCAATTACTTAAAATCAAATTAAGTAGATTAACCGAATCAATAAGATGTTTGTGTTATGTGATAATTTTAGGCAATTAAACGAGAAATAAATAATAAACTTAAATGTTTAAGTGAGCAATTATGTGTTATACTAATCGGTAGACTGACTTATCAATGTTAGGTCTTCCGAAAGAGACTTATATTAAGCATTTAGCCGTAATTCGACAACCAGACAAGTTCCCTAACTCAAACTCGAGTTATCTTTCTTTACTATATGCTAAGTGGTTTAATGTTGTAAATTATTCCACATCGAGATTATTGTCATTCACACATAGTGCAATTGAATTACATGTTCTATTATTAAATCATGAAATACTCAAAGTGTTTGACCTCGTGATCTGTTTAGAGATAACGTCTATGCCTTTGTTCGGCTAGACATATACGTGCTAAATTTTAAAAGCTATCCAAACCATAGTGGTACGGATTCCTAGACTGAGAAGAACAACCCTAAATGGGGAGTAACCTAAGTATCAGATACATGATACAAATAGAATTAAATGTTATGCATATACATAATGTACGAGAGACTGATCCCCTCAAGTACAGTTCTGAGATTATAACCTAAGGGGGTATATCAAGTGATTGATCGCTCAAACAGATGTTCATGGTCTGTTTGACCACTCAACATTTAAATAATCAGTTGTCTTTTATCATTTGAGCTTTGATTATACCAATGATATTATTGTTTCTAAATCCTTTGAGTTATTCATTTTTAGTCATTCATGACATTCCTTATATTTATTCCATTAAAACTTGTTGAGCAAGCTAGTTGCTCAATCTTGCTATGTCATGAAATATATTACAGTTAAACCTGAAAGTTCGAAGGCTGATAAAGGCAAAGGAAAACTGAAACCCTAGATGCTTTGGGATTTAATGCCTAAGAATATATTTTTGTTTATCTCTGATGACATGTAACACGAACCATCTTTTATATATTTAAATTCGTGATGTATTTTATTAAGGTTACGAACCTTGGGACATGTAGTGAACCTTTCTATAAACAATATATGTTTATTTCATTCCGCATTAGTATATTATATTTTTTAGAGGTGTATGGATGTACGGATTCGTGAAGACCAAGTTCGAGGTACAAGTACCTGAATTTGGGGGTGTCACATCCTTCCATACAAAGCCTCGAATGTAGCCATACCTATACTTGCTTGGTAACTGTTGTTGTAGGAAAATTCCACCAACGACAAGTACTTATCCCAACTTCCTTTGAAGTCTAGTACGCAAAGTCTCAAAAGATCTTCGAGGGTCTGGATCGTCCTTTTCAATTGTCCGTCCGTTTGAGGATAGTATGCAGAACTAAATCGTAGCTCAGTGCCCATAGCTTTTCGTAGACTGATCCAAAAGCGTGAAGTGAATCTAGGATCTCGATCAGAAACTATGAAAACTGGCATGCAATGTAATCTCACAATCTCATTTATGTACATACCGGCAAGACGTTCAAGTGAAAAGTTTTCTCGTATAGGCAAAAAATGAGCGGATTTGGTCAATCTATCTACGATCACCCAAATTGCATCTAAGCCTTGAGAAACTTTGGGAAGACCCGTTACGAAATTCATATTGATGTGTTCCCACTTCTATTCGGGAACTTCAAGTGGTTGTAATGGACCTTTAGGTACTTGATGTTCTGCCTTGACACGTTGACAAGTTAGGCACCTTGAGATAAACTCTGCAATCTCCCTTTTCATATTGTTCCACCAAAATATACGTCGAAGATCTCGATACATCTTGGTACCTCCTGGTTGGATTGCAAACGGCGTGTTGTGTGCCTCTATCATGATTTTATACTTCAATTCAGGATCGTTAGGAACACACGGTCGAGAGTTGACTCGAAGTATTCCTTTCTCGTCGATTCTTGCTTCGGGAATGGCACCTTCTTATACTTTCTTCATCATGTTCATCAGTTTTGGATCGGTAGCTTGAGCAGCTTTAATTTTATCGATTAAAACCGGTTCTACTCGCACGTGAGCAATCTTCGAGTGGGTCCCTAGTGTCTTTAGCTTTATCTTCATCTTTTGCAAGTCATAGAAAATACGCTTTTGTGTTGTCAATAGTGCACTTGTACTCGCATAAGATTTTCTGCTCAAAGCGTCAGCTACAACGTTCACCTTTCTCGGGTGATACTAGATCATGTGGTCGTAATCCTTCAACAGCTCAAGCCAACGTCGTTGTCGCATGTTGAGTTCCTTCTGGGTGAAGAAATTCTTGAGACTTTTATGATCTGTATAGATATTTACTTTCTCTCCGTACAAGTAGTGTCTTCAGATCTTCAACGCGAAAACGACTGCTGCTAACTCTAGATCATGAGTAGGATATTTTTTCTCATAATCTTTGAGTTGTCGAGAGGCATATGCTATAACCTTTCCATGTTGCATAAGGACACAGCCTAGACCTTTGCCTGAAGCATCGCTATAACGAATTCTCCTGATCATGATGGAATGGTCAGAACAGGAGCTGAAACAAGTCTCCTCTTGAGTTCTGGAAAACTCTTCTCACATTCCTCACTCGATATAAGTTTTGTACTAGAACGAATGATACCGATATCTAATAATTAAACTTTCAACTCTTGGCGTTCTATGGGAGTCATTCGATATGGGGCTTTGAAAATGGATTTGGTACCGGGTTCAAGATCAATACAAAATTCAATTTCACGGTTTGGGGGTAAGCCAGGAAGTTCCTCAGGAAAAAGTCAGGAAACTCATTATGTGACACCCCCCAAATCTGGGCCCACACAGCCCAAACTTGAGACGTCAAAAGACTACAACAAAATTATTACAATAAAGCACAACGTACTACAATACAGTGTATAATAATACACAACTAAGTCTTCACTATTATTGCCACACTATTTTACAAAACGTGAAGACTATGATAACTATTCCTCGGACCCTCACTCCATTCCCCGGCTAGACCCTGTTATGTTTTCATTTCCTGTTGAAAAACAATGGAACAAAAGAAAGGGTGAGCTCAAATAGCCCAGTAAAGAATATCATGACTAAGATAATGACGAATAAATTATCATTAGTCTTCAACAGTTGAGTTCTTGATAGAATACAATAGACTACAAGGTTTATATCAAAAACTGCAGTTAAATTCTTAAACAACGTTCAGATCAATAATAGCAGCGGAATGAGCAATCTATTAGAAGAATAATGCAGATTATAATGTCCACTCGCTTCTCTTTTTCGTAAAAACATCATCAACTTTTATCATCTGAAATACCATTAGTCATGATAATAAAAATTCACAGTTCCTGATCATAATCATGCAAACCAACAGTTCATCTTTGCACTACGGGCCAAAGATATTTAATTTAGCACCAGCGGTCATGATTATACCAGATTCAGCCTATGGTGATAATCATACCAAACAACAGTTCATCTATGCACTACGGGCCAAAGAGAACTTTCACCACGTGCCATAAAAGACACCGAACAGATGTATCGCCTTTAACCTATTATATCACCTTTAACCTATCATCTGTTCAACAAATATATCACATCTGTGCCCCCGACCACAGATATTCACAACAGCTTGATTTTTGGATGATTAGAATGATATAAATGATGAACAGAAGAAATAGGATAACAATAAGTATCGGAAGTTTACTTTGTACAGATTCAAATAATGTCCAAATTGTCAACATGATGTGGAGTGAAATTTAAAAATGATATTCAAGATCCACAGTTCAGAATAACGGTTACAATTCAATAGAAAGGTTCACGTAAATAGGAAGGTTCAATTGAAATAATGAAGTTCAACTATTATGGAACATATAATATTTTCAGGAATTATAGAAGCAATAGTTCCATAATAAATTTCGATTTAGGAGTATGAAAGAAAATAATATCACTTACCGTAGCAGGTTTGATTAACAAAAGGTGAAGGAAATTAATACAAAGGGTTATTCACCAACAGGCGGCAATCCGCTCCGTAAGGTTATTCCCACAATTTAATAGAATTTGAGTACAAAGAGTTATTCACCAAACAGGCGGTAATCCGCTCCGTAAGGTTATTCTCAGAGATTAATAATGAATGAATACGAAAGGTTATTCACCAACAGGCGGCAATCCGCTCCGTAAGGTTATTCCCACAATTTAATACATGGAAATAAATGGCACATCTTATGAGTAAGAAAGAAATAATATTATTTTCGAGAATCAAATAATGATAATCCCTTACCATAGTACGTTTGAATAATGGAAGATGAAAAAGATGGTATCGCTTACCTCAACACGTGACTGAATATTGATTTAAATGAGGTTGATTAACTTGAACAGTACACGTATACTTATAGATCTTCACAAATACTCAAGATGACTTAAGCACACTTAGAGAGAACTTTCACAAGAAGTATTTAGAGAGAGAAAGAAAGAACAAGTAAGGAAGTTTATGAAAAATCCTTAAGTTAAGGCTTCTATTTATAGCCAAAAATCTTATCATTCATTTAATCTAAACCATTCATTTAAAGATCATCTTTTAATCTACACCATCTATTTCAAATATTATATTATCTTTAATCTACACCATTCATTTCATATCACCTAATAATCACCTAACTTTATATTATAACCAAATCAATTTAATTATTCAACAATAATTCACACTTTAATCTACACCATTCATTTCATATTACCTAATAATCACCTAACTTTATATTATAAACAAATAACTTTATCAATTCAATTATTATGACTAATTGTTATAAATACAGTATAGTTAGCTCTTAGATATCAAGTCAATAAATTAATGAAATACAACTGTTTAAATAACATCATAATAGAGATAACAATAATGTAAAAGAAAGCATACGTTACTGTGTAATGACAATTATTGATTCAATAATGTGAATTACTGTGCATATGTTACTGTGACAATTATTAGGTTCAATAATTTTAAAAACAGTGCAGCAACAATTATTGACTCAATGATATAAAATACAGTGTAATGACAATTATTAAATCAATAATGCAAAATACTGTGTAACAACAATTATTGAATTGATAATATAAAATATTATGCAGTGACAATGAAATGATGCGTAGCAGTTACGGTGTCAATTATCAGACCAATAATATGAGACACTATGCAATACCGTGTGTTACTGTAGAGTACCGTGTGCTACAGAAAATACCAAAAACTACCGTATGCTACTATTCTTTTATCACCGGTATTTTAACAGTTCCGTTGACTATTTTTATTTAAAAAGATTATTTCTGTCGTTTTCTATATCCGACAAATATTTCGTTGTGGGGTCCACCAATAATTTGTTATTTCGGCGCCGTCGTACGACACGAATATTCCCCGACCAAACGAATATTCCCCGACAAAGCGAATATTGTCCGACAAAATAAAATTTGCAGATAACATCCTTAACTTTTAACTTGATCGATTTAACCACTTACTGTTTCAAAAAAATATATATGAAGAAAAATTAAATTTTGTATTTCATAAAATTCGGGGTCTTACACATTAACAATGGGAATATCATTCAAGTTTGACGTGTTTTTGTTCAAATCAGTGATATGAGCTAAAAAGGCTTGACATCCGTTTTTCAATAAACGAATGACATTATGACTAGAAATAATAGTTACAGATTTCAATAGTTTAGTTGCTTGAATTTGCATGATAGGTTGATTAAGAATATAAAAACTAATAATCTTATGAAAGTAATCAATTTTAGCATGATGGTAGTCAACCAATCAATTCCTAAAATCACATCAAATTCATGTATCTCCAAAGAAATAAGGTCAACAGGTAATGTCAGGTTGTTGATTTGAACTAGGCAAGATTTATAGACAGTAGATGTAATGGTCATTTCTCCTAATGGGGTTTCAACTGATAAGTCAAAGTCCAAATTTTCAGGAGTTAAGTTTAAACATTGAGCACATGCAGGTGAGATAAAAGAATGGGTAGAGCCAGTATTCAACAGGGCATAAACTTCACAAGAAATTATGAATAGCTTATTGGTTATCACCTCATTCGGTTTCTTGACTGTTTTCGTTATATCGAATCCCGATTACTTCATTCGGATCTTCACGTATTTCAACCATGGGAATACCACTAAATAATTCTCTAACGAACTGTTTCTCAGATTCCTCAACTTCATCAGTAGTAACGTACCGATGATTTCTATAAGAATAGTATTTTCGATAGACTGCAGTTTCCACGATAGTGACTAACTTAACCTGAATTCCTATAAATTGTAACGCCCTTTTAAAAAATCTTGAAAATCATAGCCGGAACACCATAAATCCCAAAGACTTATATGAAACGTCCATATATTTTGATCATTTGTTATCGAGCATAACCAGGTGATATTATTCTTCCAATTAGTGAGCAGATTAAAGGCAATAATTTCTGTAAGTTCATTACATCCTTTAATTGCTTCTAAGAAAGGATCTAGAACGACTGTAGTAGAGCTTTCACCTTCATCCTTCCTGGATTGAACACGAATAAATTTTGCCTTAGGCAAAAGATTCAACTCTGAGTTTATAGAAGAATTGTTTGTGGCCTCTTAATTCTCAGCTACCTTTGTTTCGGTCATTTCATTGTTAACTTCTTGATTTCCAGATGCCATACTTAACTGTAATCATGAAATAATTATTAGTTTAAACAAACTGACACATCACTTTTTGTTCCTACATTCAAATCGACTCATTAGATAACAAAATCTCATTTAGGTGGGACACATTAGTGACTGATTCTATTCGTCTCTCCCCTCCTAATTCTAACCCCAGATATCCATTAAAGACCATATCCCTAAGCTCTGATACCAACTATGACACCCCCAAATCTGGGCCTACACAGCCCAAACTTGAGTTGTCAAAAGACTACAATAAAATTATTACAACGTTCAACAATACAATGTATAATAATACACAACTAAGTCTTCACTATTATTATCACACTATTTTACAACACGCGAAGACTACGATAGCTATCCCTCGGACTCTTACTCCATTCCTCGGCTAGACCCAGCTACGTTCTCATCTCCTGTTGAAACATAATGGAACAAAAGAAAGAGTGAGCTCAAAGAGCCCAGTAAAGAATATCATGACTAAGATAATGACGAATAAATTATCGTTAGCCTTCAACAGTTGAGTTCTTGATAGAATACAATAGACTACAAAGTTTATATCAAAAACTGTAGTTAAATTCTTGAATAATGTTCAGATCAATAATTGCAGCGGAATGAACAATCTATTTGAAGAATAATGCAGACTATAATGTCCATTCGCTTCTCTATTTAGGAAAAACATCATCAACTTTTATCATCTGAAATACCATTAGTCAAGATAATACAAATTCATAGTTCTTGGTCATAATCGTGCAGATCAACAGTTCATCTTTGCACTACCGGCCAAAGATATTCAATATAACACCAACGGTTATGATTATACCAAATTCAGCCTTTGGTTATAATCATACCAAACAATAGTTCATCTTTGCACTACGGGCAAAAGATATTCAATATAATACCAACGTTCATGATTATACCAGATTCAGCCTTTGGTCATAATCATACCAAAAAACAGTTTATCTTTGCACTACGGGCCAAAGAGAACATTCACCACGTGCCATAAAAGACACCGAATAGATGTATCACCTTTAACCTATTATATCGCCTTTAACCTATCATCTGTTCAACAATTATATCGTATCTGTGCCCCCGGCCACAGATGTTCACAACAACTTGATTTTGGATTATTAGAATGATATAAATGATGAACAGAAGAAACAGGATAAACAATAAGTATCAGAAGTTTACTTTATGCAGATTCAAATAATGTCCAAATTGTTAACATGATGTGGAGTGAAATTCAAAAATGATATTCAAGATCCACAGTTCAGAATAACGGTTACAGTTCAATAGAAAGGTTCAAAAAATAGGAAGGTTCAATTGAAATGATGAAGTGCAACTATTATGAAACATATAATATTTTCAGGAATTATAGAAGCAATAGTTCCATAATATGTTTCGATTTATGTGTATGAAAGAAAATAATATCCCTTATCGTAGCAAGTTTGATTAACAAAAGGTGAAGGAAATTAATATCCCTTACCATAGTAAATTTGAATAATGGAAGATGAAAAAGATGGTATCCCTTATGAGTATAAAGGAAAATAATATCACTTACGAATATGAAAGCAAATGATATTACAAACGAATATGGAATAAAAGTGTCATGTTATAATTCTTGTAGACAAATTATTTCTACAAGAGACAAATAAGAAATAAATACAAAGGGTTATTCACCAACAGGCGGTAATCCGCGCAGTAATGTTATTCCCACAATTTAATGGAATTTAAATACGAAGAGTTATTCACCAAACAGGCGGTAATCCGTGCCGTAAGGTTATTCTCAAAGATTAATAAGGAATGAATACGAAAGGTTATTCACCAACAGACGGTAATCTGCGCCGTAAGGTTATTTTCACAATTTAATACATGAAAATAAATGGCACATCTTATGAGTAAGAAAGAAACGATATTATTTTCGAAAAGCAAATAATGATAATCCCTTACCGTAGTAAGTTTAAGAGTATGAAAAAAAATGATATCCCTTACAAGTAAGAAAATAATACCATTTATGATGATGAAAAGAATGATACCCCTTACCTTAACACGTAACTGGATATTGATAAAAATTAGTTTGATCAACCTATATATTTATAATATAATTAGTAATTACCACATATAAATTTTAAAGTGTATGATTACTTGTATAATATGAACTATCAAAATTATATATATTTAACATAATTTTTGTAGTATAATATAACAGCTTTTAAATAGTTTTTAAAATAATATTCTAAAATAAATGTAATGAAAGCTTTTAAAAATGAATATTCTCAAAGAAGAGTCTTCTAAGGGAAGATTTGTGAATACCGTGAAAAATAAGAATTTATGAAATTACTACTCTTTAATAAAAGACTTACTTGAAAAATTCCTGCAATCCTTTTGGCTTTCAAACACTCAAGATAACCTTACTATTCTCAGAGAAAACTCATAAAATTCTTATAGAAAATTTTTATGTTTTAGGTGTGATTTTTCTATTCAGCTGAGCAAGCTATTTATAGGAGAAAATAAGGCACTATGCATGGTTGGTGAACAACAGGCGTGATGCACGCCTGCTCTTTTTTTTTTCTATTCTAAATTGGCAACGTACGGCTGCCAAACTCAACTAATTTCACATGTAGCCCCCACATAGGGTCCACATGTTACTATTCACGTTACTATTTCAAATAGTAAAATTAATTTTATTTTTTATTTTTTTTATTTTATATTTATTCTTCCTATGGGTCCAACATATATAATAAAATAATGCTACAACAATAATTCAACAATAATATAATAAACACGTTACAAATTATTATTAATTTAATTATATAAATTACAGTGTATTTGCTACTGTGACAATTATTAGGTTCAATAATTTTAAATTTATCATGTGAAATGACTAAAATACCCTTGGATGGGTTTCCTATGGTTAGTTGCTTAACCAAGCTTAGTTAAGCCTCATAAAATTCATCAAAGTAAGCAAGTCTCCTACATTTTTCATCACTTTGCTGGAAAACAATTGCTCTAAGAGAGAGAAACGTGAGAAGCCATAGAACTTGAGAGAAAAGCTTGAAATCGAAGAAGTTAGGAAGCTTAAATGATCAAGAAGCAAGAAGAAAAGAGGAAGAGCTTGTCATGAGGAAGCTTTTCCTGTGATTAAGTTGGTCATCAAGTAAGGTATAACCATGTTCAAACTTTAGAACTTAGAATTTATGAGTTTAAATGATAGTTTAGAGGTAGCCATGTATGTATCTTTGGGGTACATGGCTTGATTTTGTGAGTTATGTAAGTTATATGCTTGTTATGTGATTAATCATGCAACCCTAAGTGTTCAAGTTGTATAACAAAGTTGATGGATTATTTATGCATGAATTCAAGCTAAAATTTAGGATTTATTGGTTGATTATGTGTAATATGTTGTTGGTTTTGAGGAAAACCTAGTTTAGGGATTTGAACATATTGGGTTCATGCATATTAATTTGTTAGATAGCATATATAATGCTTTGAAGAATAGAAATCATGTCTTGTAAAGGAAGTGACAATATTAGGCTATACTTTTTGTGTAGACAATGTAATAATCTGTAAAGTGACTTGGAAGATATGTATAGAAGTTATGTGAATACTTAAAGTTGCAATATGTGTATGTGTTAATGTATATGAGCATAAAGTGTAAAGATTCAAAGGGGGTTTAAGAGTTGAGTTTTGTAAAGTTGACAAAAATCCTACTCATATGAGATTTTTGGCTATTTTGTACAATTGGTGATTAAATGAGGCCAAGCAGTCAAGTTTTGGATAAATACATGTGCTCAAGTTGATTTGGAAGTTATTTGGTGTCAATGGCGACAATTATGGTTTTTAAACGATTTAAAACGTTCGTCGACGCCTAAAACGAGTTATTTTGGAACAAGGAATTCAAATGAAAGTAATAAACGTTTTGAAGTCTCATACGAGTTATATATGTGCTAAAGGACATGTTAGAAACAATTTTCATAACAAGGAGTCAAGGATTGGAATTTGAGTTAAGTTTTTAAAAGTTGAAAGTTTTGAAATTGGATAAAAATGTAACTTAAAGTGTGATTTTTGGTAATTTTGAGAAATTAAAGATGAAATAGAGTCAAATAACTCGTGTTTAAGTTAATACACATGTCTAGGTTATTTTGGAAGTTAATGGAGTGAAAATTGAGTGAATTGGCGATTCGAACGATCGAAATCGATCGTTTCGAATCGAAATGGATTTTTAAGGACAAAAGTCGCCACGTGCAAAGTTTTTCGGTTTTGAAAGTTTGGACATGCCATATATGACCTATGTGAACTATGACAAGTGTTAGAATTGATTTTTAAAGCTTATGGCCAAAAATCACAAGGTTGGTAAAAGTTGGTTTTGAAGTTGAAATTTTTTCTAAGTGTTGAAAATGTGTTGAACAGCCCTCCTAAGGGCTAGTGTATCTCTATTTTTAAGAAGTCAAATGAGGTAATTAGTATTTTTTTAAAATACTAGGTAGTGAAGTCTAGATGTAGTCCAAATTTCAGCTCAATTGGATGTAAGATGAAGGAATTAAAAATCGGCAAAGGTAGGGCAAAAATCAGAATTTTTGATTCTGAACATTGCGCCTAGGCGCCATGTTTTGTACTAAACATTGCGCCGGGGCGCAATGTACTGTTCATACCTGAGGAGATTTCACGGCCAGCGAGCTCTGGCGGCGCCGGGGCAAAATTGCTCTGCACCAAAAAAAAATTTAAGCTTCCGAAAAGCTATATTTTGATATGGAATGATAAGGATAAGTTATGTAAGCCCTAAATAGATAAAGAATGACCAAAATAAAGGATGTTAAGGTATAATGAAATGATAAATGGCATATTGTAACATGTCTAAAGGTAAGCCAAAATGTGTTATAAGTTATGAAAAAGGTCGGAAGCAAATTAGGATGTATTATTAACCTACATAAAGTATAATACATCACATGTGAAATGATTAGAGACGAATGGTCTAATATTTATGAATTACGTTTATCAATTATGTAAAGTTTGTGATCCTATAATAATGAATATAGGTGGTATGTTTACAGATAGCACTCGAAATGAGCAAGCCGACAAGACAGATATGAAAGGATGACGAAAAGTAAAGGTTAAGTAAAATAATGCAGACCAGACAAGTTTTTCAGACTTAAGTGTATTAGATATTCTATGTGAGCTATGTGATGGTATATGAGTTGAATGTGCCTTATGTGCAAATATGTGGTTTAAGTGCTAAATGAATTACGTGACATTAAACATAGTATGACAAGATAAAGGATGCATGACGCATATATAAATTGTGAGCATGAAAGGTGTTAGCTGAATTACTTGCTGAGCTTTATGCTCATTCTTGCTATGTACTAACATTTCAGGTAAAGCACAAGAAGGCCGGAGGATTCCGGTGCAGCTCAGGTAAAAGATCGTTGATGGAATAGATAAGCATGAAGAATTTGATACATGTGAAATGTTTATGTAAAATAGTAAATATTTGAGAGTCCGTGAGAAATGCGTGGGTTGTAAATTCATAGTGATGAATATGTATGTATGTTATATTTAAAGAAAAAGTGAGGTGATGTAAGAATTATGTTGTATGTTAAGTTCAGTTGTAAAGGTAATAAACTCGTATGTATGGAGTAATTAAGCGGACAAAATAATATATGATACATATATGTAAACAGGATATGTATGATATAGATGAATGTATGTAAACAAGACCATATATAAACAGATCATGGTAAAATTTTATTTACAAGTTAAGTTAAATCATAAATGCATATGTGATTTTAAACAGCTAATAGACTAGGTCACAAATTATTAATGTTTGACCTAAGTTTAATGAAAGGTAAGAAACATTGCGATCCTGAGACGGATAAAGAATGAAAGATAAAGTTTTGATAAAAAAAAAAAAATGGACCGCATTTATGGTCAAATAAAGGATTTTAAATGTTAACGGTTAAGCTTTAACGCACGAGATCCCGGTTAATACGGTTTAAGCTTAATGATTATGAAATCCAGAGATAATCAGATATAATTAAGGAAGGTGGGATCTCGGGACGTTACATCACCTCACCTTGTTTCTCTATAATCCCGATCATAAGTTGGTGATTTGACCCGCTTTTGCTGGCTGGGGTTTGAATTACTTGGCTCCTGATCCCTGGGGGAGGCTTTGCGTTTATATTGTGGCTCTAGAGAACCTACCCGCCTTATATCACCATGCCATTGTTTGCCATAGTAGTGCTCCTTGGAGAAGGCTTTTGATTGGTGTAGAGGTTTCAGAGAACCAACTTGTTTTATATCACCCAAAATAGGGTTCTCGATCCCTGTAGGAGGCTTTATAATGAGTTCTAGAGAATTCAATTGATTGCCTCATCCTACTTCGGCTCTGTGGTGTTGTTTTTTAAGTACCTTGAACTGTAAACTGGGCCCAATCCTCCTTTTTAAGTTCGGTCAACTGAGCACTCCAATCCTATTGTTGAAGCTGCAAAGCTTTAGAGCGTCTTTGACCTTTTTAATATTCTACATTTTTCTCACCTCACGCTGATCGGGTCTGCTTGATTCCGTGTCTCGATCCTCCCTAGAAGGGGATTGATTATTTACCCTTCGTCTGCGTAAGTCAAGAATTGGTGAATTGGGAGGGGTAAACAGTCAATGTCAGATTAGTGTTGATTACGTCTCCTTAGGTTTAGTCCTCAGGTTAAAGGGACTAAGTCTATCTTTTACAAATCCTTGTACATGATATACCAGTGGTACAACCGAAGACCTCGCCTAGTCCGGCACTAGTTCACCCTTATTCGCCATGAGAGTTGTTTAAAGTGAATTTAGTGATTTAGATTTTTGCTAAAAGGCCCTCCTTCTAGCGTTAATATTAATGGCTCAAAGTAGGAGAAGGGGTTGAAAGGAACAAGGACCACTCCTCAAGATCAAACCTATGGAAGAGTTTATAAAAGATCTTTCAAGCAAACTCGTCATAATAAGTGCCCAACTGAGGGGGAGTTGATCAAGAAAAAGAAGAAGGATAATTATGAGAAGAACAGAAGGATAAGATCAAGCCAAAAGAAGTTTTAGTTCCAAGGAAGCAAACTAAGTTTAACTAGCAGACTGTAAAGCTAAAAAGAAGATCAAAGAACAGTCATCATTAAGCAAGTTGAAGTGGAGAATACACTCTATGATAAGAACACTGAAGAAATCATAAAGTACATAAAGACTATCACTGAAAGACTGAATGTTGTAAAGTCTACAGAATCGTAAAGCTCCGAGTTCGAAGAGTGGATTGCAGAGCAACAGAATAGTAAAATCTGTCAGTTATAAAGCTAAAAATAATAAAGCAGCTCGTAGAATAGAATGAAGAACTAATTGTAGAATGAGTCAATTAAGACAAACACTATGATAAGGAGAGAGAGATAAAACAATCAAATGCAACCATATACTGATACTTGAAAGATTAACGGAATGAAAGATCTTAAGAATACTGTTATACATCTAAAGTTGAATCTGAACATCATAGAAGAAGTGTCCAATGGCTATTTGACAAAGATGTCATCATTCACGTGGACATTACTACTGAAGATTGATGTGACATAATAAAGTAGAAAGAAAGCTGACGTAGCAAAAACCAATAGCAAAAAACAATTTGGCATTTCTCAAATATCAACATTAGAGATCCTTAATACCAAAATATTAAATGAAGCAACAACTATCTTCCAACGGGCAAACTCTCAACAAGCAAATTTTTAATGGGAAAAATGGCAGAGATCTCTCTATACAAATACCATAATCCAATAAAGAAGAAGAGCTGAGAAAATGAGAGAGAAGATAGAGAGAGATAACAGAGAAAGAAGGAAGAGCCATAAGAGAGAAAATTCGACCAATGTAGACATTAGGTCAGGAAAAAATTGGTGGTAAAAAGAAGAAGCTAAAAACAAAATAGAGAATCCACCAATCAAGAAAAAACGTAGAGTTAAATGGCTTAAAGCTAAATGAAGAAGATTTTGTTGGTTTATAATATCCAAGAACATATAATCAAATTCTATATAAGCAGCAGAAGCATGGTAAATCAGAATTTAATTTTTTTACTACAAATAATAATTCAGGATCGACCTTTATGTATAACTATTAATTAACAAGAAATAGATAGATAATTATACCTTTGAAGATTCTAGCTTTTCACAAGTACGTGTTCAACTCCAATTCCTTCGTGTTCTCCTTGAATTTCACCGATTAGATTCCTTTAATCAACGTTAGCCACCCAAGTTTTTGGCCTCTAAAGGTGATCCACCAAGGAAAAATAAAGATTTAAAAAGTGGATGATGACAAACCCTAGTTTTCTCTCTCTTCTAATTTCTTAGATCTAGATAACTTGTGAGTACTCTCTAGAAACTTATAAAAGTGTATGTAATCCCAATTCATAATAAGACTTCTCTTATTTATAGATATAGTCAATCATCCTAACACCTTTAAGAATATGATTTTTAATTAAACTTCTAATCTAATTAGGAACTTAATTAATTTAATATAACAATTATAATTCCTAAACCATTTAGGAACTTAATTATCATTTATGAGAGTACTTTTATTAATTAATTTTTAAACCATTTAAAAATTAAATAATAATAATAATAATAATAATAATAATAATAATAATAATAATAATAATAATAATAAGACTCCTCTTATTAATTTATAATTAGCATTTTTAAAATACTAAATAATAAATATTAAGCGAATTTATTCTATTCTCATAGTATAAATTAAATATACTTAATTCTTTATTATGATTATGTCATTTACTTCTTAAATAATTTTTTTTTTGAGGTGTGACCTTTTAGGGTCTCCATATTAAACTTGTTATATAATAAATTAATTAGAACTATTCTAATCTTATTTATATAAATAAATTAAACTATTTAATTTATTCTAATAAATAATATTTATTCCATAATAAGGGTAAGCCTCTTTAGCAATCAACAACTTTTCAAATAATATATATTCCAATATTTTATCATAAAATAACATATTTAGCGAATAGTTATCGTACAATTCAATCCTTTTACCTCACAATATCCCAATCAAATATAAGACATGATATAACTGTCAAGTCTTATTTTATTTGATTATATATACATTTTGATTCTTAAATGAATAACTCTAATTAATGTAAATTAAAAATTGCTTTTTAATTTTCATTCTGCCTTTACCAAAGATTACTGAGTTATCATTTATCGAATCGCATAGGACATTATCCTCTTTTACTAGAAGTGGTAGATTCTTTGTTGATCATTTACCTATCTCTATGTACAACTTATTATATCCAAACATACCCTTTGATACACCCTAAAGGTTTTAAGGAATATGTCAAAATATAATTCATCATGCACAAGATACTGTGATGATCTCAAGTCCAATGATCACGTGTACTACTATCACAAAAGGAACTTCTATTGACAGACAAGTAAGAATCAATTAGATGTTCCTTCAGCGAGTCACTTTCAGTGAACTTATTCTCTAATAAGCACATATATAATTGTTTTAGTGTCTCTACATAAATGATTATGAGATCAATCATCCTCTTCATAAGAGCAATCATAGTATGTACTAATCTATCTGGATTCACTAATCTCCATTTTAGTAATCCCAATACTATGAACAATTTTAGTTTTGAGCTATCTTGAATTTAGATCTCATTCGCATGATCATCATCATAATTATAAAAGTATTGCTCAATAACTATGTATTTATCACAATTAATGTCATCTATTAAATATGGATAAAGAAAATGCCTTTGTATAAATAAACTTTTATTAATAAATGAATAAGATTATAAAGTATATGTTACATCATATCAAATACGATTAGCTTGTATGCATACTACTTTCAATCTCTCACTTGCACTAAAGTCAATCGTTATGTTATCTAATACCCATTTTCTCTAAGTGACGATCAAACTGTTGTTAAGTTAAAACTTTAGTAAATGGATTTGCTATGTTGTCAAGCAAGTCTACACGTTTCAAGATGACATCTCCTCTTTCAATTATTTCTCTAATCAAATGAAATCGCCATAACACATGTTTGAATTTTTTATGAGACCTGGGTTCCTTAGCTTGTGCAATAGCTCCCGTGTTGTCACAAATAAAGGCACTGGTCTTTGCATGCTAAGAACCACTTCAAGTTCTATAATGAACTTCTTTATCCAAACAACCTCCTTTGCAGCTTCACTTACAGCTATGTACTCTGCCTGACTGCCTCTGTCACTGAATCAACAACTGTTTGAAACTTTTTCAACTCACTGCACCACCATTTAAGATAAACACATAACCCAAAACGAATTTACTGTCATCTCGGTTAGTTTGAAAACTTAAGTTTGTATATCCTTCTAGTTTCAAATCAATCCCATCGTAGATAAAAAAATATATCATTAGTTCTTCTTAAGTACTTTAGGATATTTTTCACTACCTTTTAGTGTTCTTCTATTGGATTAGAATGATATCTGCTTGTTACACTAAATGCATGAGCAACATCAGGTCTTGTACATATTATCCCGTACATGATAGATCTTATTGTTGTGTCATAAATAATCTTACTCATATGGTCTCTCTCTTCAGGTGTCTTTGGAGCCTACTTCTTGGAGAGATGTATTCTAGGACCCATCGGCATGAGCCCTTTCTTGAAATCTTCCATGCTAAACTTCTTTAGCATTGAATCAGTGTGCGTTCCTTGGGACAAGCTAATCATCCTTTTAGATCTATCTTTATAGATCTTTATCCCCAAAATATAGGATGCTTCTCCCAAGTCCTTCATGGAAAAATGTTTAGACAACTAAATTTTGATCAATTGTAGCATTGGAACATCATTCTCTATTAGTAATATATCATCAACATATAATACTAGGAATGTGATAGTGCTCCCACTAACCTTCTTGTACACATATGGTTCATTCTCATTTTTTTATAAAATCAAACTCTTTTATTGTCTCGTCAAAACAGATGTTCCACCTTCGAGAAGCTTGTTTCAATCCATAAATGAATCATTGTAGCTTACAGACTTGATTTGTACCAACCTTTGAAATAAATTCCTCTAGTTGTATCATATATGCATCCTCTTTTAGTTTCCCATTGAGGAATGTCGTTTTCACGTCCATTTGCTAGATCTCATAATCATGATAAGCTTCTGAATGGACTTGAGCATCGCTACTGGTGATAAGGTTTCATCATAGTCAACACCTTGTCTTTGTCTGAAACCTTTTGCAACCAGTTGGGCCGTATAGGTCTCTCTACCTTGCCGCCTGCTTCAGTCTTTCTCTTAAAAACTCATTTACACCCAATAGGCTTAATGCCCTTAGGTGGAGTAACCAAAGTCCATACTTGGTTCTCATACATGGAGTCCATCTAGGATTTCATGGTTGTTAGCCATTTCTTTGAGTCTTTATTACTCATTGCCTTTTCGTAAGTCCATGGATCATCATAATCTATGATGTGTACCTCATCATCATCTTCTATGATGAATCTATACCTTTCAGGTATCTTCGGTACTCTTCCATATTTATGAATAGATTGTGGTACATTACATTGTGTTACTTGGTTAAGTACCTCACTTTGACACATAGTGTTTTGCGGTTCTTAAACTTCTTCAATGTCTATTTTACTCCCACTGACCTTTTCAAGGATAAACTCCTTTTTCAAGAAGAAAACATGTTTCGCAACAAACACATTTTGATCAGTTGGATGGTAGAAATAATATCCTAAACTTTATTTAGGATATCCCACGAATTTGCACTTATTAGGTCGTGTCTCTAGCTTATCATTCTCAAACCTTTTGACATAAACTGGACAACCCCAAATCTTAACATGCTTAAGACTTAGTTTTCTTCCAGTCCATAACTTATATGAAGTCTTTGGGACGAATTTAGAATGTATCTTGTTAAGTAGATATGCAGCCGTTTCTAGGGCATAACTCCATAATGAAACCGGAAGATAGGTAAAACTCATCATGGAACGAACTATTTCTAACAATGTTCAATTTCTCCTTTCAGATACATTATTCAATTATGGTGTACCTGGTGGAATCCATTTTGAGATTATACCATTTCCTTTGAGATAATTGAGAAACTCATTAAGTATTTACCACCTCGATCCGATCGAAGAATCTTAATACTCTTACTAGTTTGTTTTTCTACTTCACTTCTGAACTTTTTAAACTTTTCAAATGATTCAAACTTGTATTTCATCAAATACATGTATCCAAATCTTGAATGATCATTGGTGAAAGTAATAAAATATGAATACCCTTCTCGTGCATGTGTTGTTATAAGTCCACATACATCTATGTATACAAACTCCAACAACTCTGTAACTCTTTCTCATTTTCTACTAAAAGGAGATTTGGCCATTTTACCCATGAGACAAGATTCACAATTTAGAAATAATTCTTAATCAGATAACTCTAAAAGTCCATCTTTATGCAACTTATTTAATCTAGTTTTATTAATATGACTGAGTCTATAGTGCTACATAAAAGTATAATTTACATTATCTCATTTTCTTTTCTTAGTTTGTTTAATTTATAATATATTTTCATGTAAGTCAAGTAAGTAAAGTCCATTGTGCAATTTACCAGTACCATACAAAACATTATCATTATAAATAGAACAACTATTATTCCTAATTATAAAGTGAAAATCATTCTTGTCTAACATAGGAATAGAAATAATGTTTCTAATAAGTACTGGAACATAATAACAATTATTTAAACTGATGGCATTGCCCATAAGCAGTGCTAAACAATAAGTTTCTATGGCTAATGCGGTAACCTTTGCTTCATTCCCTATACGCAGGATGACTTCATCTTTGTTTAGCTTTCTACTTCTGCTTAGTCCCTACATAGTATTACATATGTGATAACCACAGCCGATATCTAATACCTAAGTAGAACTTTGAATTTCATGAAAAATTATTTCAATCATGAACAAACCTTGATTTTCGGTTGAAGCTTCTCCAAGCTTTTTCTGCTTCAAACTTGCAATATACTCTTTGTAGGGTTTGTTGTATGGACGCACATTCCTTTGCTATCTGGATTTGCCTTCTTATTATTCTTTACTTTTTCCTTGCCCTAAGCCTTCTTGGAATTCTTCTTTTGAGAAGTTTCCTTGGGCCTCTTCTTTTTTTTGGAAGAATCATCTACTAACAAGGCTTGGTTCTGTTTAGATGGGAAGTGACCTTCTGTAATTATCAACATGTTAAGTAATTCAGACAAGCTGACGTCTAACTTATTCATGTAAAAATGCACAACAAATTGTGAGAAGGTGTCAAGGAGTGACTGCAAGATCAAATCTTGGCTTAACTTCCCATCCATTATGAACCCTAATTGTCCAAGTTGTTCAATCAGATTGATCATCTTTAGGACATGAGTTTCAATAATAGTGCCATCGGTCATTCGAGATTGGAAGAGCTCCTTAGATATATGATATCTAGCAATCCTACTTTGTTCACCATAAAGTTCTTTAAGGTGCAGTAGTATAGTAGGAGTATCCATCTTTTCATGCTGACGCTAAAGCTCGTTAATCATAGATGTGAGCATGATGCATTAAGCCACAACTGCATCATCTTGTCATTTCTTAAAAGCAATAACTTCTTCCTCAGAGGCATTTTCTGCAACAGGGATGGACGAATTTAGGACATAGGAAAGTTTTTCAGCAGTGAGAATAATTCTCAAATTTCTTAATCAGTCCATGTAATTCGATTCGGTCAGTTTGTTAGCATTAAGTATGCTACACAGTGATAGTGAGTTTAATATATGTAAAATTCTGCATGTGAAAAATAGACAATATTTTAGCATACATTCATTTAATTAATTATCAAAATAAATTAGGTATTTATTTAAATTGGTATTCTCCCACTATTTTTTTCAAACTCTATTACCCTTTATATATAGTTCGGCAAATCGAATTAAAGATTTTCTAGTAAGATAAGAATTCTATCGACATAAATATAGTCTTGTGTGTGCACAATAAACTATAGTTTATTTAATAGGTAAACAACTCCTTGTCAATTACATCAACATAAAACTCCTTGTATTTTGCCTCTTAGATTATTATGATCATGTGTGTGCACATCCAAATCAAAATTATCTAAGTTAAGTCCGACCTTGCACTTTTATATAAGTGAAGAGAAAAATAATGTCCTTGTGTATGCACAACAAAACAGTAATGTTCAATTCCTTTATAAGCATCCAATGTGATAAAAAAAAATATCTCAAATAATTGATATAAGCTTTGTATGTGCACAACAAGCTTATATTGATTATTTGATACTTTATCGTTTTATCATGCTAGAAGGCGACGTTCGATATTCTAAATATCTTTGAACGTTACAACTTAATATATTTTACCTTGAGGGGTTTGTTATTAATTGTTTCATCTTGTTTAGCACGCATGCACACACACACACACACACACACACACACACACACACACACACACATATATATATATATATATATATATATATATATATATATATATATAAAATACGCGTCATATTATGTAACATGCGAAGCATGTTTGGATAATATATAATAAATATATATTAAACATGCGCATATAGAATACTATATTTTACTTAGATTAATTACGGACTTTTATTCTAGTTTGGTTCACTAGAGCCACCAAGTGAACCAAAAGGTCAAACCTAGGGTGCAAGAATAAAATTAAATATAACTATTACATTTAAACCTGAGCGCCATCATAGATGGGTCTTCAAGTGCTCCTTGCTCCTTTGCTCCAATTCTTCAAAATAATTATAACTAACCTATTACATAACTATTTATAATAAATAAAAATCTTGATCAACAATCACGGGTAAGTACATAGGAGAGAGATAGAATTATACATAAGAAAAATTAGAAAGACGAGGTACGCAGGCCCCATTTATAAATACCCATTCATTCATGCATTCACATAAAATAAATCCAATTATATTGGTCAATAGTTCATAATCAATTCCTTTTATTATCATATATATCACTATATGTATCAATAAATAATATTCATATCGTGAAATTAAAATCATTTCATAGATGCATTGATATCATTTAATGGGCAATTTTAAGTTGAGCGAAATCCAATTTCATATTTAAAATAACCCTTTATTTTAATTACAAATTATGTAAAATAACTCTTTATTTTAATTATTAAAAAAAATAAAAAAATTTAAAAAACAGACCAAAAACAGTGAGGTCTGAAGCAGACCTCCATGCAGCTGCTTCAGACGGCCGACGCAGCTGCTTAAGTCCTCCACACAACTACTTCAGCCTTTCACGCAACTGTGTCAGCACCTGCTGCAGTTCGCAATTTTACTTGGAAAAGAAAATGATTTTTGATCTTTTGCATCCAAAACATGATTTTTGGTTATTATTTTCAGCACTCATGATTTTATACAAAATATATGCCCAATTAAATTGTTCTAAACACATACTCATACCTATATAGAATCAAAACAATTAATAATTTGGATAAAGTTTGGCTCTTGATACCACTGTTGGTTTGTAATATCCATGAACATGCAATCAAATTACATATAAGCAGCGGAAGCATGTTAAATCAGAATTTACAAATTTTACTACAAAACATAATCCAGGATCGACCTTTTATGTATAACTATTAATTAACAAGAAGGAAATAGAGAATTATACCCTTGTAGATTCTAGTTTTCCACAGGTACGTGTTCAACTATAATTCCTTCGTGTTTTCCTTGAATTCCACCAATTAGATTCATTTGATCAACGTTAGCCACCCAAATGTTTAGTCTCTAGAGGTGAACCACCAAGGAAGAATAAGAATTCAAAAAGTGGATGATGACAAACCCTAGTTTTCTCTCTATTTTAATTTCTTAGATTTAGAGAACTTGTGAGTACTCCCCAAAAATTTATAGAAGTGTATGTAATCCCAATTCATAATAAGACTTCTCTTATTTATAAATATAGTCAACCATCCTAACACATTTAGGAATAAGGTTTTTAATTAAACTCCTAATCTAATTAGGAACTTAATTAATTTAATATAATAATTACAATTCTTAAATCATTTAGGAATTTAATTATCATTTAGGAATTTAATTATCATTTATGAGAGTACTATTATTAATTTATTCCTAAACTATTTGGGAATTAAATAATAATAATAATAATAGTAATAATAATAATAAGACTTCTCTTATTAATTTATAATTAGTATATTCAAAATACTAAATAATAAATATTAATCTATTTAATTTATTCTATTCTTATAGTATAAATTAAATATACTTAATTCTTTATTACGATTATGCTATTTACTTCTTAAATAATTATTTTTCTTTTGCGGTGTGACCCTTTAGGTTCTCCATATTAAACCGGTTATAGAATAAATTAATTAGAACTATTCTAATCTTATTTATATAAATAAATTAAACTATTTAATTTATTCTAATAAATAATATTTATTCCATAATAAGGGTAAGCCCCCTTAGCGATCAACGATTTTTCATATAATATAGATTTCAACATTTAATCACAAAAGAACTTATTCAACGAATAGTTACCGTATAATTTAATCATTCTACCTCATAATGTCCCAATCAAATATAAGACATGATATAACTGTCAACTCTTATTTTATTTGATTATATGCATTTTAATTCTTAAATGAATAACTCTAATTACTGTAAATTAGAAACTACTTTCTAATTTCTATTTTGTCTTGGTCAATGACTACTGAGTTGTCATTTATCGAATCGTATAGTACATTCTCCTCTTTTACTAAAAGGGTAGATTTTTTATTGATCATTTACCTCTCTCCATGTACAACTTATTACATCCGACCATACTCTTTGATACACCCTAAAGGTTTTAAGGAATATGTGAAAATATAATTCATCATACGCAAGATATTATGATGATCTCAAGTCCAATAATCACTTGTACTACTATCACAAAAGGAACTCCTATTGATAGGCAAGTAAGACTCCGTTAGATGTTCCTTCAACGAGTCACTTTCAGTGAACTTATTCTCTAATAAGCACATATATAATTGATTTAATGTCTCTACACAAATGATTATGAGATCAATCATCTTCTTCATAAGAGCAAGCATAGTATGTACTAATCTATCCGGATTCACTAATCTCTATTTTAGTAATCCCAATATTATGAACAATTTTAGTTTTGAGCTATCTTGAATTTAGATCTCATTAGCATGATCATCATCATAATTCTAAAAGTATTGCTCAATAACTATGGGTTTATCACAATTAATGTCATCTATTAAATATGGATAAAGAAAATGCATTTGTATAAATAAACTTTTATTAATAAATGAATAGGATTATAAAGTACATGCTACATCATATAAAATATGATTGGCTTGTGTGCATACTACTTTCAGATTGGTCTTGTAATATCCTGAATATTTATAGCACTTATAAATATGATATTAAATGACTAAAGTGAATTGTAAAGTTAATTTCGAAGACGAAATTCCTATAAGTTGGGTTGAATGTAATATCCCAAATATTTTCAAAGTGATCTAACAAGATCTAAGCAAGATTGTCAATTCAAAACCTAAGATCGATTGCTCAAGCATACCGTGAGCTATCTAAAAGAATATATATACGACTCGAATCTACGCTCGTATACACCTAAAAGCTTAAAAATCTTTAACCTAATTTGTGTTATGTGATTAGTAAAGCTTGAATTGAGCTTTTAAATGTGTTGTATGAATTATCTATGTGTAGAATTTTGTGTTTTGGTTCAAGTAGTTAACCTTAACACTTATTAAAAATCAGAAGTCAATTTAGGGCAAAAACCTAAATTGGAAAAAGAGTTAAAACCTAAACCCTAACCCTAGGGTCTAAACCCTAGGAAATAACCTAGGCCCTTGAGCAACATGTAAAGGTCAAATTGACATTTCGTTTCAAGATTCAACCTTCCCACGATTTGAAAACACGTAACAGTCAATAAAAGTTTTTCTCGAAAAACGTGTACAAGCACTATTCACGAGGTGACGTTTTTTATTCGTTTGACTGTTTCTTTCATCTGTAGGGCTTCTTACATTTCACAACATAGTGATAATATGAGATTTAGATGCCAGGGAATCAATAAAATTTTATTGGGAAAAAGACGAAAAAGACACGATTTACGAGAAAACATTTGTCGTCTTTTTGAACGTTCTTTTCAACGTTTGGACTTTTTCCATTTCACGATATAGCATTTATACGGGGAATAGATACCAGGGAGTCACTGATATTTTTTCCGAATTAAAACGTAAAACGCTCTTCAAACGGAAACGCTTTCTATTTTTGATCAAATCGTTGATGGATACAGTGTTTGTATGCAACAGCGATGCGTAATATGCAATAAAAGTTTTTCTCGAAAAGCGTGTCGGGAATAAGACAAAATAGGGAAAAGACGAAAAATATTTTTTTCGACTTTTTGGTCGTCTAACCATTTTCTAAGAAATGGTCGCCAAAAACACTATTCATCGAAAAATGTGCCAAGTCTTTTGGACTTTTCACTTTACATAAAAGTGTTCATTCGGAACAAAACTCAGTAATATCAAAATTTTAAATTAGTAAAAGTTAGCCATTTAGTTGGAATCAAACTGTTATATAATTAACTGCTTATTCATCCGTATTGTTTTCATTAAACAGAACACGAGATAGGTTAACATTAAATTTGAATAATCAAATTTATCAGATTAATACCTAATTATATTATTCAATTATAAGTTGGGTGTAGAATGAAAGAAATTTATCAATCGCGTCGCCCGATAGGTATATTTGAGAAAAATACACGGAAGATTATCCGAGATTAATTCAAGAAAAACTTCGAGGGTCAGACGAGACATCATATTAATACTGTATGATGTATTTTATTAATAAAATACGTATAAGTAATTAAAACTTATATTACTAATATAAAATATTTTAAATTAATCGCACGCGATTTATCCGATATACCAAAATCGGAAGAAATAATGACAAAACAGCTTAGGAAGCTTCTAGAAGCTAGTGGGCGGTTTTGGCTTGGAAAATATCTAGATATTATTTTAGTTTTATTAATTAAATAATGTGTGAAAAGATTAAAATGCCCTTGGCTTTTAAACTAATGACCAAACTACCCCGACTCTTGGTTTTCCTATAAATAGAGAGCTAACCTCTTCATTATTCTCAATAATTTTCAAAGCAAAATTCCTATAATCAAGAGATTGCAAAGAAATAGTTAAAGCTTGCAATAATAAAATGTACGATTCTTAATCGTTATTATGCTTAAAGTTTTATTTTATCGATGAGGCTCAAGAACATAAGTCGTAGCCATGTACGATTTTTCGTTCTCCGTGTTCCTTATGACTTGAGCAAGTCGTTGTTATGTCAAATTTCATTTCATAGTTTAAAGCTCAAGAACATACGTCATAGCCATGTACGGTTTATCCGTTCTCCGTGTTCTTCGTATGTTCTGGAACATTATTATAAATTGTTATAATTAAGTAAACAAGTCGTTATAATGACCAAATTTTGTCAATTATAAAGTGTTATAATCACATATGTAAGCAGTTATAATGCTCAAATTATTTCAAGTATGAAATCCAAAAGCTCAAGAACATAAGTCGTTACCATATACGATTTTTCGTTCTTCGTGTTTTTCGTGTGTTCTTGAGCAAAAGTCATAATTTCTACATAAAGTAGGTTTATGATTTGGTAATTTAGTGTTATGGGATGATGAAACATGATGGCCTTGCTAAATAATGCTTGTGGCATCAAGTTTTAGTAGTCGAAACGAAGAACGATGAAACTTTGTTATTCGTGTTCTTCGATTCGTTCTTCGTGTTCTTGAGAAAAAGTCATGAAATCTTATATAAGTAGGTTTATGATTTTGTTATTTTTATGTTATAAAATGATATTGAGTGTTAGAACATGTTATCTTAGCAAATTAATGCTTGAGGTATCATGTTTTACCAATCAGATCAAAGAAAGTTAAATCTAATATAGTCGCAGAATATTTTTGCAAATTTCCAAAAAATTAAAGTATGACTCTGCCTTATCAACCTAAATGAAAGTTGTAGATCATGAAATTGTAAGAAATTTAGACTCAAGAATCACTTCAAAATGTTTTCGTATGACAAAGTTATGGCTGTTACTATAAAAGAGGTCAGAAATATGAATCAGTTTTAGATCAGTCCTATTTCTGGCGAAATATGTGTAAATCAGTAAGGAATCTCAAACTTTGGTCTGAATGAAAGTTGTAGATACGAAAGTTATGAACGCGTGAAATTTTTAACGACTAAAAAATGTTATAAAACGAAGAAGTTATGGCCGTTTAACCGAGTCAGGGTCTGGCAGTCCAACAATCTGCCCAAATCCGAAAATTTGGCTTTAAAATGAGTTTTTGAGTTAGCCAATTTTTCAAATAATTTCACCTATTAAAATAGTCTAGTTAAGTTATTCTAAGACTTATTCAAAAGGAAAATCTGATAAACTAACATTCGGGGTCGCGTAACCCTTTTTGTAGGCGTTTGACGATTTTCCGGGAAAACCCTAAAATGATTTTAAGGCAAGTCTTCTAACTCTTGCTATGCGCTACTTGTGTAGTATTGTTAAAATGATAAATGAGATGTGTAATGTCATGTTATTATGAAATAGATGATATGTGAAATCTTTAACTGATGTTTACAAGCCTTCTAACTGTTATGCGTTATGTTTATGATTTATGAACATGATTTATACACTTTGTGTGTCAATGTGATATAAATTGTTGGAATGTGAGTTATATGTGATATTAAATGGAGAATTATGTTCAGTCAAATGCATGTTAAAGTTTATATGAAAGCATAAACTGCGTATGTGCTGTATGTTAGACTTGCTGAGCCGTCGTGCTCATTCTTGCGAATAAAACCTTATTTGCAGATTAAAGATGAACGTTAAGAAGATCATGAACTTAAAGATGCAGCATAAATTAGGTTTTCATGTTTATTACTTGTATTTGTATAAGGCATAACGACTGTTGTAATACGAACAAACAAACATGTAACCGAATATTGAATGAATGATATAAATTATTATCATCAGAATGTTGTTATGTCTTTATTTTGATATAACCTAGAATTGTTAAAACTTAACATAGTATTGATAATGATCTATTTATTTGGATGAGGAACGGTAAATAACTTGTGAGTGCTGTACATCCGAGACAGGACTAAGCGATGTTGACTGGTCAAATCCATCGTTAAGGTTCCTCGGACCCAGGTATAACTCGTTATTACTATTCTGAATACCATATAAGTAGGATTATTGATATGAATAGATATCACTATAAACAAATATGTTTCGAATGAGGGTTTTAACTAGTTGGGTAATGTTCTGTACGGAAAGAAGATTTTGCACCGGACAAAGATACAACCATTTGTCACAGATAAAGATGCAAACATTTATCACAGGTGAAGATACGAACATTCACCGTGGGATTCTCTGTTCCCAAGAGTCATCCTAATGATTTAATACCGTGGATGTTGGAACATGTAAAGTTATAGAATATTTAAACCTTAAGCTTAAAATTAGACCTTTATATATGGTTTTCTCCATTTATACGGATGAAATACAAGTTGATACTTGTATAAATAATGCGACCGAGATCAAGTTAAGATCCAGGGACAAAGTTAAGAGAAAATTTTAATGTATAGTCTAACATAAGACTAATTCAACCAATATGATTATGGGATCATTGGTTAAGTCGATAGATGTACGAAATTAACGCACAAGGTCCGCCGCATCGAAAACGCGGGGATTTTGGGGGCATCACAGGTCTATACTAAAAGAGACCAAAGGGGGATCGATTATTTGCATGAACATCATTAACTCAAAGTTACTCTACGCTTTAGAGGATAGATCAAGAATGATTCCAGAGCAAGAGCTGATCAAAACATCAAAAGGCTCTAAAAGTCATTCATTTGTTGTCAGCTCTTCGTCAAAGAGCTTAACGTTAGCTTGGCAACACCCCCAACAACTCCAACTCCAACAAGACGGGACTTAATGACCCGCTAAATTCAGAGAAATGTTCCCCAAGATGGGAAGAGGACTAAGTGTCCTATGGAGAAAAAGGGGTGAGACCCGGTTCATTTTTAGTGAATCAGCCCCTGTAGAGGGAAGATGACTTAGTGTCCCTTGAGGAGATAAGACGGAACTTAGTGATTCACCTGATTCTTAGTGAATCAGACCCTTAATGGGAGGATTTAGTGTCTAGGACTTAGTTTCCAAATTATCCTTAGTGGAATATCACTACTCAGCGGAGTGAAAGAGAATAGTAGGAGTAGTTCAGGCTCCAAACCTTTTAAAAATCACTCTATTCTCAATGTTTCTTTACTCCTTCTTTATCTTTCATGTTTACGCCATGTTTGTTGTAATTAATATCTTAATGAAGATATCTTTCCATTAGCAAATTTATGTACAGAACTACGTATTCCTATTGTAATGATCAAAGAAGGGTTTTACCAAAAAAAACTTATTCCGCTGCGCGTATAAGTGCTTAATTATTTGGTAAAAATGTTTATAAAAGCAAAAGTTATACATAATTGTATAATGAACTACTCAACCCCCCTTTCTAGATCATATTTGTGTACCTCTGGGAAATAACACTGCATTTATTGTTACTAGACACATTTTCCATGCACTCCTAAGGCAAATTATAATTAAAAGTCCAGATTAGAGTCCTGTTATAACTGAAACCCATAATTGGATGAGTTCATAATTGAATAACTCTCCTTATCCCTCCAATGTTGGAAACCCAGTTATATTAAAACTCAAAATCTAACCCTTCTAGAATATCAAATCGTCAAAATACATTATGATGGACCAACACCAAAGTCGAGCCCTACAGTGTTAATTTAGGTTAGCACCTATAGCAGGGCTTAAATGTAAGATTAATATGGACCAACACCTGTACCAGGTCCTTTCATCCCAATACTAGCTCTTGTCATTATGGTGTTGCCGCAAGTATGACATATCAATTTGTTTCCCTAGTTTTTTGTCAATATCTAATCATATGTATTAGTTATGTGTAAACTCTATAAAATCTTAAAATTCACTCTCTAATTACTTTGGAGAACTGAAGGAACATTTGTTTGTAATGATGACATGAACTGTGATGTTTGGTTCGTGACAAATTTAATGTAAAAGTTTCAGAATATAATATATTATTACATTGATTTGATATATTTTCTATTTAGTTCATCAATTGTATGTATTCTAGCCCTTTACGAGTGTAATACGATTACGTCAATTTAAATATTTTTTCTTATGCCCACCAATATATATATTAACTCATTATGTTCGTAATGTAATAGGTCATAAAAGACAAAATAATAATTATTATCATTGATTTGATATTTTAACTTACAATTTACTTTATTCATTATATAAAATTAAATATTTAATGAATCAAACATAATTTTGATTATTATGTAATAACATTATAATTATTACACGCGTACTATGTACAAAACAAATAAATATACCGTAATAACTTGTTATCACTATATTATAATTTTATTACATTAAATCAAATTTCTATTGTACGAACCAAACCTTACTTATGATTTTGATGCTTGGAACATCTAGATCACTCCACAATTTAGGTTCCCGTTATATGGTAACGAGTCTCATGAATGTTAGTGATCCACGTGTTTCGAGCATGAAACTGTATCGTGGTATTAATTTATTTTTAATTTAAAATAAAGAAAGCAAAAGTAGTTATTTTAACTTAAATCGCATATAATGACAGAGAACTGTGATGGAATTAATTAATTAATACAATAAGTAAGATTGAAATTAGTTAGGATAGTGTATGATGGAAGAGGGAGACTTCAAAACCATATTGAGACATGGAAAATTGTTAGATAATTAATTGAGAGACAATTAACAAGGTACGAAAGATAAATTGGTGAAATTTATTTTGTAACAAGTGTGTACTATAAGTAGGATAAATAAAATTGGATTTACAGGGTAATCAATCTCTTAATTTCTATATCTAAAAGTATGACATCTAATTGAGATAGTTAATTTAGTTTGTCGAGTTGACTCAAATGAGTTGATCTTTTATTTTATATTTCATTTACTTCATCTTTCAATACCAAATATTAGATAGGAAAATTCAAAAATCTAATACATTTTAACTTCATTAGCACATATATTCACAACTTTAAAAGTGTACATCGAATAAAAAAATATAATCATTCACATTTCTAAATTCATGTAATTGAATTGTTCCTTCTACATTATTTATACATATTCACTCTGTAATAATCATGAACTTTAAGTTACATTGTAATTATAATTAAGAACTAATTATCAATTTGTGTATTAATTAATTGTGCACTTATATAATTGAATGAATATATTAATGTATATGTTTATTTTTTATTTATTAAAGTGTAACAAGGTAAGGAAATTAATTAATTAAGTAGAGAAGAGTTCAAATAATGAAGTTAAGATAAACTAGTAGCCTAATGGACTTTAATAAGGCAAGTTTAATTGAATTATGTGTTAAACCCAATGAATTTATTAATTAAAGTCCACATGAATTAAACTAGTAGTTCATGTAATGAATCCATGTTGTAATTAAACTAGCTCGATGCTTATTTTAATTTCAGGTATCATGAGTTAGTTTATGTTAGCCCAATGAAGTTAATGAATTAAGCCCAAACAAACTAATTGAATGAGCCCAATTTATTTAATTCCTATAACCCAAAATAGAGTCCAATTCTTAGTCATTGTTGGTTAATATATATATATATATAAAGCAAAAAATGGGGAGAAATAAGGAGCTTGGCCAGCAGTTACATTGGGCCCACTAGGGGTAAATTGTTGCTCTTGCATTGTTTCCAAAACACTCAAGCTCAAGGTTGTTCAACAACCTTTACTAACCCTAGTCATTTGTGTAAGACCCTAAATTTTAGCTCGGATGAGACTTAAACGATAAGATGAGTTGGGGAAAATCTATAAATATATATTATGTATGTATAGATTTTTGGATGATAAGTTGGGTCTATAAATAGAAGAGATGAAAGAATATCTTGAGTTTGTTAATTCATTTGTTTCATTTTACTAAGTGTTGTAGAGAGTGTTTCTTGAAAGCTTGAGAGAACAAAAGTTCAAGAGAGTTTGTAAGAGAGATCATTAAGAGGGTGGATCTAGTAGCCAAAGTGAATTCATCACCCTTTGTTTCATACTCTGGAAGGAGAAGGAAAAGGAAAAGAAGAGCAAAATCCAAGTCTATAAGGTTGAAAAGTTTTATTTTCTCAAATTCTTTTCATTTTTATGGTTAATATCTATAGTATATGTTTTTGTCATGATTGGTTGTGAGAGAAAATTGTTGTGTATGGAACCATGAAGGGTTCGAAAGTATAAGGATGGAGCTTTGATGGAGAATAGGTAGACCTATGTGTATATATGTGTTATATGAATTTTCTATGGTCAAAATGTATTTTGATAGTTCAAAACCTATTTTCAAGCTCTTTAATGATAGATCTATGATATATATGTAGATCTATGGTTAAATATGTTTAATATGTGAATTAACATGCTTGGTATGTGAAAGTGTGGAAGAAAATGCATGAAAATATATTTACCGATAAAATACTAACTTAAAGTCTAGATCAGTTGTGCATAGTTTGAAATGTGCTAGTTCTTTATGTGGTTTATTTGATTTATATGTTAGATCTATAAGTCTTGAAGATAACCGAACTTGAATATTTGAAAAAGATGTTAAATTGAAGAAGTTGTGAAATTTGTATTAAAAAAAATATTTTTTGAAACTTTAATCGATCGATCCTAATTTTTGTGTTCAAAATATTTTCGAAAAGGTGATCGATCCATGGCATGTTGTAAAATATTAAGTTATGAAACTAACAAAACCAATTTGAAGTCATTTGAACATGTATTGAAGATTTTATGAAAGTTGAAACCAAAATATCAAAGTTGAAAAACATTAAAACCAAGAAAAACCATTTCCAGGAAGCCAAGGCCTAGGTGCCGGGTTTGGACGTCGAGGCGTCGTGCCACGCCTAGGCGCCCAGTACAAGCGCCGACCGTTTTTTTTTTTAGAAAAATAAAAAATTATTTGTTTATGGGTCGGGTCCGAGATGGTCCACTTGGGTTAGAAAATGAATTCAATATAATATTAATATTAGACGAAAAAATAAATAATTAAAATATTATTAAATGGATAATAATATTAGTAAATGTATAAAATATTATTAAATAATTAATAATATTAAAAAATTAGTAAAATATTATTAAATGTTTAATAATATTAGTAAAATATTTAAATTGGATTTAATTGATAAATATTTTTATCAAGTGATTAAAATATTATCAAAAGATGATAATATTTATAAGTGTTTAATACATGACTAAATGTTTAATTATGTGATTAAATATGTAGACAAATGTTATACTAATTGAAGGATCCACCTTATTAATGTTAGATCATTTCAAAAGAAATTAAATTGTATTGGTTAGATGTAGACAACCATCGAGACAAGTTCCCTATACCTAAACTTATATTTATTTTTCAAGAGTTATAAATGGTTTAATTATTGAAAATTAAATCACATCAATATTGTTTATATATTCACACATAGTGCATTTGAAGTTTTAAAGTTTGTTTGATTCATGAAATATTTAAAAATATCTAAGCTAATTGTTTCAGCTAGACACTGCATGTATAAATTCATTAACATGAATATTTTTAACAACTTATCTAAACCATTGATTGATGCAGATTCTTATAGTATGTCTGAGAAAAAACAACATTTTGACAAGGGGATTATTATTGAAAAATCGAACATGCACAAGATGTCTGAAAGTTATGTATATATATAGAGTACAAGAGGTCGATCCCCTCAAATACCAAAATAATAAAAGGGTTAGATACATGTTTGATTTACCTTGCTATTAGTTCATAGTCTTTAGTGGTCACTCAGCAGTAAAGACTCAATTATTTCTTTTAATTGAAACTTGATTCTCATTTTTTTCACAATTATTATATATTATTGTAACCTCAGAAATTATTTCTATTCAATCATGATATATCACTCTTGTAATTAATATTCTTAAACTTGCTGAGCAAGCTACTTGCTGATCAAGCTAGTTGCTCACCATTGCTATATCATGAACTATTTTTCAGCTAAGGCCGAGTACTCTAAGAAAGACAAGGGCGGGAAAAAAGTCAAAGAATAGAATTACATGCTAGAAGTTTATTGTTTAATATTTATTTTATGTTGTAAATTTTTTGTGAACCATTAAGATATGTTTTGACTATGTTAAGATTAGAAAACCTTGGATTATGTATTTATTTTTGTAAAGAACAGATATGTATTATTCCGCTAGATGAATGAAGATTATGTATTTTGATGTCATTTATGTATTAGATTGTGAACACTAAACCCGAGATTATGGAACCCGAATTTTGGAGCGTCACACACTCCGACAGAATTTACATTTATTTAATATTGAGATACTTCACATATTTCATAATCAGTGCATGAATGGACTAATTAACCGTATATATTATTTACACATATTTTAAAATTTATAATTATAATATTTAGATAAATTTTATATACTAATATTCATCAAACAGGGACGTTGTCTCGTACAGTTTCACTTACTAGTACAAAATAAATCCCGTTCACCAACACAGGTAGTCAGAAATTTGAATGAGAATGGTCAAAATTTTATGAAAAACAAAATAAAAGTAATCATTTAGGTTACGCTTGTTTGCAAATATTATAATCCTAGAATTATAATTTCAAAGCATGAATTATAATTCTAAAGTTACATTTATTTGCAAGAATTACACTTAAAGATAAAACTATTAATCCCAAAAATGTCTTATTTATTTTTAAATTTGAACTTGAGATTATTAGTTCAAGAATTATAAAATAATTTAATAGTCTTAAAATTATAATCCCTGATTGAATATGGTATTAAATAGTTCATATTAAGTTATTTTATAATCCCTAGACTAATAGTTTCAAGTTCAAATTTAAAAATAAACAAGACGAATATGAAATTAAAAATCTTATTCTAAGTTTAATTATTGTAAATAAACATAATCTTAGGATTATAATCCATGTCTTAATATTATAATTTTTAGAAACAAACATGACCTTAGTGTAATGCTAAAGTTTAGAACAATTTTCTTTTTTTACATTACACTTCATTTTCCTTTTCTCAAATTTCTCGAGTTTTGAATTCCAATATCTCTAAGATCCTTAAGAATGGGAGTTTTTACAATTTACATATATATATTGTTTGAGAAAGTAAACAAATTTACTCTGCATACCTTTGCGGATATTCCTAACGTAGACATGTAAGGAATGTCGGCAAAATTCAAAATAGGAGAAGGCAATTGGGAGAAAGAGATTATAATGAAGCTTTTAAGTTTAAACTTGTTTACTCGACTTCTAAAATTACAATTGAACTTTAATATATATAAAAATTAAGAAATTAATTTTTTGAATTGAATATAATATAATTTATATTCTGAAAACATGATGCACTGCCATATAAAAAATATTACAAAATAGAGAAGGGATCAATATAAATTCCTAACAAAATATAAAAGTTCTATTATATACTAAGACTATGTTTATTTGTAAAAATCATACTTATAATTAAACTATTTATATTAATTTAACACTATTTCGAACTATTTTATCCCATAATAGAAAATTAATAATCCTTTAAATAATCTTATAGACTATTTTTTGTCATTCTTAAAACTATTTATGAAAAATTATATAATCTCATAATTAATAATCCTCCTCATTTTAAACTATTAAATAACTTTATGAGATTAATAGTCGAACATTGAAGAACTACTAATCCCTTATGATGAGATAAAATAATATAAAATAATGTTAGATTTATACAAATAGTTAAATATATTTTTTATAAACAAACATAACTTGAGTGTAAAAAAGAATGCGTGCGGGCGGGCGGGGGTCTGCCCCCCACTGCTCACAAGGGTCCGTTCCAAGGAAATCTTTTCTAAATAACGAGTTTACAAGAAACAAATAAAGTAAATCTTATTCACCCCATACAACTCAAATGACCATACAACTCAAATGAGAGATAACGGAGAAACCAACGGTAAGACTCGAATTTTACAAAATCAACCATACTCTTACTTCCTTTTCTGTTTTCTCTTTTTTTGGTCACCAATGGTGCAAATAATAATTCCACTCGATACTCAACCAACAAGAAAAGAAGATCCAAATTTCACTGTGTGAAACCGCGGTATTTTCCACATCAATAAAAATAGACTCGTGAACCGATTAAACGGCAAATCAAACTTTGGAGGGCCACGATGCCTGGGCTGACATGATTATTCCGACAATCACTCCAAACAACCCCAGTGCACTACCAAAGATTTCAATGACAAGGATCTTAACAAAGAGTGACGAATTTTGGGCATCAGACAGTGCACAGCTGCTTCCAATGATTCCTACACACAATCTGCCAAGCAGAAGTTTTAAAAAGTATATATGGATGGAAACAAACAATGGACTATAAGAATATAATTAGTAAAATAATTATGGCTAAAAGAACATATCATTATTAATTAACTAAACTTTAAAATGAGTGAAGCTGAGATTTATCAAAAGAAAATGAAAAAGAGTAAAGTAAAGTAAAGATTTACCCGCAGACAAGATTTGCAAAGCCCACAATGATTCCTGAGGCAAAGATTGCATATCCGGCTCTAAGAGACTCGGGTGCATATATCTGGGATGCCGGAACACTCTCCAATTTTGTTTGTAGAATAATTGCCACAATAACTCCATATATGGCAACAGCTTCACAAAATATTACACTGACGTGTATAATTTTTTTTTAGTCATATTAAATTTCACAAAATAAAGCTCTGAATAGCTTTTCATATTCTAGAACAGGAATGTCAGTGTGACTATAAGCAAAAGATCACCCTCTCAGAAAATAACATTAACATTGGAATAGGTCAACCACATATTCATGAATACTTTTTCCTGATAAGCACCAGATGGTAGGGAATACGCACATTTAATTGACTCTTGAACAGTTTAGATACAACAAAATACATTCATCTGCCACCCTAGTCCTATAATGTAACTTCACTCCTCATCCCTCTCCCTCTCTCTCTCTCTCTCTCTCTATTTCCGACTAAGGCCAGCAATAGTAGAAGGTTGAGTAGCATGAAAAAGTTTAATGAGAATTTCTTTTTTGATAAGTATAATTTAATGAGAATCTATATTTTAGATTGTCCAAAAATGTCTTCATACAGTGTTTAGTGTTTAAAGACAGAATTGCTACAAAGGGGTAGAATGATCCATGAGATCTTCCATACTGATATAAACAACGTAGTTCAGCAATTCAGAAAGATATTCAGGGAAAACAAGAACCAAAAGGGAATCCCAAATAAATATGTGAATTGGTACTTCGGAAGAGATCAAAAAGCATATTTCACACTGTGGGACAGTAGTGAAGGAGATAATGGATTAGATACTACACTGGTTGATTATATATTGCAATATTCTAAAAGGCGTTAGGCGGAAAGGGGGGTAGCACCTAGGGGGGCTAAACGGGGCTTAGGCTGAATTTTTTTATTTTAAACCAATTTTAATATTTTATCTTATATATAAACAAAATAATAATATAAAGCAAAACAATCTATAATAAAGATAATAAAGGCATTTGCTTAAAGTTCAAACACGTATACATATTGCCAATGTTAAAATAAAAATACAAACAAATAGTCATCATCTCTATATCCCTCTATATCTCTAATTCTTCTTCTCTACATCCCTCCAAGATAATGTCCCCATCGAACTCATACTCATACTCATCATCTCCCTCTTCCTCCGTGTTATCATTAGACAAAATATAATCTTCATGGAGTTCTCTTACTCCAACATTTCTACTACTTCTCCTAAGTTTTAGTACGTTATCTGTATTGAATGCTTCGCCAATCACTTCTCAAGGCCCGAACAGCCTTCAATTTCATTATCCACTCCCACAACGTCGTTTTGTAGCTTAGTTATTAAAATTAAAAAAAAACAATTGCAGCCCTAATTTCTCCATCTTGTCCGCCTAGTCCCATCTAATTTCTTAGAAGGATTTTTTTCTCACCTTGGACCTAGGCAAGACGTAGGGGGGGAGGGGCTAGTGCCTAGGTGGGGCGCCGCCGAGGGGGGGGGGGGGGGGCTAGGTGGAATTTTTAGAACACTGATATATTGTAAATATCATTGTTTATAATTTTCTGATTGTACCAGGTCTGGGGCCCTTACCTGATTTATGAAGAATCTGAACTAGTATAGTCTAGTTAGTTAGGCTAGGAAATGCCCACCGTAAGCATGCTAACATCTGTAGCTTCGATTAGTGTTGAGCACCTGAGTTTAAGTGTAATCTCGGGGACATGGCCTCGTCGTATATACAAATTAAATTACTAACCAAATTATTAAAAAAAAAAAAAAAAGAAAAAAAAAAGAAAGGGGAAAAAATAGTGATAGGATATCCCTCAGCCTCAAACATCAATTTAAGCTAATTCAAATATAACTACGGCTTGTGTAAGTCATCTGCTAAAATAAACATAAATTTGACACTAAAGAGATATTACATGAGTTTGGGATGAAGATCTTTGGTAGTAGAGTTGGTACTTCGAAAAAGCATAATGAAGGTACAGGATATAACGTTGAAGTAGAAATAGATTTGAAATAACAATCTATAAAAATTTATAACGAGAAAGTCCAAGGTGTTATTCACATGTCAACTAGTTAGATGAGAGAAATTGTGCTTAGACCAGTGGATTTAGAGCAAATCTGCAATTGCCAAATCCACAAGCCTAGATCTAGCCTAAGGATACAATAGAACTGCTGCAAGGTAGAATAAACTTTTGAGCTGAAATCCATCTATACAGCAGTTTGGTTCTATTTTGATTCTAGGGTAAGGGGTATAAGTTTGAACTTTTAGCAAATTCACATCCACCTGTGTTATATAACTTATATGCAAACACAAAATCATAGAATTCAGGTAATTCTTTTTAGGCAACCCCTTCACTCCCTCGCTCTCACATTTAGTATCACATACTCACGTACCCACAAACCCATACACACCGCCTTGACCTATTTCTAACCTTAGTTCTAGTTACAGTAGAAACTGTCAGAATTAGATGTTTATATCCGTTGATTATTAGATTTCATTATCTAAAGAATATTTAAATTATTTGAGTTAAATTTTGATTAGCTGATTGGACTCCAATTAATTCAGCGTAACATATAAATTGTCATTTTCATACAACAAAACCAAAAAATCAAACAAGCAGTTGAATTCACACAAATAAAAATCACAATAATCTGAATGTGCAAAGCTAGGGTTTGAATTTCACCTAATGAGATTCTTCGAAGTGATACGCGGAGCTTTAATTGCAGCACCAATCAAACTACTTCCAGTTATGTAAATACCCCTGACAAATTATCAACATAAATTAAGAATTCAATGACCAAAAATAAAATCAAAATACATGTACATATTTATATACAGCTATATAAATACCAAGCAGCGCCTAAAACGGAGACTCCGATTGCGATGGCGATACCGATGGCAGAAAAAGTATAAGGGGAAATCTGTAACATTGCTCGTGACCAAGAGCTTGAGGCAATCACCATTGTTGCACTTGACATCAAATCTCTTTCTACTTTTTCTTCTTCTTTCTCTTGCAACGATCTGTTAGGAGAGGAGAGGAGAGAGAAAGTAAGATATTGGTGGTTTTAGGAGTCTTAACACGTGTCACGTGTGAAGGCTTAGACTATGAAAATACCGTATTTTCTTTTTTTAAATATTGGTAATAAATGTAAATGAGTAAATCTTTAGCGTAACAAGTCCAATTTTAATAGATTTTTTTATCTCATATTTTTTCACATAAAAGTCCAAATCCACAACAACTTATTATTATTATTATTATTTTATTTTTTTTCTATTCAATTGATTTAATACAAGCTTACTACCCCGTCCAAGTCATAGGTGGTTTGTGCAAAAACTTCTTTCCCGTTAATTATTAAGATATTTTATTTGTATATATATTTAATTAAGCTTTGAAAATATCATTATTGAATTATTAATTTTTTGTTATAGTAGTTAATTGAACTATATAGTGTAGGTTTCTTCACTCAAACATTACTATTATTAATTTAATGTAATGCAAATTTATTAGACATTTAATAAGATAATTTGTTACTCTCAAATGGCACAAATATATTTAGAAGTGGGTTTAATAGATTTTTAAAAAAAAATTATATTAAAATTATTTAGCCAATAATTTTTATGTTAGCTTGTAATATCCATTAATATACAGTCAAATTGCACAATAGCAGTGGAAGCATAGTAAAATTAGAATTTAAAATTTTATAAACCATAATCAGGATCGACATTTATGCACAATTATTAATTAACAAAAAGGAGATAGAGAATTATACCCTTACAGACACTAGTTTTTCACAGGTACGTGTTCAACTCTAATTCATTCGTGTTCTACTTGAATTCCACCGATTAGATTCCATTGATCAATGTTAGTCATTCAAGTGTTTGATCTCTAGAAGTGATCTACCAAGGAAGAATAAGGATTCAATAAGTGGGTGATGGCAAACCCTAGTTTTCTCCCTTTTCTAATTTTTTAGATCTAGAGAACTTGTGAGTATTCTTCCAAAACTTATGAAAGTGTATGTAACCATAATCCATAATAAGACTCATCTTATTTATAAATATAGTCAACCCTCTTAACACTGGTGCAATTTCGCAAACACCTAAAAATAAAATTTTACTTTGAAAAAATAAATATGTAGTAGTGCAAGTAAGAGTCGATCCCACATGGAATGATTATTTAATTTTATGTTTTGCAAACCAAAATTTTTTTGGGGGGGGGGGGGGGGTCAATCAAAGAAGTAATTTAAATAAAATTAACTAAAATAAATATGCAAATAATTTAATGAAATAAATGAGAAGAAAAAGACTTGGTTTAAGTCGACATCTACCATCAAGAATTTACAACTGATCACTGATACAAGAATAACTCAATTCATATTTTAAATATTCAACGTGGAATAATTACTCTCATTCGAATAATTTTCCTATCTCTCCTTAATTTTAGTTAAGCAGAAACAAACTGAAACGCCCCGAAATCCCGACCTTATTTAATTATCCGATTATCTCTGGATAACCTAATTATAAAATTTAAAACCATATTAACCGGGATCTCGTGCGTTAAAACTTTAACCTTTGACTTTTAAAATCATTCTGTTGATCATAAATGCGGTCCATATTTTTTTTTTTTTATTTAATAACTTACATTCCTTAAACGTGTCTCAGGATCGCAACGTTCACTTATCCTATTCATTAGCATTTATGTCGACGCTTATTAATTGCGACCGTTTCTATTTCGTTTTATAATCATACATATTGCGATTTAATGTAATTCGAAACAAAATTTCGCCATGAAGTATTCACACATGGCCCTACTTAATTTTATCTGTTCCTGTTCTGTACCTGATCACATTCATATGTTTCTATTTACATATTTCTGTACTACACATACAAGTTTATCACATGTATCACTTTTCCACTTTCCCTGGACAATATATACATACACTTTTCAGAAGCTTAAAATTTTTTTCAGATGCAGGGTAACTGCGCCCCGGCGCCATCTTTCTTCTTCCAGATCTCGCTGGCCGCGAGAAGCTCTCGGCCGATGAACAGTGACACTGCGCCCCGGCGCAGTGTCTAGGCAAAATGACTGCGCCCCGGCGCAGTCCTGGTTCTGCAGAATCTGATTTTTGGTCCTGCTTTGCTGATTTTTGACTCCTTAACTATACATCCAATTGATACCAAATTTGGTACAGCTCTAGACCTTGCTACATAGTATTTTACAAAATTTTCCTTTTCCTCATTTGGACTTTCTAAACCAGAGATATGCTAGCGTGTAGGAGGCCTGTTCAGACAACTTTCAGACTTAGCCAAATTTTCTAAGTTTTAAAACTTGAAATTCCAACTTTGCTATTTTTGGCCATTTGACTCTAACTTCTATTCCAACACTTGCCATAGCTCACATAACCTATATGTGACATGTTCCAACTTTCAAAACCATAAAACTTCGCACGAGGCGATTTTTGTCCATAAAAATCCATTTCGATTCGAAACGATCGATTTCGATCGTTCGAATCGCCAATTCACTCGATTTTCACTCCGTTAACTTCCAAAATAACCTAGACACGTGTATTAACTTAAACATGAGTCATTTGACTCCATTTCATCTTTAATTTCTCAAAATTTCCAAAAATCATCTTGAAATCAGATTTTCCTTAATTTTTCAAAACTTTCAAATTTCAAACTTAAACTCAAGTTGACATTTAAATCTCCAAGAACCACATAGGCTATCACATACACATATAACGACTTTATAAGTCCATATAACTTCCATCTACATATTCTAATGCACTTTACAGATTATTACGTTGTCTACACAAAAAGTATAGCCTAATATTCAAACTTCCTTAAGCAAAACACAATTTCATCCTTTCATGATCCTTCTAAGCTATCTAGTATGAAATTTATGCATACATCTTACATGTTCAACCTTCTTAGCTAGGTTTTATCGCATCTAGTCACATGTAACATATAATCCTTCATGAATCATGGCTTAATATCATACTTTTCCTTATCAAAACATGATTATCTTCCATTTATGATTCTTTAAAGTTATTTACCATAAAATTTCTCATGCTTCTCACATGATCATCCTTTCTAACTAAGCTTTATCACCCCCATCAACTTTTAACACATGATTCATCCATCAATCATGACTTTAAGCTTCAAACATAGACAAGAATAATCCATCAACTTTGCTCAACTAACTTTCAAGCCTATGTTTTCATCAAATCATAACATAAACACATAAACTCACATAAACTCCATAATCAATCCATGTATTTCAAAGATACATGCATGGTGATACATATTCTTAAACTTAATAACATAAACTTCCAATTTTAAAACTAGATCATGCTTATACCTTTTTGTTTGGCTAACTTCTTCACATCAAAAGCCTCCTTATGATGAGTGCTTCATCTTTTCTTCTTGCTCCTTGATCATTTAAGCTTCCTAGCTTCTTGATTTTATGCTCTTCATCATAGCCTCCATAGCTTTTTCTCATTTCTCTCTCTTAGGGCTCTCACTCGGTTGGTATTAAAATGAATTGGCCAACTTATGCTTGCTATATAGATATATACATATATTACATGTCTATAATTGCCAACACTTAACCAATCTTTGGTTAACTTAACTTGCATGGTTAGGGGTAATAATGTCATTTCATATTGCTAGCTAAGGACATATTAGTCCATATACATCTTTGGGACACATGAGCCAATACTTAACTTGCTAAGGCCACTTTGGTCATTTCTCTAAAAATCTAGAGATTTAATTTCCTTAAAATTTCTATATTACTTATTTTTCATCCAAATGAATTCCTTTTTGATCCAAACTTGTTTCATCATGCTTGACATTTAGTGCATCATCAAATACTTCAAAATTTACTTGTCCCATATTGCTTGTCACACTTTGAACATTGAATTTCCTTAATTAATAATAATTCACATAATTGTCAAATTCCATATTATTTCCTAAATTCCAATTTCTATGAACCTTTTGATTCCACAATAAATCACTTCCAATTTTCAACATCACAATATAAATATCTAGCTCATCTTTTTCATAAACCGCTTCGTCGATAGGCGAACCTCAACCAGATTATCAAAATTCCTCATCATGATCCTTTAAAGCTCAACATGTCATAATTTCGATTTTAACATCTATTGGCTTATTTACTTCACACACATGAGCTAATTCTCAACGTATAGACAATTTACGTCCCTTTTATTCACATTCAGGGTAATACCTTCCATTTCAACACCTTGTAAAACTACATACCTCAATTTAACCAATAATATTGATTTAATCATAAAATCCTCATTTCCATCGTTCTCTTCCTTCTATAGTCAATTACATATACTTTTACAAATAATTAATCTATTATATACTGACACATCATAGTGTCATACCATAATTCTGCTCAATTTACCTCATTATAGGTATTACAGTAATTCATCTAACTCAAATCCGTTATATAACCATTCAAAATTCCTTTTCATCATAATTTCTCGTTTCCATAATTCTCTGGCTTAATTCACTTTTCTATATTCGACCATATAGGTTCCTCTTTAATATTTCAACCTCACATGTTCTTTCTAACACATTGATCACTTTCTAATTCAATTTAATGATATAATAATCATATGTAATCATTTTAACTAGGTTTTGTTTTATAACCTTAACTTAATTATCCAAAATCCTTATTTACAATTTTTGAAAAATCCTGGGGTGTCACACAAACGATCTAAATAACCCTTACTACTAAATAATCTCAGACAAAAGTTAAAGATTTAACCTAGTAGCAGCAAAAAAAAATAGAGAGGTCGTTGAACTAAACAACACAATCCAAGCGTTTGCATTTAATTTAGATAAATATTCTTCCTAAGATAAAATAACCTTTTGATATGCAAAATAATTATTACTCTTAGTTGCTTCGCAAATTAAAGTGACCAAATAATTACGAATTTGATATTTAATTTAGCAGTAGATTTCAACGAATAATAAACTAGTATGCATCATAGCAATTAAACGAATTAATTATAAAATTAAACACAGAAAAATATTCAATACTCAAAATATAAATTGAACAATTAAAATAAATTAGATCTCACAGTGTATAAATCTTGATGGCTTTAATAACTTAAACCAAGAAAAAGAATTTAGCTACTCATAACTGTAGAGAGCATCAAAGAATAGAAGAGAGAATTTTTCTTATTAGAAAAGTTGTATCTTACATTGTGTGTCAAGCCCTCTATTTATAGGCTCCATAATCCTCCTAACCCTAATAGGAAGTACACTTTCCAAATCCTAATAGGATTTAAAATACAAATAAAAATAAAAGAAAACTAAAATAATTATTATCCTAACCCTAATTGGAATTAAAATCCAATTTGAAATCAAAAAGTAGCAAAAATTCGCGAATAATCTGATTTTGGGAATTTCTACGCAAACCAAACAGGGCCTTCGCTACAGTAACAACGCACGGTCAACGACAACCCACGCATTGCGCGCGGCACCCCCTCTAAACGACGCCGTTTCGTTGTACACGCGGCTCCGTTTTTTATTTTTTTACCGCGCACATTGCGCGACACCTGTTTCTGCATCTCAACGCCAAACGGCGTCGTTTCTTCTTTGCCTGCTGATTCCTTACGCGCGCATGGCGCGGCTAACAACTTTCCTTTATTTACAGCTTTGCCATTAGCCTTTAATTTTCCTACAAAAAAAAATATAAATTAAATAAAAATAATATAAAAATAATAAAAACACATAATAATAAATAAAATTCCTAAATTACTAAAAATAAATACAAACACATAAATAAAAAGAAATATAAAAATATTATAAAATTACCTAAATTAACATAAATTAACTAAAATCCTATAAAACCAAAATAAGCTAAATAATTAAACATTTAAGCACACAATAAATATAAAAACTAAGTATTAGGGAATAAAAATATCGTATAATTTAACCCTATCAAATACTCCCACACTTAGCTTTTTGCTTGTCCTCAAGCAAAACAAGAGCAAAAACTATAAAATTAAAACTAATAACCAAACAACTTACTTGATCAACAGATCAATATAAATTTCAACCTCAACCTCAAAGATTTTTTAAATGACAACTCAAAGAAAATTTCAAAATCATGCAAAATGTAGAACTTTAATATATTTATTAATCTTACTCTACTCAAGACCTTTTGTGTGTGTTTGAATCCAAATGTATCAAACTAATTAAAACTCGGATAAGTTTAGATTAGTAATTACCTTATAAAAGATATATAACAAAACTCAATATATTTATTTTTCACATTACTCTTTGCTAATATAGACAAATATAAATCAGAAGATCAAAATGTTTCATACAATTATATACACTAGGATTATTAATATGCATTTTTTTTCAAATATTTTTTTCATTTTTTTTCTTTTAATGGATGCATTTTATGCTCCATCCCATTTTTTTTTCACTTTTCTTTTTCTTTTCTTTTTCAGTGAGTGCATTTTATGCTCCATCTCACTTTTTTTCATGTGTTTATGAGTGAGTGCGTTTTACGCCCCATCTCAACCCACCACATAATTTATTTTTTCTTCAATAATAATCCTAGAAAAATACCTAAATCATCTCTTCCAAATTATATTTTGTCTTATAGTTCACTTTAAATAATGATCAAATAAGATATAGAGCACAAAAATATCTTGCATAAGCATTTAACTATTTAAACCTTCTCTTAATTAAAACTAGCTCAAACAAAAGGATATAAGTGAATAAAAATTTAAAGGATCTAAAGCAAAGTAAATATCAACAATAAGTCAAAAATCCAAACTAAGCAAAAAATTATTCCTTTTCCAAAAGTTATTAAACAAAAATCAAGATTTTATCATTGACTAAAAATTTAAAATCCAATTAACTCCTTGCTCAAGTGACTCATCCTAACAATAAAATAAAAAATTACCCATTTTCGTAGGAAACACAGTTACACTTAGCATGTGCAACAAGCCTTTAAACCCTAAGGTTACCCCAAGTGGACGAGTTGTGTCTCGTGAGGGTTTGCAGTGAATTTACCCACAAAATTCAAAATTTCAAAAAAATTTAAAATTTCCTAAATTTTTCAAAATATGACCTAAAAATGAAAATCTGACCTAAAAATAAAAATCCTAAATTCCTTCCCCCACACTTAAAATTTACATTGTCCTCAATGTAAAATAAAATGCAAAGAAAAAGGGAAAAAATAACTAAACTATAAAAAATAAAACGAAAGAAAATTATACTCCTCTTGGGTTGCCTCCCAAGCAACGCCTTTGTTTATTGTCATTGGCTTGACAACATGCTTAAATACTACGTTACCCCTTCCTCTTGAATTTTGACAATCTCATCCATCTTTACTCAATTTATCATGGACTTGTTCAAACTCCCTTGCAGTTGATATGAAGGTTTGACTCCCTCTTCAATGAACATACATTTGAGATGATGAGGGCGATGCCTCAAATCTGGAATATAATCCTACAAAACAAAAGGTAAAGATTTCTTGTTAGGAATTGGTAAGTCAAAATATGGATCATTACCTATTTTTGGAGAACCATTCACAACCGCAACAGTGTTCTTCAAATCAGCACTCAACACTAACTCCTCTTTCTCTTTCCCAAAACTCTGACTATATGTCGTTTTCAATTCACCATTTCCATCAGTTTTAGAAACTTTTTTTGCTAAAGATTCAATCACATCAATAGAGTAAATAGGATTATGACATTTCATGGTATCAAAAATATTAAACTTAACAATTTTGCCATCAAACTCCATTGTCAGTGTACCACTATAAACATCGATCTTAGTCTTGGAAGTCTTTAAGAAAGGTCTTCCTAACAAAATAGGAGCATTTTGATTGTCGTTTTCCATATCAAGCATCAAAAAATCAGCAGGAAAAATCAAATTGTCTACTTGCACAAGAACATCCTCTATTATACCCTTAGGATAAGTGTTAGACCTATCAACCAATTGAATCACAGTACCAGTTATATTCAAAGGTTCAAGTTTCAAAGAAGCATATATAGAATATGGTATAACATTAATAGCTGCTCCTAAGTCTAACACGGCTTGTTCAAATCTAGTGTCACCTATCTTACAAGGGATAGTAAACATTCCTGGATCTTGACACTTTGTAGGGAGTTTTCTTTGAATTACGGGAAACACATTCTTTCCTACTTGTACCTTTTCATATCTTTTAAGTGTTTGCTTTCTCTTGTGTGTACACAACTCTTTCAAAAATCTAGCAAAGCGAGGTACTTGTTTAATAGCATCTAACAATGGAATTTTTACCTCGCATTGATGAAAAGTTTCATACAAATCTGAATCTTTTTCATATTTTCTGCTTTTTATTTTCTGTTAAAGCGAGAGGAAAAAGGGGTACCGTTTATAATCAGAGAGAGGTGGAAATTTATGCTTAGGTGTACCATTTTTGCCTAGAACACTGTCGTCCTCTTGACTGTTGTCTGCCTCCTTGTTGTCCACTTCAACTTTGCTTTGCTCTTTTGATGCAGACTTTGTCTTTGCTGGAGTTTCAAGCTCTTTACCGCTTCTCAACGTGATTGCACTAACATTTGCTTTTGGATTCGCCATTGTTTGCAAGGGTACTTTTTTCAGAATTTTGCGCCTCCAATCTACTGATGGCAATTGTCATTTGTCCCATCTGTGTGTTTAAATTCTGTATATTTGCCTTCGTTTCTTATTGAAATTGCAAAGTGTTAGTGCTAAGTTGTTTAACTATATCCTCCAAAGACATATGAGAATCAGATGATTGGCCCTGTTATTTGTTAGGATATGGCTGCTTGTATTGTTGGTAGCTTGAGAAATTTTGAGTCGCAGACGGATTCCCTTGTGGATTTCCATAGCCGAAATTCGGATGATCTCTCCAACCTTAGTTGTACGTGTTTGCGTAAGGATCATATCTCCTTTGTGGTTGGTCAGGGAAACCACCTACTGCATGCACTTTTTCATGGGACTCCTCTTGAAGAGTAGGACACATATCCGTTGGATGTCCTACTACCGCACAAATTCCGCAAGCTTTTACTTGTTGTGTATTACCTACAGCCACCTGACGAACAAGAGAAGTTAAACTAGCAATTTGTTCTTTAAGGGAAGAAATTTCTACCTCATTGACATTCTTGGAGGAAAAATCATGCCTGGTGCCAAATTATTGGGAATTGGCCGCCATGTTTGCAATTAAGTTCCTTGCAGCTTCGGGCGTTTTGTCTACCAAAGCGCCTCCACTAGCAGCATCAATCATGCTTCTATCAGTAGACATGAGTCCTTCATGGAAGTATTGGATGAGGAGTTGCTCGCTGATTTAGTGGTGGGGGCAGCTTGCACATAGTTTCTTGAAACGTTCCCAATACTCGTACAGGAATTCTCCATGGTTCTGTCTCACACCACAAATGTCTTTTCTGATATTGGCTGCCCTTGAAGCTGGAAAATATTTCTCCAAGAATAGTCATTTCATCTCTTCCCATGTGGTTATACTTCCGGAGGGTAAGTAGTAGAGTCAAAATTTATTAGTTATTTATTATTTAAAATGTTAATAATAAATAAAGGAGATAAATTATCAGTTATTATTTAATTCCCATTAAATAATAATTAAAGATATAAAAATTTATAAATTAACTATTTATTATTTAAATATTATTAAATAATAAATAAGGATAAATTAATTAAATTTTATTTAATCTTAAACAATAATTAAAATTAATTAAATAATTAATTATTATTTGATTGACATTAAATGATAATTAAAGAGGATTAAAATGAGTAAACTATTATTTAATTTCCTTAAATTAAATAATAGGTAAGGTTAATTACTTAGTTAACTATTAGTTGATTAATATTAAATTAAAGAAGGTTAAAATGAATCAATAATTATTTATTATTTAATTATAATTAAATAATAAGTAAGTACAATTAGTTATTATTTATTTTAAATAATAACTAGAGTTAATTAATTAATTTTTATTTAACCAAGATTAAATAGTAATTAAATAGAGATTGAATTAATAAAATAAATTTAATTTAATTATACTTTAATTAAACAATTGTAATAAGTTGTTTAAGGGTTTAATAAGTGTCCAACGCTTAAGAAAAATATTTTCTAACTTATTAAATTATTAACCTAATTTGATTGAGGGTCTATAAGGTTAATAATATTATTTCGACTAACGTAAATTATGTGTTAGTACTTATATGATAAATAAGTACCTTAGTGAGCGTATAGTTGTGCAAATACGCCGTACTAATTATTAAACCAACTTTATTAATGTTAGGTCTTTTCAAAGCCAGTTAGTTAAAGCTAGACATATATTGTAGCTAAGCAGACAGGCAAGTTCCTTATCTCTAAACTCATTTCATTGAGCAAATTATTTATCTAAGCTTGAACTGTTATTTCCAAGCATGCTTTGAGTGGTTTAAGTACTTTACAATTATTCCACATCGATATTATTGTTATTCGCATTTGTTGCACTTGAGATTGTACAGTCATTGACTTGTACTTAATTACTGTTCTACTGTTTAAAGAACTGTTCAAAGTAGGTCTAAGCCATTGTTCGGCTAGACATTTATGTTAAAGATTTTAAAAGCTATCCAAATCATTGAAGATGCGGATTCTTAGACTATTATGAACACCCCTTTATTATAGGGGAGTACCCTGTATCTAATATCAGGTACAAAAATACGAAAATTAAATGTTATGCATACACATATTGTACTGAGGCTGATCCCCTCGGGTACATATTTCTGGTAGTAACCATTGGGTCAACCCTTTATTCGCGAATAATCTGAGTTTGGGAATTTCCGCGCAAACCAAACAGGGCCTTCGCTACAGAAACAACACACGGTCAACGCCAGCCCGCGCATTGCGCGCGGCGCCCTTGAGCTCTAAACGACGCCATTTCGTTGTACACGTCAAAATTTGGTGTCATATCGCAAGCACCCAAAAATAAAATCTTACTTTGCAAAAATAAATATGTAGTAGTGCAAGTAAGAGTCGATCCCACATAAAATGATTATTTAATTTTATGTTTTGCAAACCAAAATTTAGGGGGGGGGGGTTTCAATCAAAGAAGTAATTTAAATAAAATTAACTAAAATAAATATGCAAGTAATTTAATGAAATAAATGAGAAGAAAAAGCCTTGGTTTAAGTCGACATCTACCATCAAGAATTTACAACTGATCACTGATGCAAGAATAACTCAATTCATATTTTAAATATTCAACGTGAAATAATTACTCCCATTCGAATAATTTTCCTATCTCTCCTTAATTTTAGTTAAGCAGAAACAAGCGATCTAAATAACCCTTACTACTAAATAATCTCATATAAGCGCTAAAGATTTAACCTAGTAGCAACATAAAGAAATAGAGAGATCGTTGAACTAAACAACACAATCCAAGCGTATGCATATAATTTAGATGAATATTCTTCCTAAGATAAAATAACCTTTTGATATGCAAAATAATTATTACTCTTAGTTGTTTCGCAAATTAAAGTGACCAAATAATTATAGATTTGATAGTTAATTTAGCAGTAGATTTCAACGAATAATAAATTAGTATGCATCTTAGCAATCAAACGAATTAATCATAAAATTAAACACAGAAAAATATTCAATACTCAAAATATAAATTGAACAATTAAAATAAATTAGACCTCACAGTGTATAAATCTTGATGGCTTCAATAACTTAAACCAAGAAAAAGAATTTAGCTACTCATAATTGTAGAGAGCATCAAAGAATAGAAGAGAGAATTTTTTTTATTAGAAAAGTTGTATCTTACATTGTGTGTCAAGCTCTCTATTTATAGGCTCCATAATTCTTCTAACCCTAATAGGATTTAAAATATAAATAAAAATAAAAGAAAATTAAAATAATTATTATCCTAACCCTAACTGGAATTAAAATCCAATTTGGAATCAAAAAGTAGAAAAAATTCGCGAATAATCTGATTTTGGGAATTTCTGCACAAACCAAACAGGGCCTTCGCTACAGTAACAACGCACGGTCAACGGTAGCTCGCGCATTGCGCGTGGCGCCCCTGAGCTCTAAACGACGCCGTTTTGTTATACACACTGCTGCGGGTTTTTTTTTTTTTACCGCGCTCATTGCGCGACACCTGTTTCAGCATCTCAACGCCAAACGACGTCGTTTCTTCTTCGCCTGCTGATTCCTTACTCGTGCATGGCGCGACTGACAACTTTTCTTTATTTACAGCTTTGCCATTAGCCTTTAATTTTCCTACAAAAATAAATATAAATTAAATAAAAATAATATAAAAATACTAAAAATAATAAAAACACATAATAATAAATAAAATTCCTAAAATACTAAAAATAAATACAAACACATAAATAAAAAGAAATATAAAAATACTATAAAATTACCTAAATTAACATAAATTAACTAAAATCCTATAAAACCAAAATAAGCTAAATAATTAAACATTTAAGCACACAATAAATATAAAAACTAAGTATTAGGGAATAAAAATATCGTATAATTTAACCCTATCAAACACCTTCACGAATAAGATTTTTAATTAAACTCCTAATCTAATTAGGAACTAATATGATAGTACTTTTATTAATTAATTCCTAAACTATTTAGGAGTTCAATAATAAGATTCCTCTTGTTAATTTATAATTAGTATTTTCAAAATACCAAATAACTATTAAGCTATTTAATTTAATCTATTACCATAGTATAAATTAAATATACTTAATCTATTATTACAATTATGCAATTTACTCCTTAAATAAGTAATTTTCTTCTGCGGTGTGACCTTTTAGGTTCTCCATATTAAACCAGTTGTAGAATAGATTAATTAGAACAATTCTAATCTTATTTAAATAAATAAATTAAAATATTTTATTTATTTAAATAATTAATATTTATTCCACAATAAGGGTAAGCCCCCTTAGCGATCAACGATTTTTCAGATAATATAGATTTCAACATTTAATCATAAAAGAATATTTTAGTGAATAGTTATTGTATAACTCAATTTTTCTACCATACAATGTCCCAATCAAATATAAGACATTGATTTATTGTCAAGTCTTATTTTATTTGATCATATGCATTTTGATTCTCAAATGCACAACTCTATTTAATGTAAATTAGAAACTCCTTTCTAATTTCCATTCTGCCTTGGCCAAGGATTATTGAGTTGTCATTTATCGAATCGTATAGAACATTCTCTCCTTTTACTAGAAGTGGTAGATTCTTTGTTGACCATTCACATATCTCAATGTACAATTTATTATACCCAAGCATACCCTTTGATATACCTTAAAGGTCTAAAGGGATATGTCAAAGTATAACTTTTCATATACAAGACACTATGATAATCTCAAGTTCAAGGATCATTTGTACTACTATCACATTTGGAATTCCTATTGACAGCTGAGTAAAACTCCATTATGTATTCCTTTAACGAGTCATGTTTAGTAAACTTATTCTCTAATAAGCAGCTACATACTTGCTTTAATGTTGCTATACAAATGATTATGAGATCAGTCATCATCTTGATAAAAACAAGCATAGTATGTACTAATCTATCCAGATTCACTAATCCCCATTTTAGTTATCCCACAATTAGGAACAATTTTAGTTTTAAACTATCTTGAATTAGATCTCATTAGCATGATCATAATCATGATTCTAAAAATATTGCTCAACAAATATGAGTTTATCATAATTAATATCAACAATTAAATATAGATAAAGAAAATACATTTGAATAAATAATCTTTTATTAATAAACGAATAAGATTACAAAGTATATGCAATATCACGTCAAATATGATTGGTTTGTGTACATACTACTTTCATTTCAGATAACTTATTTTAGTTATGCAAAGCAGAATATAGATTTATAAAACTCTTCACAGATTAATGAAAGACCTCAATACTGAATTTAGAGATAAAGATGTGAAAATCAGTCTCAGTGTATATGACAGTTGATATAGCAGTTAAGTAAAGCAATAAAAACGACAATGATATTTAAGAGGTTCGGAGCCTAAAATACTTCTAATCTTTTTTTATACTCCAACGAGCAGGGATGATCAACTAAGGATAATAGTCACTAAGACCAGGTCTCACACAGAAGTTGATTCTCTCTGATTCAAGCAAGTCTTTCAGACTTTTCTTATAAAGATCACAAAGGTCTATCTCACACAGAGTTTGCTTGATTATCTCAGAATCAAGCTAATCTCTCTGACTTGTTTTACAAAGATCACTAAGATCTATCTGGTTATTTGTCTATGTTTGAGGTGTTGCTATGTTGCATTAAGCTATTCTTTAAAAGACTTAGCAGTGATGGTTGATTTCTCTTGAAAGCGTAAAGTAGCTTTTGGATCTTAGGCTAGGCTTTGAGCTTTCAGACTTTGTATGCTTGTATACTTGAACTGTTTGATCGATCAACCTCTTTTCTTTTCTTTTTTTCGATTCTTTTGAAGTCTGAAGTAAAAATCCATTTATAGATTTTTCTTTGGAAAAATGCCCATTGCTCTAACTAATACATGTCTCAAAAGTCTTCTTATGCAGACTGACACACTGACAGACTGCTATAGTCGTTTCATTTGTCAAATGTGTCAGTTCATTGTGTGTTGTGGTAAACTTGGATTTCCAAATATAGCTATTAAAAATGTTGTTGATTGGACATCTTTTTTTTTTTCCTTGTCAACACACGTCGAGGATATTTAAGGTGAGGTGTGTTGGAGAAGCTTCCTGTCAGAACGGCTACTGATATATAAGGAGTTACATTCTACGATATCAAATGTCTAGGATTATAGAGTCAATCTTCTGATCAATTCATTCCACATTTCTTGTTACTCTGCATTAGTTTACGATTCTTTGTTAGCTCAGTATTACTATACTATTCTTTATAGCTTAGTCATCACTCTACGATTCATATAGATCTGCGTTTGAGATCATTTGTTTGAAGTCATTCTACGATCTTAGAGTTCCCATCAGTCATTCTATAATCTTAATATCTTTACATTCTTCTTGACGACTTTGTTAGACTTGCTTAGTTTATTCAGCGATCTCAGTGAACTAAGTCTTCAACTCTATGAACTTAGACTCTTAATCTATTACAAGTTCTCACTTTACTATTTAGATCAACCTAACAAGTTGGATCCCTAAGTTCTTTTACAATGTGTTGGGATTGAGAGCCCCATAATCCTTTTGGGCGCTCGTAGGACTAAAGGCACGAGGCTTAATATCTTGACCTATTAGCACATGGTGCAATTCCTCATGTCCACCAGCTACTTAGTGTCGGGCTTTGCGATGCAATGGTTTAAGGAAATAAAGTTGCGCCTCTGCTAAAAACTATAACTTTTGGCACGAGTTAGTATCAAAGCGAGGCCACGAGTTCGAGCTGCCTCAAAAGCATTCTGGGGGGGATTGTTAGGGTTGAGGGTCCCATAATCTTTCTGGGTGCTCACAGGATTAAAGGCCAGAGGCTTAACATCTCGACCCATTGGTACCTAGTACAACAACCCTTCTTGTCTGACCGCCACTTAGCGTGGGGCTTTGTGTTACACTGGTTTAAGAAAATAAAGTTGCGCCTCTGCTAACAGCTATAGCTATAATGACCAAGAATTTTGTAAATATTATTATATTAATTACAATGAAGATTTTTTTTTTTTGAAATTTATGTGCACTTATGTGCGCATATGTAATTAAGTGATAGAAAGAATATAAAATTAGTTAATTCAATAAATTTGAATTAATTATAAATTAAAGGTAGAGGTAAAGATTGAATAATTCAATTATGAAATTATGTGACAAACTTAGGTATGAATTAGTTAAGCTTGAAGGAAGGAGCCTTGTGCGGTAATATGAAATGTTTAGATGATTAATTTTGATAATGAGTTAATTACGGATTAAATTGATTCATGAGAAGAGGGATTAATGTGAATCCAAGATGAGAATTTTTTTATTTATGAATTAGTTTTATAGTGAATATTAATTAAGTCCAATTTTATGTACAAGTGTAGTAGGAATTTATTTTGTCAAGGCCAATACATGTGTACAAGTGTGTAAACTAAATTGGCCCAACCATTGTATATGTTAATGGAAGGGTAGAGAAATTAATGAAGCTCAAGTTGGTAAACCTTAGTCCAACATAAAAGACCAAGTCAAAGTCCAACTAAAAATGGAAGCATTGTCCCAAAATTGAGATCACTCCCTAGAATGCTCCCAAGGTATATATATATATATATATGACGGCTCAAAAGTATACATCTTCAATAGCATATCTCCTTAAGTAGCATACATTTATTAAAACGACGTCGTTTTGAAGATTCTTTGATGGTATTTTCGTAAATAAAAAGAAAAAAAAAATGGGGCCGCAGAATGTCACATATTCTTTTAATATTATTTATAAATAAAAAAAAATCTTCAAAACGACATCGCTTTGATAAATGTATGATATTTAAGAGATGTATGCTATTTAAGAAGTATGCTTTAGATCTGTCCTATATATATATATATATATATATATATATATACTAGCATGATCGGTCACCCCCTCACGCAGGGGGGGGGGGGGGGTGCAATTTTGGAGTTTAGTGTGGTCAAAGTTTACGACTTTATGTTATTTTAATTCCTTGGACTTGGGTATTTTTGAGCTTTGCAAAAGTGCCCACTTTTTTCCTAATTTAAGGAGCTATGTTGATTTAATTAAATTAAGCTCTAACTACTACATGATGGATAATTAGTATTAGCTAATTATGCATTAATGGAGCTTTATAAATAAGAGCTTCCACCAAGCATTGAGAAGGTTACATATTTTGGCTAAGTGATGAGAGCATAAGGAGAGAAGAGAGAAATAGAGAGAAAAAGATAAAGTGTGGGGAAGTTCTTGAGGATTTTAAGGAGCAAGGAGGAGAAGAGTAGATCATTGTGGATCACCCTAGCCTAGCCAAGTTCTTGTCAAGAAGAAAGAGAGCATCAAAAGGGTTTAAAAGTATTCTAACCTACAAGTCTTGAATCTTATTGCATATTTAATTATAAATGTTCAAGATCATGCATTGTTGTGGGAGTTGATGATGTGTTGGGGAACCATGATGGGTTCCAGTGGTATAAATATGGGGTTTGAAAGGAGTATATGTGTTTGATTATGCTAAGATGTGTAAAAATGTATTTTTGGTAAACTTGTGTAAAAACCTTAAGTGGTAACCATGACCATGACGAAAATGATTTATGTAAAACTTGCAGATCTTGAAGATATAGAACTTGAATATGCTAGATCTATGAAATACGAAACCAACCCTAGTGGAATGAACAAAATCAGAGCTAAAATAAATTTATAATGGAATTTCTTGTAAGACATGTTCTACGTAAACGCTAGCTTGATTGGACCAAAATTTTGGCTATTAAAATATTTTTGAAAAATAATTAAATTTTTTGAATATTATAAAAATATGAGTTTACTAATCAACAAACTTGGTTTGAACTCATTTGGATGTGAAATAAATAAGTTATAGAAGTTGGGATAAAAAAGGGTCAAAACTTTAAAATTAAAAAACATGGCTTGGACATTCAGCCCAGATTGCGCCGGGGCGTAGTTTGAAGTAGTAATAATTGCGTCGCGGCGAAGTTCCTGTTGCCTGGACCTGACCGAACCGGGTTTGACCTGGCCAACTCGTGTTAAACTGGGTCAGGACAGAAAAAATATAAATAAAGTAAATAAATAAATAATGAGGAAGCAAATAAAATAATAAACGAATATTTTATTTGACTTATGGAGAATTAAAAAAAATAATTAAATTATTTTATTTGTAGATCATAAAGAGGGAACTAGATGAATGAAAGTTTAAACAAATAAAATAATAATTAAATTATTTATAGATTAAATGAATAAAGTTAAACAAATAAAATAATAATAGAGATTATTTTATTTAGATGAATTAAATTTAAACAAATAAAATAATAATTAAATTATTTTATTTGTAGATTAAATGATCAAAGTTTAACAAATAAAATAATAGCAAATATTATTTTATTTGTAAATATTAAAAATGAATTAAATGAGCAAAGTTTAAACGAATAGAATAATAATAAAGATTATTTATTATTTTGTTTGTGAATTATAAAAAAGAATTAAAATAAATAAAATATTGATAAAAATTATTTTATTTGTGATCGAAATAAGACCTTAAAAAATAAAATAATAAAGATTATTTTATTTGTGAATAGCAAAGAGTAATTAAAGAAAATAAAATACAAAAAAATAATAAAGAATATTATTTATGAAGAATTAAAAAGGAAATTCAAGCAAATAAAATAAGGAGAGTTATTTTATTTGCAGTTGAATTGATGTAAGTAAAGAACAAATGGGATGTAATATTAAATGATGACATTTAACTATGAAAGAAGCCAATGACGTCAGCATTAAGCTCATGCGTGATAAAATTCTTCTCATATTAAGCTAAACTAGGAGGTCACAAAACAAATATTAAAAACTAGAACAGTTCTCACAACCACAAATAATTATTTGGCATGGTACATCAGCAGTAAGTAAATGCTGAGAGAAGACTGCAGGAAAATAAAGAAGATGTTGAAACCACTAAACAACAGCTAAATGAGCTTGCCACTGGTGTTCAACAGCTCTACAAAGACGTCTCATCATTAACTGACGACGAAAAAGGGGAGAAAAAAGGTAGTTAGAGAAGATCCTCTACTCAGAGGGAGCAGAGTGGACAGAGAAGTCAAGGTCAGAGTGATAGAAGGGTTTCAATGCACTCATCTCCACCTATCGCTCAAGCTTAAGGTCAATCCTCAAAAGGTCAATCATCTTCTCAAAGAGAGTCATGACAAATAGCTACTGACACTAGCATGTGACCACCAAGTGATGATCCTATATTCATTAATAGTATGTCTCAAGGTGTCTTTATTCCAGGTGAACAACAATTTAACATGCCTGATCTCAATCCTAGAGACACGATTGAGAAAATCTCAAAATTAAGAAGAAGAAAAGTAGAAGCAAGGAAAAATTATAATCAAAGAAGGAAAGCTGAAAGAAGAGATCCTCCAAACAGGAAGAGAGGTAGAAGATGACTTAATATATTAATTGTAATATGTAATAATTCAGTTCAAAATTAATATATTCATCTTTTTGATCTACAAATATAGTTTCTCACTGTATTCTAAGTTATGTTTAATTCATATTGAAATGTATGTTTATACTATACTGATATGGTATTTAAAACTATTGGTTTTGTCATTATCAAATAGGGGGGATTGTTAGGATTTGCATTTGTATGATTTGATGATACAAAAGTGACTAATGTATAATTGTACAAGTAGCTTTTGTAAAGTTCGTAGAGTTAAGTACGTTGAGTATCCTATATCAGACTCTACTTTCTTCATTAAACTCGAACAAGTCAAGCTTGAAGATATTGTTAGAACGATTACAAGTCTGACAAGTACAGAGTATTGTATAGCTTTAGTATAAAGATTTCAAGGATGTTTCTCACCATCTTCAAATTCAGAAGGAAAGATCAAAAAGACTGTTTGTAGAAATAATATTTATTCAAACCATTTTAATCTTATTTATATAAATGAATTAAACTATTTAATTCATTTAAATAAATAATAAAGGTAAGGCACGCCTTAGGGATTAACGACTTTCAGATAATACGAATTTCAACATTTGATCATAAAGAACATATTCCGTAATTATTTACCGTACAATTCAATCATTCTATCACACAATGTCTCAATCAAATATGAGACATAAAATTACTGTCAAGTCTTATTTTATTTGATCATATGTATTTCAATTTTCAAATGCACAACTCTAATATAAATTATAAAGTCCTTTCTAATTTTCATTCCACCTTGGCCAAATATTTCTGAGTTGTCATTTATCGAATTACATAGGATATTTTCTCCCTTTATTAAAAGTGGTAGATCCTTTATTGATCATTGATATATCTCCATGTATAACTTATTATACCCGAACATATCCTTTATTATACCCATATAGTCTTAAGGAATATGACAAAGTATAACTCATCATACACAAGATACTATGATGATCTCAAGTTCATTGATCATTTGTACTAAAATCACATAAGGAACTCCTATTGACAGATAAGTAAAACTCCATTAGGTGTTCCTTTAGTGAGTCACGTTCAGTGAACTTATTCTCTAATAAGCACCTACATACTTGCTTTAGTATATCTACACAAATGATTATGAGAGCAATCATCCTTTTTATAAAAGTAAGCATAGTATGTATCAATCTATCTGAATTCACTAATTCTCATTTTAATGATCCCACGATTAAGAATATTTTAGTTTTGAGCTATCTTAAATTTAGATTTCATTTGCATGATCAACATCATGATTCTAAAAGTATTGCTAAAAACTATGGGTTTATCCACTTAATTAATTCAACCAATTAATCATGAATAAGAAAATGCCTTTAAATAAAGCTTTTATCAATAAATTGAATAAGATTGTAAAGTATATGCTTATCACATCAAATGTGATTAACTTAAGGGCATATTATTTTTAATCTCTCACATGCACTAAAGTTAATCGCCCTTGGTATCTCATACTCATCTTCTCTAAGTTGCGATCGTACTGAATTGCTAAGTAAATTCTTTAGTTAATGAAATTGTAATGTTGTTCTGTGAGTCTACTATTTATATGGTGTTATCTCCTTTTTAATGATTCTTCTAATCAAACAAAAGTGTTGCAACACATATTTTGAATTGAGATGAGACCTAGGTTCCTTGGCGAATTAAACTCATTTAATGCTATGAACCATACCAAGTTCTTTAATGAACTTGTTCATGTGACGCCCCGAGATCCCGACCTTCCTTAATCAATCCGATAATCTCTGGATATCATAATTATTAACTTTAAACCATATTAACCTAGAATCTCGTGCGTTAGACTTAACCTTTAATGTTTAAAACCAATTTGTTGACCATAAATTTGGTCCATATTTTTTTTATTTTTTTATTTATTACTTATTTAACTTACATTCCTTAAACCTGTCTCAGGATCGTAACGTTCACTTGCTCTTTATTAGAACTTAGGTCAAACATTATTTAATTGTGACCTAGTATATTACCATTTCATCACCATATATATATTTTATGAGTTTCATAACCTTTAAATAAAATTTCGCCATGAAGTAATCACACATGGCCCTATTTAACTATACATGTATCAATAACTGATCTTGTTCATATATATACCTGTATGCATACATCTGCATCATACATATCTTGTTTACATACCTTTGTACCATACATAGGCGTTTGTTACATATCAAACTCGACTAATAAATAATACATCAAATTTAACATTAATACAACTTTTCCCGATTCATTACATACATACAAAATCAATCCCTATGGACTCCCACCATTTATTGCTTGCACATAATACAAATTATATATAACAAATTTGCTTCTCGCCTATCCCTCTATTCACATTCTTTACCTTAGCTGTACCGGGACCTCCGGCCTTCTTGTACTTTACCTGAAATGTTAGTTGATGGCAAGAATAAGCATAAAGCTCAACAAGTAATTCAAATAACACCTTACATGCTTACAGTTTATATCAATGCGTCATGCATCCTTTACTTATCATGCTATGCTTAATCTCACATATTGCATTTAACAGTTAGATCACGTAATGGCACGGAGTGCCCATTGCAACTATCACATAATTCATGTAGTACAATTAGTACACTTAAGTCTAAAAAACTTTCCTGGTATGCTTTAATTACTTAACCTTTGTTGTCTCGCTTGGCCTTGATATCCTTCCTTGACTCAGGTTGCTTGTTTGAACTTTATCTGAAAACATACCATCTATATTCATCATTATAGGATTATAACTTAATATAACTTAACAAATTTAACTCATAATTACACGACCATTCGTCTCTAATCATTTCACATTTGATGTATTATACCTTATGTAGGTTAATAATACATTATTACCTTATTTTCGACCTTTTTGTAACTTATCTCATGCTTTGGCTCAGCTTTAGGTATGCTATGTTATGTCATTTCTTATTTCATTATACATTGACATCCTTTATATAGTCCATTCTTATCTATCTTACTGGCCGCGCATTCTTCTAGGCTGTGAACAGTAACACTACGCCCCGGCGCAGTGTTCAGTGCAAAACACTGCGCCCCGGCACAGTCCCCTGCTTAAGCACACTTTGATTTTTACCCCTGCTTTACTGATTTTTAACTTCTTAACCACACATCCAATTAAGACCAAATTTGAAACATAACTAGACCTTACAACATAGTATTTTACAAAATTTTTGCATGCCCCATTTGGCTTCTCGAAATCAGTGCAAAACTAGCCCGTAGGAGGGCTGTTCAACTCAATTCCAGACTTAGAAAATTTTCAGAACTTAGAAATCTAACTTTTCCAACTTTGTGATTTTTGGCCATTTGCTTTAAAACATCATTCCATCCCTTGACATAGTTCATATAACCTATATATGACATGTCTAAACTTTCAAAACCGTAAAATTTCGCGTGAGACAACTTTTGTCCGTAAAATCCGTTTCGAATCGAAACTATCGATTTCGATCGTTCGAATCGCCAATTCAATCAAATTTAAATCTGTTGGTTTCCAAATCGACTCTAACATGTGTATTAACATGAAAATGATTTATTTCACTTCATTTCACCTTTAATTCCTTAAAATTGCAAAAAATCACACTTTAGTGCCATTTTACTAATTTTTCTAAACTTTCAATTTCAACACTTAAACTCAACTTCAATTCTTGACTCCACGCACCACATAGGCTATCACATATACATTTAACAACTTTGTAAGTCCATATAACTTCCATATGCACCTTCTAATGTACTTTACAGATTATAACTTGGTTTACACAAAAAGTATAGCCTAATATTGAATTTCCTTAAACAAAACATGCTTCTTAATCTTCAGAACCTCTTTTATGCTATCTAACATGAGATTTTTCATGTATCAATCATGCTCAACATCTTTAACTAGGTTTTCATCAAAGCTCTCAACAATTAACACATGATCATGCCTTAAATCATGATTTCTAACTATAAAAATATACATGAATAGTCCATCAACTTTGAAACATAACTTTCAAGCCTAGGGTTCCATGATTAATTACATATAAAGTATGTAACTTACATAACTCATAAAATCAAGTCATGTACCCCAAAGATACATACATGGCTACTTTTAAACTATCATTTAAACACATCAACTTCAAACATTAGAATAAGAACACGGTTATACCTCCTTGTATGGCTAATTTCTTTACATGAAAAGCTTCCTCTTAGCAAGCTCTTCCTCTTTTCTTCTTGTTCCAAGCTCAACCAAGCACCATAGCTCATGATTTCCAAGCTTTTCTTCTCCCTCTTTCATGGCTTCTCACGTTTCTCTCTCTTAGGCCACTCTCTCTATTATTTCCAGCCAAAATGATGGAAAATGAAAACTTGCTTGGCTTTAGTAAGTTTAATAAAGCTTAACTAAGCTTGGTTAAACAATTTAACCATGATTAACTCATCCAAAGGCATTTTGGTCATTTCACATAATAAGAAAAGGACATTTCCGTCATTTCACCACTTGGGACACATAGGTCATTTTCTAATTTGTCAAGGGTACTTTGGTCATTTTCCCCTTTAGGACATAATTGTCATTTCTTAATTTATCAAGGGCATTATAGACATTAGTTTCAAGAGGACACCATGGTCATTTCCCAAATTGCTAGGGGCAACATTGTCTTTTCTCCAAAACTCTAGGAATTTAATTTGCTTTAATTCATAACTCATTTAATTTCAATCCAATTCAAGTCCTTTTTAATCCAAACTCGTTTCATTATGCTTGAATTTCATTCCGTCATTAAATATTCTATAATTAGCTTGTTTCATAACTCTTGTCACACTTCTAATTACTAATTTTCTCAATTAATTATAATCATTTACAATAAATGCAACAGTGTATATCCTCCATCCTCAATTATCTACGAACCCTTTTTGGTTCCCTATTCACTCAATTTCACTTTCCGACATTTCAACATAGTCGAATTACTTACTTTTTCATAAACCGTTTCCTTGATAATCGAATCTCGACCGGATTACCAAAATCCACCATCATTTATCATTCGAACTTATAATATCAACTATACGACTTTATATCCCTTTACTTATTTACTTTAACATACGTATGTCCAATTACACCACATTGGCAATCTACATTCCTTCTACTCATTCTTGGGGTATTACATTCTGCAATTACGAATCACAATAATGATTATCTTATAACAATCAAATAACATCAATTTCATAATAACTTTCAAATATTCAACGTTCGTTAATCGTCTTTGTAACGACCCCGAAATTCGACCAACTTTATTACCTTACATTATTTTCCTTATGTCCAAATTTCGGTCCGTTAATAAATCTTTAATCTCCTTTTTTTATCCATTAAAATGATTTTAAAATCATCAAGTACCAATTTTTCGGTATAAATTTTTCTTTTTCCTTTTCTCAATCCAATCATTGTATTAAAATATTTGAACATTTAAAATTCTTACATCTGGATCCTAGTCCCTGAATCGTAATCTGTACTTTTCTTTCTATAACCAATATCTTAAATCTCATCATTCAAAATTTAATATCCTTTTATATCCGTACAACTATTTATTAATTTAAAATTTACAGTCATTTATTTTCATACAAATATTCCTTGTTGCGTCATTCATAATCACACATATAATAATTTCTATCGCAGCAATTATCCTGATCGATCACAGTTCATAATTGAACTTTTATCATATCTAGATTCAACTTATATATACATACAATTCATCACAGTAAATTAACAAATTCTCACATTGAATCATAATGTTGAAAATATAGCAATTACGTTTCCAACCTTCTAGGTAATTCATCTCTATCATATCTGATATTCTTGAAAGTTATTTCTTTCCTGCAAAAATGTTTATTAAGCAAGTAATGAGCACAACGGCTCAGCAAGTTCAACAGTTTATGTGTCACATAGCACATACCTTAATATGCTTGGTGTGTGTCATACATCATGTGCTTATGCTTCTACTATAGCAATATATCTCATATCGTTGCACAAAGAACACATTGTGGTCATATTAAACACGTATCACATAGCACATAATTTATATGCATTTAAAACAAGAATTGCATATCATAATAGTTCAACATTTAACATAAAAGGGACTGAAGAACTTGCATGGCGTCCAGTTATTTAAATTGTTAGCTCAAACCCTTAACTCGATCAATCTATGATCATAAAATAATCAAATAATAATTATTCATCTCTTTATGATATTAATTTATTTAATTAATATCATCTCTGGGCCAATTATTAATTTATATGGTTAATTATATTAACCTCGTTCCTTAATAAATTAATTTAACTTGATATTAAATACTTTCCCTATGGACAACCTGGCTCACCGGATAAAATTTAGCATTTTCGGTTGTTCGAAACTTTATTTAATCATTTTCTAACTTATAACCTTATTAGATTAATATTTAAACATTTAAATATTAATCCCCAATATTTAATATTTAATCAAAAAATATTAAATTTAATGCCCAAATATCATTTCTACATTTTTAGTATTTTTCTATAATTTTCTATGATTTTTAAATAATTTTTAAACATTTATTTCAATTAAAACTAATTCTGGGGGCATTTTGGTAATTTTCGCGGCTTTAGGGACAAAACCGGAATTTTCCGAAAAATCCAGGGGCATTTTCGTCATTACCGCACTTCTAGAGACTCATTAGGTATTTCCCGGAAAGCCCAAGGGCATTTCCGTAATTTCCGCGCGTTTAGGACACGCTCGGTATTATCTGAAAAGGACAGGGGCAAAATCGTAATTTCGCCGCCTAAACTCGACCACGCATGGCGCGGCATCCTTCCCTGCTCCGCCTACGCCAAACGACGTCGTTTGGTGTGGCAAAATTCACTTACGCACGTTGCGCGGCCTGCCTCCCCTCAGCGCCCAAAACGTCGTCGTTTTATACCCACATCCGGGAAAAAAAAAATGGCTGCCGCGCATGGGCGCGGCAGCCCAGAAAATTTCTCTTCTTCCTCTCGAATACTGTAACCTCCAACATGCAAAAATACACCATTTTGCTCAAATTTTTCACCACAAAATCATTCCAAAAATTATATAATTCATAGATATACATCCAAAAATTATATAGAATAATTATTCTATTTATTTACTAATTTTTCACACAATTTAATTAATACCAAAAATACCAAATAAATCAAAATAAATTAATTTATACCTCTCTTGAAGCTTGTTTAAGACTTTAATGGTGCCCAAAATCCCCTTCTTGGTGGTGGCTATGGAGGTTGCCAATGTTGGGTGGCGGCACTTGGTGGGAGAAGAAGAAAAATTGTTTCTCTTTATTTTCTTTCTTTTTGCTTTTCTTTTTCTATTCCTTTGTTTTTTTTTTTTTTTTTGTTCCTTTTTATAGACCAACAAGGCAACTTAACACTAAAAAAATCCACCGACTTGCATGCAACGTGAATCTTTCGGAGTTTTCCAAAAATCACATACAATTATTACTTATTTTTATACATTACGTAATTACTACATGTAATAAATATTTTATATAATGTATATAAAATATTTATTATAATTCCTCAAAAATCATAACATGATTTATAAGTAATTTTAATACCTCTTTTGGGTATTTTACTTGATAAATTTTGTACACGCATAATGACATGCATGTAATTATATGAGGTAATTTATATCTCCAAAAATCATAAAATAATTCACATGACTTATAAAAATTATTTTTCATAATTTATCACTCCGTTACTTGGACAACATGTTACTCTAACATGTTCACATTTCTGAAATATTATCTTTCATAAAAGTCATAATAATTCCATTATACATAAATAAAAATTTTAATAACTTAAAATATTCCTTTTTCTTATTTATTATTCAATTTCTTTAATATTCACATTAACTTTCCTTATATAAATTATATAATTTAATATTATATAATTTATATAATTACATTATTCTTTAAATAATTTCTTAAATTCCTCCATAATTATCAATTAATCAATAATTTCACATTTATTAACTCTCTCATTATTTTAAATAAGTCGTTAAAAATTTTTGTTGCCAATTCATTGGCGGAAAAAAAATCGTTAGAAATTCGTTGCAAAATTTTTTGTCACTTGATTTCTCCTCATCATGGACAACAAAAGTGTTTTTGTTGCTATACTTCGTTGCCTAATGTGGATCAGATTCATTGGCAACAATTTTTTTTTCGTTGCATATTTTATACAACCTTTTGCAACGACTATTAAAATGTTACCCTAAATTAAGATAATCCCAATGATTATCATTCGTTACAGTTTGTAAAAGGTTTTCATTTTTCTTAACGAATTTTATGTCGTTGCAAAATTTTGTTGCCAATTCATTGGCATATTATGATTCACATAGGCTATGATTGGAGTAAATATTTTGGTAATAATATTTTAAAAATGACCATTAATTCCTTCAATGATGTTGTCAAATATAACAGTTCTCTCAGATTCGAAGACATACCAATGTAGAAGACATTTATATACACTACTCGTGTGTCTATATGAAGTTTGATAAATTTATCAAACTAAAATGAAAATTAAGCAGTAACTAAGAACATGAAGAAAACATGAAATCGTGAGATAACTGAATTTGTATTCATTGATGAATTCTGTGTCTATATTACAAAACTCATATTACACATTATATATATACAGGGAATCTCTATAACAAAAAAGGGTGATCCAGAAGCTAAAAAACTCTCCTACTTATTTCCTGATTTTGGCATGGATGAAACATGATCCTAAAGCTGAAAAACTCTCCTACTTGCTCTAGCAGCTTTCTTCATTATATCCTGACAGTCCTAATACAGATGTTTCTACTGGAAATTGAATTATTCATCAATTAAAATCTTATTTGCTTATCAAAGGAATATCTTAATAGAATTCCACCAGTGAGCACAACACAAAATGAACATATCTGAAACAAATTTATCACCCTAAGGGCTTTTAATCTACATAGGCACACATTCGTGCTTAGATGCACACACATTAATGGCAATATTTTGATTTCAGGAAATTTACTTATAAGATTGCTAGCAACTTTAAAGGGTAATGTAGCAAAAAATTGAGCACAGTGAAACACAATCACATAAAGAATAGTTATATTCACCAAACTCAGCTTGTAGTAATCATAAAATGCTGACACTATGTCCTGTAATTCGATACATCTATGTGACGCAAATAGAAAATTGCATCTCACAGAACTTGATAATTGTAAATAAATATGAGTTAGCACGCAGAGATAGCAACAGAGGTGCCAAACACAAAATTCATAAGGAAAACCAGAAACACAACTCAAAAGAAGGAAATGCTTAAATATCTCATGGCAGTAAAAATAAGACATAATTCAATATATGTTGTTCATCTAAATTTCTCCTAACAGTTCATACATCCATAATCCTTATTTTTTACATCCAAGTAAGAATCAGGAAGCACCCACCACACTATGTTGTGATACACATGATTGTACAACAGAAATAATCATTGCATGTATACTAAAAGTGTAAAACATATTATTGCATTCAGATGTTCTCAAATATCCCCCTCAGAGACTCATGGATTTGACGTCACATATTTCACATCCTTCAGTTTCATACTTAAACAACTGTCACCTTATCTATCTTTGAAGCATGTTCAGCTTCAACTTTGGTTTCCAAACTCAGCAAATCAATAATCAGAAGAAACGAATCACCATAATTTATTGAGAGTACAAAAATGTGAAACATATAAATCATAATGCAATAGTAAACATACAAAACATTGACATACTTGCTAGGGGGTGGGGGAAGCAGCAAGATGTTTTTGCTAACTCTGCTAGAATCATTGAAGCCCCTGAAATGGACACAATAACTAATTAAGAAGCTATAATAAATAAATTTTGAATAATAAAAAATACAAGAAAAGGATACATGAAGAAATAATGTTTACTTATGGACTAAACCTTCAAGGAAACATCAAATATGTATCGATACAGGAAAAAATGCTGCAATAACCAAAGTAATCCAAATACTAAATATAACAATAGATATTGGGTAATTCTTTCAAGAATATAGCTTTGCAGTCAATTTGGAATAATTTAAGGTGTTGATGTAATTTTATGCCACCAAAAGCTCTTCACAGTTACAATGCCAATAGATGCTAGTGAATTCATAAAAGGTGTTTTCTCATGCCCAATGTATTTGAAATAGCCTGTTTCGTGGTTAAAGACAAAAAGAATCAAGACAATGTGTTGTCAAAAATATATATTAGGGCTAGCAAAAAAAATCTAATTTATTAGTTTTCTATATATTTTTCTTTCTCCTCCCTCATTCAGAGTCTAAAATAGAGTTAAATATGGAAGAATTTTAAGTTTTGCAGTCTCTTTTCAATTTCTTTGCCACATATGTTCAACGTGAAAATGGTGAATTATGTCCACATGAAATAACTATTGACTCATAATTGGACTAAACTGCAAACCCAATTCTGAAATTTGAATATGAATCACATATTGACAACTACCTCAATTAGAATTAGCACCCTAATCAGTCGGGCGTAGTTAGAGTTGATGAAGGAAAGCTCAGTAGGCGGTTATGGCCAGTTTATGATTTGCTTATACAAAAGCTTTGCAAAGGAGGGAACTTTGAAAAGGGCATAGGACTTTGGGATGAGGCAATAGCCATGGGTGTTGCTCTTCAGTGCTCTAGTGATGTGTTGGACCCCACAATCACTGAGGTGTTTAAGCTAATGAGAAAGGTGGAGGACAAGGTTAGCCTTGTGGACTGCACCAAATCCGACAGTGGAGCAGGTCAAGAGAAATCTTAGGGAAAAGAAAAGAAGGGTAATATAAAGCATAAATTGAAAAAGAAGAATACTGCAACATCATGATTAGTATTTATGTATGTTCTTCTTTACTACACGTTTCCTTTATCGATTCTTAATTTTTTGAGATTGCATTTAGCTGTATTAATTGGAAGATATGTGAAGGCCTTAATGGTTGATTGATTGTAGGAAGTACGGTCATGATCAAGTTAGCAATATAAGATACGAGTATACATATCTATTAGTTGATGATTCGACCAACTTAAAAGTGTCACAAATAAATAAAAACTGATTTGATTAAAGAAAGATGACGCAGCTGCACTCATTAATCATGATTTCCTACAACATTGGTGGTATAAATCTTATTCGATAGTTTGTTTGTTTGCTTGCTAATACGAAATTCAAATGAAAAGGGTGTCCAAATAAGGATGACGATGCCATTAGTCAAATTTCAAACACAAATTTATCAAAATCTCTTTCTAAAATCTTAATCAACTAATCCTGCTAGCATCTACTACTATTTTTTTAATTACTCATATATGGAGCCCCTTCTTATGCTTTGAACATCCATAAAATGGTTTTGGTTTGGGACCAAGATGCGACCGTCATTACCCGCCACATCTTTGTTCAACAAGAACAGAAAAAATAAGAGAAACCTAATGTACACTCCGGGTATTTGTTGAGCTAATAAAGGGTAATACATTTAAATTATGGAACAACTAAACAGAGCAATCACCAATTGGAGAACAATGAAGTATAAATTATAGGTAACCTCTCATAGAAAATAAATATGTAAACAATTTTTATTTTTGATAAGTAACCAAGTATACAAGTAAAAAGATGAAAGACATTAAACATAAATACAAGCACAAAACCTCATCTTTTTCTTAGAAAAGATTAAGCAGAAGCAAGAAACTGCTTCAAACATAATAATAGAATAAAAGGGGTTATGAAATTATGAAAGGGATCTGTAATAACTTCAGTAAATCTCAAGCGTAACGGATGATACTTACATTATGAACACTCATCTTTTCACCCTTGTATTGTGTCAAAAATTATCTAGCCTTGTTGTCATAAAATATACTAACAAAGAGAAAAAAAATCATAAAGATGGTAATTCATTCTTTATTAGCAGTGTTTCCCCTCCTTAATCATGTTCTGAATCATGGTCCTAATATCAGATAACAGAGAATTTAGAATCAATTTTTGGTAAAAAGAATTGAAACTGCACAAATTGACGTTCTACACTTTTTAAAAAATGATATTTAACCAGTAAACAAATAAGCATCACATGCAAGATTAGGAAAAGTAAATGACATAAGGCACAAAAAAAATGTGCACACTAAATCAAGAATAAATCAGTGTTTGAAAAATTCGAATAATACGTCAAATCAGTGCTGTTACAAAATTTCCTATCAAGGATAAAGACTGTAATTTTTCTGCCCCTACTTTAGTTTGCTAAAAGCATAAAACCTGATATGCTACCTAACCTATCCATCTCTAAAGTCTCATTTCCTTATATAAGCATCCTATGAAACAAAAATACTATTTCTTCCGTTTCAAGGAAATCCTTGAACTAATTCCGAAGAATAACTCTGTTAAGATTTGTTACTTCCAACACCGATAAACAGAATCATTCATCACTATTAATCTAAAATTTAATAAGAATCAATTTCAATACTTTACCTAATTTATTGTAAAAGAGATAGTAGTCCAAGCGCGAGGTTTAGCCTACTAACATTAAGCATTTATATCTAAACATTCCACAAGCCCAAATGTACAAAGATGAAGACTTCATTTGATGCCTAATATATTTTTAAGGTAACAGAAAGTTACCTACCACAGCTGAAGGGGGCAAAAAGCAATGTACGCAAGGAGAGAGAAAAAGGACCTTAGGTGCCACACTTGTGACTCCCCCAACACCCTAAACTCTAAAGAAAGAACGAAAACCCAAAATCTCCGACAAGGAAATCCATATGAGAACAAGAATCAGCTATAACTTTCTAAAAAATAATTTAGAACTTAGCGCACCAAACCAAGAGCTGTTAAACATATCACAGTATTCCACCTTTCTCTTTTCTTACAGGAGAAATCTTTACAAAATTATCTAGCTAAAAGATGATTCAAAGAAACTGTACCCATTTTCAGAACCAAACTTCATTTCGGCTTGGACAAGATCACCAGCACTGAGGAGAAAGTATCCAAATTTCTGTACAATATTTACGCACTAGGTTCCCTTACCACTGCCTGGGCCACCTATTCAGTTCAAATAAAAATAACATTAATATTGTTTGCGAGTATAAAGATACTGGAAAATATGGGATTAGGCATACTGGAAAATAACATTAATATTGTATTTCTATTAAGTTTTTCTCTGACCAACCAAATTTTTGATCTTCACAAGTGCTTAATTGGTAAATAAATTTTAATTTTTCAATTGGAGAACTTTTTTGCTCATTAGATGCTAATGATAAAAAGATAATTTTGATGATACAACAGATTTCTAAAAATAGAATACAATGAAGAAAAAGCATAGAGTAGTAGAGTTGCTGCAAAATGATGGCAGTCACAGTTTCTTACCTCTGGAGCCCTAAAACCTTTTGTTCCAATACAGAGACTTTCTCTCTTGTGCTTAGTTTCACCTATGGATAAATATTATAGGTGGTTAAATCATCCACATACTTTCACTAAAAGTATTTATCCCAAACTGGTTGTGCTTTCATATATTTGGGTATGCAAAGTTGGCAAAGAATCTGTGGGATTTAGTAGCGAGTTGGTTAACTCTGCTTTTACAATATGGCAAGGCTAGTTTCCAGCATGGTCATGGCTTTCTTAGACAAAGCAAGAAAATCTAGTTATTGGGTTTAATTTTCATCAAGGACAAACCTTGAAATCTAATGTCATAAACTTATGGGAGTGAGTTTTAATCCTCTTGCAATCAAATTTCAAGTGTTCTACAAGAACTGAACCAAATTTGATATTTTGCTTTATTGTTTAATTTCAAAGCTCAACTCAAAATTTACTAGAATTGGACGTGGCTTCTTGATAGTAAAGTTGGGAGTTTTATTAGTATTATTACACCAAATAAACAACTGATGTCTACTACTACTTTAAAAGAGAAACAGAGAAGAGAAAGTAAATTATCAGAGAGTTTCATAACAAGAATCTTTGAATTGAAAAAACATAATTGATGACAATGGCAGAATTAAAAAAGAATACACATTAACTTTAAAAATAAATGAAATTACCATGAAATTTGATTTATCTGCAAATTGCGTTGTTTTTTGTGAGAATTAGTAGAAGACATGCTCAATCCAATCAATTAATGTATGAACACCCAAATTAAAACTTGTTTCCTTCGGCGATTACTCGCATTCCTTGTTGTTGTTGCAAGATGACTCTGTTCCTCCTAAAGCGTTCGATTCGATGGTTACTTCTACAAAAACATTGGCTTATTTGAGATTGGGGGTTAGGGTTTCTAATTTCGCTACTTCGTCGGCAATCGATAAGCCTCAAGGCTTCAGAATTATGTAGAGAGTGAAAGAATAGGGAGGGGAGGGCTGAGGAGGAAGAGGGCTGTGAGGGAGAGGAGAGGGATAGAGGGTTGTGAGAGAATGGTGAGGTCTCGAAGTTCTCTCTTTCTTTTAATCCGTTCGGTTACTTCTCTGCTCCTAATATGGCTCTGAAACGAACCAAACCATTTGGATACAGCTTGTTTGGTTGAGCTGCTATTGTTCTGTTCTCTTTTAGCTGGCTGTTTCCAGCATTTTTGTCTTGCAGGGTCTCATTATCAAAACAACCCCTTTCTTTTCTGTTTTTTTTAGTTGAACGGCAAAGGTATTCTCGGGTCAGCTTCCAAACAAATCCTTTCTTGTAGATGCAGTAAGTCTACAATAACATTTTAAATGTCCTATTGGTTGTGTTCTCTCTATTCCTATTGGTTGTGTTCTCTCTATTATCATCTCAAATATCATCTAATGAGTAAGAGCAAGTAGACCTATCTGTTTCAGGAGACAAGTTTAAAGGGAAGATAGAGCAGTTGTCAATCCTTGATTGACGTTGATATTATTGATTTAAATGTCCTATTGGTTGTATTCTCTCAATTATCATCTCAAATATCATCTAATGAGTAAGAGCAAGTAAACCTCTGTTTCAGGAGACAAGTTTAAAGGGAAGATAGAGCATTTGTCCAATCCTTGATTGATGATGGTATTGATTTAATAGTATGCGTTGATTAAATCAGTTTTCATACATTTGGCTGTTTTTATTTTTAACTCGTCTTTTCAAAAAGTTGTATTAGGATTCCTTAGACAATGTGTGTAGCGTTTCTTTGAAAAATATTTTCCATTTTAATCATAGTTTTCAATTTTTCATGTATACATTGATAAGCTTATAGCAATATAATTACACTTATAAGTTGTAACAAATTCATAGCGCACCCCGTACAAGTACACTTATAACAATGATATGTTCATTAAAGGACTGAAATTATGAATATTCAGTATTTTTCAATCCTAACGCATTATAATGGTTTCGCTTATCATGGTTTGTAAATATTCCACATATTGCACACTTTTAAAGTGGCTTCTGTCCTGTGATTTGTTCAACAACACTTTTCAATCTTCTTGCTTTTTTACGACCTTTTGTTTGTGAACAAATTGGATAAAAAAAAAAAAACAAGATCATTGAGCTCAACATCATCATCATTGCCCAACTCCATCGCTTCTTCTTCTAGAATAACATGTTGCACATTGTCGTTTCGTATTATATTTAACCCTTCGACATGGATTTTGGTCACAATTTGTTCCTCACGATCAAGCATTTCATCAACATTGGCTTCTTTAGAACATGAAGTGTCCAACACAAAACCCAAAAATCGTTTGCACAAATGATTGAATCGACCGGTTTGTGTCTCAACATAATCTATCATTGAGGTTAGAATATACGGGGAAACACTATTGGGTTTATTAGCATCTCGAGTCCATCACTTATGTATCAATTCTTCAAGAATTTGAACAAAGTTCTTTGAAGTTAGTAGCCTGAGAATGTGACGGCATATAGTGCATACATGTTCAAATATTTTGCAACTACATTGTGCCATCCCGGTATCTATATCATGCATAACTGTGAAATGTCTACGACAAGATTCAAAAACCATGTCGTTGAACATCAAGTAGCTTTTCGAATCTGGAGCTGACATCTCATGAACCTTTTTAGTAGTTAACTTGTGCAATTTTGTCAATTCAATTTGAAAACGCTGAAACATTTCTTTTTTATATATTTTAGTTGCATGCATATCTAATGGATCTCCAAGAATCATTTTTCTTGTACGATTGACTGTAATGTAATCTTCTTGTTTCTCTTTGACAAACTATTTCTCAATTGCTTGCTACGACTTTAAAACAAAATATTTAATCTTTGTACTACTATTTACATATTCATAAAAAAAAACTGTTCATACTTCTTGGAGGTGGTAGTCATTCCCACTGCAAAGAAATTTTTTGAATACACCCCAACCCAATTTTCTTTTAATTCATACAGAGATTTCAACCATCTGTGATTATGTAGATCATAGTTTTCCTTCAACAAATTCTATCTGTCCTCAAATTTTTGAATAGTCAAAGACTTAAAGACACAGTAATTAAAATATGTCGTAAAAGTCAAATACACAAAATAGATATAACCAAGTTTTTTAGGATATTTTTTGGTAATGTGCTAAGTACATAATGCATGATGTATATTAGGGAGAACCCTAGAAATCACATTCGACATAGCACGATCTTGACAGTGACAATAGTTATGGGATATTTAAAATTCATTACTTCAAGCCACTACACAAATAACCATATAAATATATCATCGGTCTCATCGTTCAATAGTGCACACCCAAATAATGCTGAATGCTAATGATGATTTACACCCATGAAAAGAGCAAATGGCATGGAATATTTGTTTGTTCGGTATGTGGCATCAAAAGTAACAATGTCACCAAAATTTTGATAAGCAAGTAGTGACCTATAATTTACCCACATAATACATCCTATACAATTATTCGCGCCTAGTTTGACACTAAAATAAAATTTACTCGGACTCTCACGCTGCAACTTTCGCCGGTAATCTTTTGTGGCATGCACATCATTCAAATTAATATTATCATGTCTAATATCTCTAATTATATTTCGCACATCCGTTTCAAAGAACCCAACATTGCTCATACCTCATCTCAATGAGCTCAAAAGATTCATCATCCTACTTAGACCAATCCCAGCTTTATTAAGGGTTTCAATCAAATCCCTAACAACTCCTAAAATATTTTTGTGCGTTTGAATTTGTGAAACCTTACTTGGGGACATAAATTCATGATTATGATTAAGTTCAATGTAGAACCAAACCAATTATCTTTCCTCTTATAATACACAACATAAAATTTTGCTCTGCATTTTATTCTATCAATACAGTCCTTCTTCCTCTTTCCCTTAGTATTATTTTCTTCATCATAAGTGACAGCCTCATTTTTTTTAACAACCATATATCCAGCTTTACGACACAATACATTATGGAACAAAAGTCTTTAGTGTTGACATATTTTTTGCTAGTTTTTATTCTTACTTCGAATCCAACATGTTTCACATAATTTCTATAAAAAAAAACTCAGCATCTTCCAACGGATCAAAAATTTGACCAACATAAGGAATGGTATCATCATGTGCAGTTGTTACATCATTGTTATCATGCAATTCTTCTTCCGTACTTGAAATTGAATGAAATGATTCTTGTAGACACCCAAATTTTGCACTTTTGTACTAACCCTGACAGGAGGGCAAAATCGTCATTTGACCCGACATACGAAAAGGAAGGTGGACCCCAACACGAAGCCACCCCAACGATTTACGGTCAGAGCCGCCACAACGGACAACGAGCATTCGGTCACTTGAGGCAAGGCAAACAGTTGATCCAGAAAACCTGAGTTGATCACAAAAGGCGACTAATGGTCACTACGCTTACGATGTTCGGGGGTCTCGCTCCCCGGTGAGCGAGCGGCTGCCCAGCTCGCCGGTGAGCTGGCGGGGGTGGAAAGGGGGCAGCGCCCCTTGGAAGCCAAGCACAATTATCAAATTCTATATCAAGTCGCAGCCCTCCGAACTAGCCTCCCAGAACAATATGGCATGTTTCCCAGGGATTTCCGGATTGCAAAAATACAGCCTTCCAAAATAATACCGCAGAAATTGGCGATTTAAGACCGCGTGGCACGGAAATCGAGAAAAGCAAGTCGGACAGCCGCGGATGCACCTGCGGCCACCGACAAACGGGACAGTGCGCGGCTCGAGGACGGCACACGGCAGCCGAGGCGGCGGCTCAGACGGCCACAGCAGGCAGCCGCAGAGGCATATGCAGCCAGCCGCAGATGAACCTGCGGCTGCCTAGAGATCAGCTATACATCGCCATTATTGCGTCCGAGAGCGAAAAAAAGAAGAAGAAAAAAGAGGAGAAAAAATTAGGGAGTTTAGAGAGAGAAAAAGCTCGCGGGAGGAGAGAAAAGAGTGGTGTTCTTGGTGAGATTTGAGTGAAATCTTTGTATTCTCTTGCTAGTTAGTCGATTGTTCTTGTGGGGTTGTCCGATTTATGAAATAAGAAGCTTTGATCGGCATTTTGCAAGGTGAAAAGGGTTTTCTTTTGATATTTTTCTTGTTTGTATTAATGTGATAATGTTGTGTTTTGGGTTGGTGTAGCCTATTATGTTGTTGTATTGATGATGATTCGTGGGTTAGGGGTCGTTAGCGAGGGTTCCATTGGAACGTAACTTCCTCCTAATGCCCCGATGACATCCGTACGGTGATATATCATTCGTTGAGTTCATAGATAGTTGTAGTCTTGGCATTGAGATTTGTGATGCACATGATACCGTATTGAGTTAGTATTGTTAAATTTGTCGTAGTGTTGGTTGTGCAACGATTTGGGTGAATGTGAGCCTAGGGAGGAGATCCTCGTGGTCAAATCCCGATGATGGACATTTTTGGGTGTATGTAATCCTTAGATAGGATGCACGGTTGTATATATGTAATATCGGGCCTTAAAGCGATACCAAATCATGATCGGGTTTAAGGCCCCGTAATAATAAAGATATGCGATTGTGGGTGTTTGGGGTTGTCTGGATGGCTTACATGCCCATGGATAGCCCCGACACGTTTTGAATGCTTATTTTGATTTACAACATAAAACGATTTTCTAAAAAATAAAGCAAACGATAAAGATCTTCTAAAAAGAATCAAATTAGGATATTAGATACACGAGGTTTTAAAAGTAAAGAGTTTTTGGCGAAACTTTGATCCTTGTTTGACGAAAAAGCTATATTTGATTTTGAAATGTCATAAAAGATGTTTTCGAAAAATAAATAAACGTTTTCATTAAACTTTGTGCATAGGGTTAAAGAGTTCTAGAAGTTGCCCTAATTTTATTTGAATTTACTGTTAGAAGGCAATGTATAGTCTCGATTCCTATTTGACAAAAGTTTAAAAAACTATTGTTTTCTAAAATGACATCTAATAAAAAATCTCATCGTTTTCGAAATTAAAATCAATCTTTCTTATAACAAGCGAAGCCTCATCATTTGGGTCAAAAGACGTCTAAAAAACGCTTTCCCGACAAAACACATTTTGACATATAAAATCAAAGCAACTTTATGCAAAAGGACACCACAAACCTCCATTTAGGCACACATACACGCGCGCGCACACACACATTTTAAGATTTAAAAGGATAGGAAAACATCGAGATTGCGGTAACCGTGTTTCACGGAAGTCGGGGGGTGCCTAACACCTTCCCCTCGCTTAAGCAAGCCCCCGAACTCTATGAATCTCGGTTCGCGGACCAATTGAATCAGAGTCATATATGAGCCAGCGATTACGAAAATAAAATTCGGATGAGTTGGTACATCCATTTCAAATATACCAACTAGCGACTCTGGTCAATTGGCTCATAAAAAAAATCGACATTTCGAAACCCCGTCGACACATAAGCCGACCCTTTTCAAAAATCACATCTTAATCTAAAGGCTAAAATTGAAAAGGGCTTTTAAATATTGAAAAAACGAAACGACGAAATCCCGGCGTCGACAATTCTTCAGCAATCAAATCAATGACAAAAAAAATAAATCAATTGTAAGAAATAAATTATAGCTTACCGATTTTTGCTCTTGTGTAGCAGCCTAATATGCTTGCTAATAGACTATGCTCTCTCAATCGTATGTCTCGGTGAGAAAGGAAGAAATAAAAATGAATTGGTATGCTCAACAAGTTGATTGTACCTTTTTGGAAAGTTTAGTAAGAGTTCGTGAAAAGTGTAGCAAGAGCCCGCAGTTTAATACTGTGGACGAGATCTAGCGTCTGCAGTATTAAACTGCGAATGAGGGCCACTAAAAAATAATGTCGTCCCAATACTTATTCTAGCGTCCCTTTTATTTTGCTAGCATCCGTAGTTTAATACTGCGGACAGGGCATAGTGTTTTGTGATTAAGGTTTATTTTGGACATTTATGTCCGTCTGCAAAATTAAACTTCGGAATACTTAATATTAAACTGCAGACGGAAATTGTCCTAACATTAGATCCGGGTTTAGACGACTGAGATCTGTTGTAAGGATGACCTCCTTTTTACAATGTTGTCAATGGATCAGTCCTATATATGTATATATACGAATCCAAATATTAAATACCAGATATATGTTATTTGTCTAATATATTTACAAGCAGATGTTAAACGAATATGAATACGTCTATATCTATATTTGTATCCGTTTATTTACAAATATTTTAAAATCGAATACGGATATATCCGTTTTATTTTTAATACGAATAATATCATCTATTTTTTAATACGGATATAAATTATTCGGTTACCATTTACATATTTACTGAAAAGACATCATGTGTGGGTTAAATAAGGTCAAATCAACATAATTTTGTTAGTTCAATTATCTTTTTTTGGGTTGGAGTATACCAAGTGTTAGTATACAAAAAATGTGATGTAAATTATCTATTTATAAAAAATGAGTTGCAAAGTACAAAAGAAGACTAAATTGTGAAACGCAAAGGATATTTAACTCTCAATTCAAATTTCAACGTAGCCTAGCTCTGACTAAAAGTTTAAAGACAATTGGTGTTTGGTAGGTACTATAACGACTATTTTATTCTTCCCCTTTAATCAGAGAGTCTACATTACTTCTCAACAACTTCTTCACCAACCAATCACATCTTCAACAACTTTTATAACTTAATTGCCACTTGTATAATATCCAATCTTGGATTCAATTGATTAAATAACTTTTAATACTTCATTCGTGATAAATTATAAAATTAATATTAATTTTAAAACAAAAATTAAATATTTTTAAATTTAAAATATACATTAATTCAATTAATTTATATTAATATAATTAAGGATATTATGAATTACTTAAAAAATAATATTAGTTATAAAAAATTTTATTTTAAAAACTTAAACAAATCGTGCCAATTTTGAGTTAAAAAATATTTTAAATTAATTTTTCAAAATTTAATAATTATCTTATAATTTAGAATAAAAAAAATATTAAAAATTAAAGTAGTTAACCCATTACTCCACTACTAGTAGTTTCAGAAAGTTGGAAGATTATAAGACGGTAGTTATGCCAGTTACCAACGAAATATAAGTTTATAAATATATCAAGACCGATCAAAAAAAGAACGCCGATCAAAACAACAACAACAACAAAAAATCAAATCAACATTTTACTTCAAAACAGTTATCTTAGTTTTAGGCTTTGTTTCTGTAGGACTCGCCAGGTTCTTCAGGCCAGCCAGAAGGTAGAGAATATTACAACACATTTTGTAATTTACTATTTGTAAGATTAGGAGTAATTTAATAAACAAATAGCTTTATTGTGCACCATAATATTTCATCGTTTCAAAAAGTTCTTAAATTATGCCATCAAACTTCTATTTGTCTGGTTCTAATAATTGATTTTTTGCCCACACAACTAACACGTACAATTTTAATTTAATTACACCACCAACTTATAAATAAAATAAAGTACTAACAAATTCATTTAGCCCTCCATTTTTTGTACAAAGAAAATTCAATGGTTTAAAACGTGTTTAAACCTTGCAAGTTTGAGCTACATAAAGAAAATTCAACTGTTTAAAACGTGCAAGTTTGAGATACATAATAATAACGTACCCGGTTTGATATTGGAGAGGATCCTTTTCAAAACTAGTGGTACAGTACAAGACGGCAAGCAATCAACTATCTTCCGAAAGACATTTTCCATCCTTGAGATATTTTTCACCTACTTTTAAAATAAAGCCTACTCTTTTTGTTCCATAAAAAAATATTTTAAAATATAAAAATAGATTTAACCTACAATGAACTGCATTTATAAGTACGCTAAAAACTATTTTTCTTGCTTTTAAAAATATTGGATTAATTCTATATATCTAAGTACCTTTTTTGGATACAAATTAGATTGCGTGTGTATCTTTGGCGGAGTTGTGGTGCGGTGAGATAAAATATTTTTAAATGCAAGTGTTTTTGATCAAGTGCTACAAAAATATTTTTATAAGAAAGTTAAAATAGTGTTTGCCTACATAATTTTAAAAAAGTTATTTTAAAAATATTAATGACAAATTTAAGATAATTGTATGATATAAATTTTTTATTTTCTTTAATAATTTGAGGATAATTTGGTAATTTGTACTTTTGCCAAAAGTGATTTAAGCAAAAAATACAAATTTTGTGCTTCAACTGTTCAACTCAAATCTCTACTTTTTAAAAATACTTTTAAAAAGGTATCAAACACCAAAATATTACCATTTTTAATTAAAAAAAATATATTTTTAGTCCACCTAAAAGCTCCTCTGAACAATTTATATAATATTTTGAATTTAAATTTAAATCATGTATTTTAGACATCTTCTATAGAGAAAAAAAAAAGAATTTTTTTTTTACTCCAGCAGTGTTTTAATGTTGAACGGAATAGTAATTGCACTTGCAGTACAACTTTTCTTTCTCCTCCCTATATATAAATCATGTCCTCTGTACTTGGTTTTTTGTACTTCTACTTCAATAAAAATAGAGAGTACAAAATTTCTCTCTCTACAATCTTTGCACAAAGTTCTTGAGAGAGAGAGAGAGAAAGAAAGATAGGATGATGGCTTTATCAATCAATTGTTGCATGAATATGAGCCCCCCACCTTCAAGTTCTTCCCTTCCACAACCAAAAAACACTACTCAAGTTCCATGGTAAGCCAACTACTTGCAACCTATATGAAAGCTTATGATTTGGCACTCAAATGGCAGTTTATATTTTGAATTGTGATGATGGGTTGTGATTATATTGAGTAGTATGGTGATCATGATGATAAATAAACAGGTTTGGGGTTTTGAATATATAGGCAAATTTAAATGGAATATTAGATTGGCTAAATTGTATGACCGAATTTTTTAGGTATAGTGTAGCTCCGTTTCCTCTCGACTATATTAATTGGAGAATCTCCAAGCCTTGTATTAAAATTTATTAAAAAAAAAAATGGAGGCTTAATAGTTCTTCAAAAATATGGAAAGGGCAATATCATCTGTAGTACTCTATGCATATATAATTATGTAAAATGTATTCAAATAACTAAAACACTTCTATTTTCAAGCCAATCAACTTCACTAGACAAAACCTCCACTTCAAAGACAAGGACATCTTTGCTACGTGCCCTACTTTACCCAGTATTATTTCTTTGACCTATTTGTTGTTTTTCTTCTTTTTTCCCAACTCTATATGTCACTTTCATTGAATAAGACCTTTGAATTACTTACATGCAGGCCAAAAAAGGAAGGATCATGGAGAGGCCAATGTGTACTAGGCGTGGCATGCATGCTAATTAGTTTAGATTCCGGAAATTTTATCGCAGAACGTGCAATGGCCGGAGAAATGCAGGCAGTTATACAATCCAAGCAAACAATAATGCAATGGAGCGAAAAACGGAAATGTGGGCCGTGGCGATCGAATTCATTGGAAACCATCGTACCGGAAAACCTGCCACGGCCATCGGCTCATCGTAGATGGGAGGAAGTTGATTATTCTAAAGTTAATGCTCCGGCAGTTAAAGTTTTAACCAAAACTAGCAACAAATGTTTTTCAATGTAATTTTGCAGTTGTGCAATGCAATTGTGTATATATAGACCATATATATTTATAATGTTTTTAAAATTTTATTTTTATTTTATTTTAAGGTGGATCGAAAATGTATACTCATGAGCAATACCTCACATGCTTAAGTGAAATACTTCCCCGCACCAAAAGAGTACTATTTGTAATTTTTGCATATGGTTAGTTTAATGACACGATAATTAAATTATAATGATAAATTATAAAGAACTCTTTTTTAAAATAGTATAGAAAATGTGACTTTTTTATTTTTATTTTTTATTTTATAGAGAACTGAGGAAGTAATATATACGAGAATAAAATTGGCCCAATTTCTTATATGTTGAGTAGAGCGTAAATAACTTTGACCTTATACAAAATTAAATTTGAAATTTACTACTGTATCTACATGACCTTTGATGAAATTTCAGATTATTATTTTTGGCATATACAACCACCGTCTGTACAAAAATCATTTAGAGGCAAAAATAATTGGCAAAGTAGATTGTAGTACATAATGGCATATTGTAGTTTGAATATGGTAGTACATGTAGTACAACTGGTTTGATATTTTATTGGGCGGCTTGGAGGGCCACACCAAAAGGTTTGACCCTTCTTGTTTCTTCCATTGATTTTGGGGTATGCAGTATTCGAACATTCAAATCTTTATATATTCTTTTATTTTAAATTATAAGATTTATAACTAATTTATTAATTTAATATTAATTTTTAAAAATTAATTTAATATATTTTTAAATTTAAAATTAAGACAATTTATTTAAAATAAAATTAAAGCAAACAAATTTTAGAATGAGTAGATTTTTTAAGAAAATTTATAATATTCATAATTATATTGACTAAAATTAAATAAATTTATATTAATTTTAAATTTAAAAATATCTTAAGTTAACTTTAAAAAATTAATAATGATCTTATATTTTGAAAATGAGTAATACAAGTTATACCCGTGAAAGTCTTATTGTGTACTACAAAAGTTTTATATCGAATTATAATTATGACATCTATTGATATATGAGATATGACATGATTATAAATTAGCCCAGTACATTACGTATCTGATTAAATGAGTTACTATTAATATTTATTTACGTAATTAATAAATAAAAAAAATTAATGCATAAAATTATAAAATATATCATTAATGATGTTCAATCATGTGTCCAAATCTATTCGGTAACAAAATCAACAAGACGTTTCATAACAAAAATAAGTTTTTTCTTAATTTCTCCTCCTAACCCGATTATGACAAAAATAAGTTTTAACACCTCTCGAATTTCTTGTGCTGGGTTTATTAGGAGCCCTGATTTGATTTTTCCCTCAGATTGTACGTCCGGGCCATCTGGCCCATATGTTTTTTACTATTCCCTTTATTATAGTTTGCACCATCCAAGGCCCAGGCCTAGATGGTCTTCATCCTATGTTCTTTCATAGAGTGTGGCCCATTATTCATTACTCTATTTTTACGATAGTCCAGTCCACTTTTAAAAGGGCAAACTTCCCATTATTCATTACTCTATGTTTACGATAGTCCAGTCCACTTTTAAAAAGGGTAAACTTTCAGCCCATAAATGAATACCGTAATCTGCCTTTCCAAAATAGTAAATCGAACGGTGCATGGCCTATTGTATTAAAAGAAGAGGTCAAATTAAGTATATGAAGAAGCCCGTAAAATTAGTAGTATTTTATATCATCCAAAAGCAACATGACATGTTTGGTAAGTTTGGGAGAAAATCAAGATATTCGAATTATAATAATAGATAATTATATAATTATTATTTATCATAATAAAATTGTTTAATTAATCATACTAAATTTGAAATCTCTTATTTATCATAAATTATCTACATGACATGTTGCTATTGGATAGTGTAAAATATTAATTTTATTGGCCATCTTTATATAATTTATTCTCATAAAAAATAGTTAAAAAAAATTACTTACATGGTTGATTATAATCATACCATGTAGTTCCCAAATTATTATTATTATTATTATTATTATTTTTATTATTATTATGCATAGTAAATCATCAATTAATCATTTCTTACCACCTCATTTAGTACTTAAGTATACGAAACAACTTCTTTTCTTTAGTAACCATAACAGAATTCGGATCACCTAGCTCACATCATTCAGTTTTCATTCAATTCTGTATATGTGCTAGTTGGAGTAAAATCAAGATAATTATAATTACACATACATCCCTTCTAGTTATTAAAGGTTCAGTAAGTACCTTGCATATGTTTAGGGTTGATTAATTAAATAAAATTATATTTTCCCCCCATAAATGTTAAAAATTAAAATACAATAAATAATACTTCATCTGTTTCAAATTATAAGATCATTATTGACTTTCTTAAAGTCAATTTCAAATATTTTCAAACTCAAAGTTGGCATAAATTTATTTAGTTTAAGTCAAAACAATTATGAATATCATAAACTATCTAAAAAGTACTACTACTATTAAGATTTATTGTTTTCAAAATTCAAATGAATCATGTTAATTTTAAATTTAAAAACATCTCAAATTGACTTTTAAAAAGTCAATATCTTATAATTTAGAATGGAGAGAGTATATATTTTTTCCCAAAAAAACTAAACTATGATAATTCAATTCAGTAATTTTCATTTCAATTGTTTGTTTGTAATCAACATTTGTCCATTTAATTCAATATTTTTTTTTTTTATTTTCGTAAATTATGAAATATTAGTTTAGAATAAAAAAAAATATTCTTTTGGATAAATGATATGAATATTCGGAGTTTTATAATTCAATTAAGGGTGAAATTATTATGATTAGAAGTGAGTTGGGTACTGTTAACGCCAAGATTTGTATGCTCACCAAAAGTCACGAAATACGAACTACCTACGCTACAAGAGAACCGTTAGCCACCCCAATGAGAGCAACGACTTAGGCCACGAGAGATGCTCTGGTGTGAAAGTAAGTACATGTCAAAAAATGATAACAATGAAGGAAATATGTGTTGAAAAAATAAAAGTTGTGTAGGTAAAAGAATAAGATACTGTGACCCTATGTTAATGACTGTACTTATAGACTTGCATCCACCCTAGACCAATTAGGAATAGGAGTCCTTCTTTGAGAGTTACCTTATAATACCAATTAATGATTAATAGATCCACTTAGATTAATAATTTCCCTTCCAAATTAAAACTTCTTATACCTCCCAAATAAGAAAATAGAATCTTATTTAAATAAGCACTCTCCCACTTTAAGTCAAGCCATCTTGAAGAAGAATGTGTGAGTCAATCACTTAAACCAAACCCACAAATGAATTGGGCTCCACCTAAGTTAGGCAAAAAAATAAATTGGATTTCACTTTAGCCCAATTCATAAATCATTATATCCCTGTGTTAAACATGTCTTTTTAACAAATGTTCCTCCTAACAATTTTTAGTTTTAACTATAAGCTTTTAAAATGTTAAAACTACCACCGTTCCACAACATTGAATATTTTTATCCGCAAAATTTATCTTTAAATATATATTTTTGTTTCAAATTTTAGCCCTAAAATTAGTAACTATTTAGTCTAATAGTGACCACAAAAGAATAAATTCATAATGATAAACATAAGAATATTACGTTATTTAATATTATCATCAAAAGAAAACAAATACTTTTTAACCAATAACTTTTTCTCATAAATAAATGTAATTGTTTTTATCAATTAGAGATAAAATTAAAAAAATAAAAATAAAAATAAATCAAAACTCCCATTTCAGAAAATTCCAGGGTAAAGCACTTAGGGGTAATCATTCGGGTTTAATTGAAAATCGAAAACCGAAGCTATAACCGAAAACCGAACTTTTTACATTTTTAATATCCGAATACCAAACCGAAATATGAGATAACCCGAATTACCGAATTTACTTCGGTTATTCGGTAAAAACCTGAAATATTAACATGTGCTGAAAGCTTGAAACCAAAAAGGGAAGGGAAGTTTCTACTGAAAATCAAGAAATCAATAAACTAATTAATAACTCTTAGCAAAACTCCATATGTCAGACAATTGAAGAAAACAATTCCAAGAGAAAATTAAAGCAACAACTTCATGCACTATTACAGCTCCAATCTCCATCTGCACTTGGCAAGTGCTTTCGATCACTTTGCTTGCTGCATCTGCTGTGTCATTTAGTGGAGCATAGCCCCAAGTTTCAAATATCTATTCTACCGTACAGTTTACTACCACAACTCATATATGTATTTGTTTATGCAGAAAATTATTATCACATCAAATGAAAATGAGCTATCTTAGTGTAATTCAAAGCTCCTTTTCATATATCTTTCATCCTTCCAAGTAAGTGCTGTGATGGTGTCTAATGAATTATCAAAAACAAAAAATTTCTTGGTTATCCCAACGAAAGTTGCAAGATTAGCCATTAGCGTGAGTTCCACCAAACTTTTTTGCTGAATTCAATCAAGTCCATAGTATTGTTTATTATAATAAGAAGCAATAATGTAAACCAGTTGGCAATGAGCCTTCAATCCTTGATCTTCCAATTAAAAATATAAATTTAATTATGGAACACTACTAATGCATGAGAGTCCAATGTTCAACCATGCTTATTTTTTTTTTAAAATCTTATTCGGTTAATCGAACAAGAAAAAAGCAAAACTCAATCTCGAACTCAAAAATTGAATATTAAAATGGGTATAATCGAAGTATAAAAAATAACTAGAAAAATGAAATATTTCGATTTAAAATTTTTAATTTAATTCAATTTTTTAATTTTATTCGTTTTTTGTTTACCCTAAAATAATGATTAAAAAAAATCATGATGTTGATACAAAGTGAGATTTTGATGTCGTGAAGTAGGACAATATCATGATGTCAATCCACAAAAAATTATAACTATTTTAGTCATCATCAATAAAGTTGAAACTTGAGCTTGAGCGTGCGGGAGTTTCCCTGAAAGGCTGCACATGTTGTATTTATAAGTAGGAATGTTGGTAATTTTATGGACCAATCAGAAATAGACTAAATCCAACAATATCAAGTAGGCATCAGGGTTTTTCAAGTAGGTATTAGGGTTTTTCCTGTTTCCTCTCAGAGATTCTCTTTGGAATATCCAATTGTGTTCAAGCACCCACCAAGTTGGAGATTCCTTATTACATGCACAAGACTCAAATATAAAATTAGATATTATATTTATCTCGATTATTAAAAAAATAATTTAATACAAATTTTTGTTTCAAATTCTATTTTTTAATAATTAAAATATATTTTATATTTTATTTTGCTAACTTATACTTTTCCTATATCATATAGTTCAAAATGACAAGTCTATCTGAATAGTTTTAATATAATAAATTATATTTTGTATATCAGAGATTATAATTATATAACATTTATGCAATATAAGTTATTTAAAATACAACTATCTAGTTTAAGTGCTCCATTATTTTTAAATTATAAGATTAATATTGATTTTTAAAAATTATTTTTGAATATTTTTAAATTCAAAATTGACATGAATTCAATTAGTTTATGTCAATATAATTATAAATACTATGAACTACTAGTTATAAAATTTATTATTTTAAAAACTAAAATGAATCGCATCAATTTTGAGTTTGAAAATAATTCAAATTGACTTTTTAAAAATCAATAGTGTTTTTATAATTTGAAATTGAAGGAGTATAATTTATTTTTAAGGAATTGATATTTCTATAAATAAAAATGATATTTTCATAATTTTTTTTATATAAATAATAAATGGATATTATATTTATGTAATTTTTTTTAATAAAAATATTAATTTTTATTTATAAAAATATTAATTTTTATTTATAAATTATTCAAATAAAGTGTCTGGAAACAAGATCTGAAAAGTATATACGCCTCTTCACTTTTCACACCCACTTGGAGATTAAGTAAAATAATCATACTGTTCTGTTTTCAACCATTTCAAAGCACATGCCAGTGATGCCACGTATGATCGAAGAAATGTGCCTTTTTCTATTTTTTTCCTTTTTTGGTTCGACAGCCCTCCATCCAAATTGAGAGGGTAAGATTCTCTATTTTTGAGGCAAAATTATTCGATGGTTATAGGGAATGTTACGTGGTATTTTAAATTAATAATTTTATTTTATTTTAATGATATTTTATTATTTATAATTATAAATTTATTAAGATAAAAAAATTATTAATTTAAAATATCACATAAATTTATCCTAAAATCACATAATAATTACTCATATTTGAGACATCCAAAAATAAGAGTCAATTATCAGAGTAAATGTATTGGATTCGTATCATATTTTTTTCTAAGTTTTCTAAACTCATTAAGACTATCATCTCTACCAATAAAATCGGAGGAAAAAAATAATCGCTTTTTCGTATTAACATCATTTTTGAAACCTTTTTATTTTTCTTTTTTTATTCTTTTCTTTCTAATTTCTTCTATTAATTGTTCTCTCTATTTACACTCTCCCACCATCTCTACTTCTTATTTTCTCTCCCACGGTTTCTTTTTCCTATTTTCTCTTCCATTATTTTTACTTCCTATTTTCTCAATTTATATATATATATATATATATATATATATTTCATTTTTGAAATAAAACTAGCAACATAATTGCTACTCTCTCCGTTTTTTTAATTGACGTTTTAGGAGAAGATGCAAAAATTAGGAAATGCAATTAATACTTTCTCTAATGATTAAAAATGAGTATAAAATCTTAATATTATTTTTCAAAATTCATTGAAAAAGTTGAAAGATAAACAAATTAATATTTAATGTATGAATAATATGTTAAACAAAATTATTAATACTTTCTTGAAATCTATAAACAACAAATAAAAAAGACAAAGTTTACTATCTAAAAGGATAAATAAAAAGAATGGAGGGTGCAATAATACATAATTTAATTGTTTGATTATGTTGTTACATACCCTTTATAATTATTAATTTGTGAGAGCTAGTTCAACAAAAACACAGTAGATATGTTAGATATAGGATTATTAAAGAGCCCTTTGCGTGTAGTGCAGGCTTAATTAATTACGCTCACTCTAATCTCCAAAAACAAATCATTTATAAATATTGTCTTTTTCTTCCACAAAATGAGTATTAATTTTAAATGACATTAGTAGAATATTTTAAAATTTATCATCATGATTTTATTGAGAATAAATTATATAAAAATGACATATAAAACTAGTATTTTATATTATTCAATAAAAATATGCAATTAAATAAATTTTAGAAAAAGCTAAACATTTAAATTATAATAACAGATTATATAATTATTATTTACGATATGACATGAACCCTTAACAACACTACAGGCATTGAAGAATGCAAGCTAATGCTGATCTAGCGATTCCGTCATGCAGGGAGAAAAGATGACGTCACATGTATATATTGGAATATATATATAGAGTAAAGATTGTCCATCTATCTATTTAATAGAACCATCTCTAAAAAATGATTGTTGCGAGTATTATTTCAATAATCACATTTTATATCGTCCATTATAATATTTAAATGTTTAAATTAATTGTAAAAATTAGTCTTGCCATTAAGGTTTCTAGCGACAGTGAAGTCACTATCGCTAGAAGCTTAAGCGGCGGGCCAATTTTTTTAATTTGTTAAAAGAAAGCATTGTCGTTAGAGACTCTAATTGAAATAGTATTTTTAATAACCGTTTACTATGAGATGAGTTTTCCTATTTAATATATATATATATATATATATATATATATATATATATATATATATATATATATATATATATATATATATATTGTACCAAAGCCACCGGCCAGTACCTAAATCACGCGTCCGTCTCTTTCTGCTTAAATAGATATTCTAGGTAATGATCATGCATGGTGATTACGACGCAGAATATTTTTGTATATTTATGATCATTACAAAACTGTTTAAAATGGGGAATATACCCCTTAATGGAATATGGATTGCTAAAACTTTCTCTCTTTCTCAGGTTACGATAGTATAAAATATAAGCCATTATATGTTTATATATCAGCTGTAATGATAGTGGGAATCTGAACAAACAAAGTGGGGTTCAATGGCCATATATGTAACTATTGGACAATGATTTAGTGGTGGTGATGCCAAATTCTCACTTTAGCTCCCATTGTAATTACCAGTTGTAGCTAGCCAGCTAGGCAGACATGATATCTTCAATGAATATTATGTCTGAACTCTATATTCTTGTGCATATCTAAATGTGTTGGTGTTCGGATTGGTTAATAGTTATGAGACTTTAAGTAATGGCCACTATTATAGGGTACTAGGAGGTCTAACTCCTTAGTGAGCGAACAGTTACTCAGTTTATCAGTGAACACTGAAAGGAGTTGCAAATAAGTTATTAGTAGTCCGATTTTGAATTTTACTAATGTATTGTACTTAATTCCATGTTATAGCAGTTAAAATTTTATTGTTACTATAAAATCTTGTTTGATATATGGATCATTATAGAGCGTGTGAGACATTTAATTAATACATTAGACAAACATGATTAGCCAAATTAGTAAACCTAGGTACATCGCGTGTTCTTATTTTTTCTATTTTCTGTGTAAGATTGTTGTGTGATTGATATTAAATTCTAACATTTGGTATCAAAGCCTCTGATCCCAGGGTTCTGGGAGAGGTGATTTAAGATGCTAAACATATGTTCATCATGGATCGAAATTGATAAGTTCAACAGAAAAAGTTTTGAACGTTGGAAACTAAAGATGGAGTATCTGCTCATGGATAGGGATTTCTGGACAATAATTGAAGATCCAATATAATGCTCCCAAATCCGTGTACTCTCTATAGCAAATTCGGTGCATCATGATACATATCTTTCATAATATCTACCAAATTTAACGGGTTTAACTAGTCTATTTTGACATTACATCATATTTTGCATTCTCGGATCGCAACTTAGTCATTACCACTCTGTCTCATCACTAATACTAACCTATAACCTCTACATGATTTAAAACCTTCAGCTCTAATATCACCCTGTGATATCCAACTTGCTCTACTTCTCTTCCCTAATAAATGTCTATTTCTTTTACTTCCTTAATGCAGACTCTTCTGGTCCTATAATTCTTCTATACCTGGAACATGTTAATGTTTGTAAGAATGAGTATCAAATATGTTCGTCAAGTATGAAACTGAAATGAAACTCTTCAAGGAATTATAATGAATCAATATATTTGATTTAAAAAAATTATCAACTTTACGTGACTTGAATGGTCATAAAAGACCAAGAATTATTTCACATCGTATTACAGGTGATCAGCCTAGCAGTATATCTGGTGACCTGTTACATGTTACTTCACTGTTGATACAATCCTGACTAAGGCTATATCAAACAAGGATGATCCAATTCAAGTCAATATCATCATATGGGCTAAAGAGTTCAAGGAAAACATTATTAGGTGGATTTCAGGCAATTGGGCTATAGTTTATTCAAGGATGGTTCAAATGAAGCCAAACTCAAGGACAAATCAAGTTCCAAATGTTCATTAAGTGATTCAAAGTGTTTGGGTTGAAGAATACTTCAATGACGTTATGGATATAATATTTGATTCGTATTTATATAGCTTAGAACATATTTTGTTATGAATGGAGCTTGGATTTTAGTGTAGATCATGTCGAGAGTTTTGATTTGATAGATGACACATTTCGTAACTTTAAACGGTTTAAACGTTATGGCCGAATTAGTGAACGAGGGCAAAATAGGAATTTCAAAAAAATCCACCAAGTGCATTGGCGCTATTTTTGTGAAGGAATGGAGTGCCCCAACGCTAATGGATCGAGAAGAATGCGCTAGGAGCTCGTTCAGAAAGGGCCCCGACACATCTGGGGAAAAGGGACAGTGCCCCGGTGCTATTTTTGGATTGGGAACTAGCGCCCCGGTGTTCTGACCCGACAAGAGTTTTTGTCAATGCATTTTGATAGCATTTTTGAGTAATTTTTTATTCTAATTAGAATATTTTATTTTTATAGTTGATTTGTGAGGACCCGAATTTTCAGAATTTCTTTAATAATATTAAATAAAAATTTAATTAGCAGAACTATCAAGGTTGTTAAGTTAATTATTATTTTATGTGGTTTAAGGTACGTGATGAGATTTAAGTAGTAAATTAAATCGGTACAGAGATCATGATAAAGTATGTTGAATTAAAATAATTGAAAAGTATATAAATTGTTTAAAAAATAATTTATGAGGAATAAAAGAATTTCAGGAAAAGGTACAATAAATTGTACAATTAAAATATTGTGAAAATACAGAAATTATGATTTTAAATGAGGTTATGTGATAATGTGAAAGGCATGAATTAAATATGTATATATTTATATATATACATTTTTATATATAAATGTATATGTTTATGTGATAATTATAAATGTTATTAATTACGGGAATAAAGAGATTAATAATTAAATTAATCCAATTTTTAATGAAAAGCGAATGAGGAAGTTAATAAAATTGTAATTTTTGATTTAATTAAGAATTATAATGAAAATTTAGAAATTATTGAGAAGAAATGTAATTATATAAATTATATAATAATAAATTATATGATTTATATAAGAAAAATTAAAGTGATGTATAAAGGAAATTATAATTATATAAATTATATAAGGATAATTATATAATTTATATAAGAGAATTAAATAATGAGAGAGTTAATAAATGTGAAAATTTTGATTAATTGATAATTATGGAGGAATTTAAGAATTATTTAAGAAAGGAGAATGTAAATATATAAATTATATAATATTAAATTATATAATTTATATATAAAAAAATTAGTAATAAATAGTAAAGAAATGAATAATAAATAAGATTTTAGGACAACCAGATATGTTAAAATTTGTCCGATGAGCTGGGTTGTCCGAAGTGAAGGAGTTGATATTAAGTAATATTAATATTTAAGGGACAAGGTTAATATAATTAACCATATAAATTAATAATTGGCCCATAGATGATATTAATTAAGTAAATTAATATCATAAAGAGATAAATAATTATTATTTGATTATTTTATGATCATAGGTTGATCGAGTTAAGGGTTTGAGCTATCAATTTAAATAACTGGACGCTAGACAAGTTCTTTAGTCCTTAAATGTTAAATGTTAAATGTTATGATATGTAATTATGGTTTCAAAGGCATATAAATTATGTGTTATGTGTTATGTGGATAATATGACAACTATGTGTACTTTGTGCAACGATATGAGAAATATTGCTACAGTAGAAGCACAAAAACGTGAAGTATGACACACACTGAACATGTTAAGGTATGTGCTATGTGAAACATAAACTGTTGAACTTGCTGAGCCGTTGTGCTCATTACTTGCTTAATAAATATTTTTGCAGGGAAATATATAAATTTCAAGAATATCGGACTATGATAGGGATAAATTACCTAGAAGGTTGGAAACGTAATTGGTATATTTTCAACATTACAATTCAATTTGAGAAATTTGTTAATTTTAATGTGATGAGCTGTATGTATATATATGTTGAATCTGGAGATGATAAAAGTTCAATTATGAACTGTGATTGATCAGGAAAATTGTTACAATAAAAATTATTATTTGTTTGATTACGAATGACGCAACAAGGAATATTTGTATGAAAATAAATAACAGTAAATTTTGAATGATGAGCTTTATGATACGAGTAATAGAAAGAAAAAGTTAAGGTTGCGATCCAGGGACTAGGATCCAAATGTAAGGATTTTAAATATCCAAATATTTTAATACAATGATTGAATTGAGAAAAAGAAAAATTTATACCGAAATTTTGGTAATTGATAATTTTGAAATCAATTAATGAATTAATTAAGGTGATTAAAGATTTATTAACGAACCGAAATTTGGACGTAAGGCAAATGATGTATAATAAACATAAGATTTAAGAGAATAAAGTTGGTCAAATTTCGGGGTCGTTACATGATTAGATTTATTTGTAATGTTATTTTCTATTGATTTAAATATTAGGATTTCATAAGAGTAGTATAAATGGACATCATTGGATCTTATAAACAACAATTCATTATTATTCGTTCACTATGTTCTTGAGAGGATTTATTCATCATCTTTTGATTCTGTGAGAATTTCTGGGCGTTTTCTTAGTTATTCTTGAGATTCAATTTGTCTGATCATACAACAATCCATAGTTGTGTTTGGCTAGTTCTACCGCATCAATTGTCGATTGTACTGAGATTCTTGTCTCTTTATAAACAATGGGTTTATGTGTCATTGGTGTCCATTCAACGTAGCTTTCTTACATGAGCAATTGTACCAATGTTCTCACTTTAATATAAGTGAAGGGTTGAGGTGTTGTGAGTGTTCCACAATACAACTTTGCTAGAAAACGATTCGGGTAACGTTCACCTTATGCCAACGTACCATAAACCTTATCAGTTGACATCAGAGCTACGTTCATCTAGCGGATTATCTATCTTTACTTTTATTGTTCTAGTTGATTATTTGTTTAGTCAAAAAAACAAAAGTATATATATAAAAAAGGAAAATATATATATAATTTTTTGTTATTTTTAAATTTTATTGTACTTTTGAATTTGTGGATTTTGAACTATCAATCAAGCAATAATTTGCCAAGATAAAGGCATCCATCAAAGAATTAAGATCCGTTAGGCTTCAAAATCAAGTTACATCCGAAGCTAGTTTCAAGAGAGACCAAACATAATCAAAAGGCAAATTCAAAGGGGAACAACCCGTGCGATTTTGTTGGTACATCAAAATTCATACCTTACTATTTATTGTTATTGATAAGTTCTTGTTGAATTAATCTAGAAACTTTGAACTTGTTTAGTGAATTTAGAAAGAACCTATAAGAGAGAATAATTGAGTGGTAAAATACAAGAGTTGTGAGACTATTAGAGGGTAAAAGCCTATAGGGTGATACATGAGTGATTGAATGAACCATTGTATTGAGCAAAATATGTAAGGGAGTGGTGAGAATTTTTTTAATGTACAAACCCTTGTTTTGCAGCAATTGTTTGGTTACAAAGATAAAAGTGTTTATGGAGAGAATAATTCGTGGAAGAAGAATTATTTTCAAGGAATGAATGATCCTAAGGCATATTTAAAGTGGGAGAAGGATATGGATTAGGAGTTTAACAACCATGATTATTCAAAGCATAAGAAGTTTAAACTTACAACCAACGAGTTCTCTAGCTATGCGGCTACTTAGTGGGATAAATTTGTGACTAATGGAAGGTGTGAAAAATGTCCGATCGAAACGTGGAATGAGTTGAAGAACGTGATTAGGAAGTATTATGTCCCAACCTACTACGATCAAGAAGTTTAAAGGAGGAAAAAGTATTCATCAAAAAGGCATTTAGAGCAATCCCCAAGGTGTTCAACATGGGATGACTAGGAAGAATAATATGAGCAGAGCTGTAGCAAGTTCTATAATGAATGAAGGGAGCCATTGAAACATTCCATGGAGCGTAAGAGGGAGAGTGCGCTGCCTAAGGAGGCAAATGATGACTTATTTGAAAAGATTTATATGAAGTTAGATAGGATGGAGGCGCGATGGGCACAATTACAAAATATGCCAAATAACACTAAGGAAGGAACAAGTTCAACCGAATGAGGATATAGTTGAAAGAGATCATGTTGTCCAAAAAGAGTCATTGGTAACGAGCAAATATATGAGTGAGCAAGTCAAAAAGGAAGATGCCAAGCAGCAAAATGACATCTTTTACACCAAGTGCCTCGTAAAAAGTAAAATATATAGTGTAAAAATTGATTGTGATATTTACACTAACATTGCTAGTACTATAATGTTGGAGAAGCTAGGTTTGCCAACGGTGGCACTTCCTCAACTGTATTGGTTGCAAGTAGTCAATGGTATTGAAGAGGTGAAGGTGAGCAGACAAGTGTTGGTGTCATTCAGCATTGAGAAATATGACGATACAGTTCGATGCGATGTGGTTCCAACAAATATTTGTCATTTGTTACTTGGAAGACTATGACGACACGACAGGCGTGCTAAGTATAATAGTTCATCAAATCGGTATTCATTAGTGCATAATCAAAGGAGAGTCATTTTAATGCCTATGACATCCAAGCAGATTCAAGAAGATATTGAGCACTTACAGAAAAATAGTGTTGAAAAGAAAGAAAGTGATCAAAAGAAAAAGTGTGAATAAGAGAATGAGAGAAAAAAAGAAAAAGTAAATGCATGTGAGAAAGAAAATAAAAGAGAGGCAGAAAAAAGTGAATAGATTAAAAAGAGTGAGGATAAAAACAAAAGGGTGAAAGAGGAAAGTGAAAGAAGAGAGATTGAGAGAAAAGAAGAGAGAAAAATACGTGACTATGAAAAAGAGAGTGAAAAAGAGTTGTTTTCTAAACAGCCTATGATTGTACTTTCGTACAAAGATGCACTTTTGAATACTAACAAGATTAACTCTTATTTGTCTATTTATGTTATTTATCTATTTTAGGTTGATTCTATACCCAGTGCTATTATTCCGCGTTTACTAGTTTATAGAAGTAATCTTGAGGAAACGGATGAGTCGTGAAAGCAAGTTGGTGAGTTGATAGAGGAGGGGTTCGTTTGAGAAATCGTAAGTTCATATGCAGTTTCAACATCCAATGTACCTAAGGAAGATAGGACGTTGAACACATGTATTGATTTTCAATTGATAAACAAGTATCGATATTCTTTTCTTTGCTTAGATAATATGTTTAATGAATTGCATGGTACTTGTGATTTTTTTAAAATTCGTTTTCAAAATGGTCAACACCAAATTAGCATGAGAGAATGCGATGAATGGAAAATTAGTTTGACATGTGATGTAAATATGTGGTTAGTTATTTCAGTTAAATTGACTAATGCATATGGTATTTTTATGATTTTGTTAAAACATGTTTCGCATGCTTCTATTGATAAATTTATTGTTAGCTGTTTTGATGATATAATCATTTTTATTGTAAACTATAGAGGATATTTGATATATATTGAGTTAGTTTATGATTATAGTGTTAAATCTCATTATCGTTTTCAAAATTCTTGTTTTCTCAAGTCTAGTTGTCGTTTTCAAAAATCTTGTTTTCTTCAGTCTAGTTGTCATTTTCAAAGTACTTATTTTCATAAAATACGTTCTAGTTTTTCTAGTCAGTATTCTTATTTTCATATTGATCATTCTATATGTGAGTTGTCATCATTAGATAGTGATTGTGATTGATTTTCTATGGGTAGTGTTTTTTTGTTGGATTTAACGTCATTACACGATTTTGAATATATTATCCTAGTTGGGAATAGAAAGATTAAATTTGTAGAGTACGCAAATGATTGTAATGTTGATTCTATAATTGCGTTTTCATCTTGTGTAGTTGGTTATGACCTTTTAAATTCATTAGCGTCATTATTTGATTTTGAGTATGTTAACGTCAATGGGAAGAGAAAGGTTTTTTGTGTTGTGAAGATTCATGGTGAGATGGAGCTCAAAATTGAGTGGGAACTAGAGCAATATGTTATCCATGAAAGTAGTATACCCTCAAGCCAATCACATTTGATGTAATAAGTATATACTTTGTAACCTTATTCGTTTATTAATTAAAATATCAAGGCATTTCTTTATTCATGATTGATTGACTGAATTAATTATATGAATAAACTCATAGTTTTTAGTAATGCTTTTAGAATCATAATGTTGATTATGCTAATGAGATCTAAATTCAAGATAGCTCAAACTAAAATATCCCTAATCGTGGGATCACTAAAATGGGAATTAGTGAATCCGGATAGATTAATACATACTATGCTTGCTTTTATGAAAATGATGATTGATCTCATAATCATTTATGTAGAGACATTAAAGCAAGTATGTTGGTACTTATTAGAGAATAAGTTCACTAAAAGTGACTCGCTTAAGGAACACCTAATGGAGTTTTACTTATTTGTCAATAGGAGTTCCTTTTGTTATAGTAGTACAAGTGATCTTAGGACTTGAGATCATTATAGTACATTGTGTATGATGAGTTATACTTTGACATATTCCTTAAAACCTTTAGGGTATATCAAAGGGTATGATCAGTTATAATAAGTTGTACATGGAAGTAGGTGAATGTTCAACAAAAGATCTATCGCTTCTAGTAAAAGAAGAGAATGTCCTATGTAATTCGATAAATGACTACTAAGAAATCCTTGGCCAACGTAGAATTAAAATTAGAAAGGAGTTTCTAATTTATATTAAAGTTATACATTTGAGAATTGAAATGCATATGGTCAAATAAAATAAGACTTGACAGTAATTTTCATATCTTATATTTGATTAGGATAGTGTGTGGTAGAAAGATTGAATTGTGCGGTAACTATTCGCTGAAAGGTTCTTTGAAGATTAAATGTTGAAATTTATATTATCTGAAAAATCGTTGATCACTAAGGGGACTTACCTTTATTGTGGAATAAATATTATTTATTAAATGAATTAAATTATTTAATTCATTCATATAAATAAGATTAGAATGGTTCTAATTAATTTATTCTACAACCAGTTTAATATGGAGAACCTCAAAGGTCACACCGCAAAAAGAGTAATATTTATTTTAGAAGTTGATGACATAATCGTAATAATAAATTAAGTATATATAATTTATACTATGGTGATAGAATAAATTAAATAGCTTAATATTTCTAATTTAGTATTTTAAAAATACTAATTATAAATTAATATTATTATTATTATTATTATTATTATTATTATTATTATTATTATTATTATTATTATTATTATTATTATTATTATTATTATTTAGTTCCTAAATAATTTAGGAATTATAATTATAATAATTAATTAAGTTATTAAATGGTTTGGTAATTAATTAATAAGAAGTACTCTCATTATTAAATTATTAAGTTCCTAAATGATTTATTAATTGTAATTAATTAATTTAGGTCCTAATTAGATTAGGAATTAAATTAAAACCTTAATTCTAAATAGTTTAGGAGAGTTGTCTATATTTATAAATAAGAGAAGTCTTATTATGTATTAAGGTTACGCACTCTTTCACAAGAATTGAGAAAATATTTCATAATTCTCTATATCTAAGGAGTTAGAGAGAGAATTAGGGCTAGCCACCCATGGTTTAGAGAAATCAAAATCCACTTATTTAATTCATAGATCTCTTGGTGGATCACCTCTAGAGGATTCACACTTGGGGAGCTGGCAATGATCCGTGAAATCTAATCGGTGAATTTGAAGAAGAAGACGAATGATTAAAGAGAGTTGAACTTGTACTTGTGGAAGCTTGATTCTACAAATATATAAATCTTTTATCATTCCTCAATTAATAATTGTCGCATAAGAAAGATCCTGGTTATTGGTTTTTAAAATTTTTAAAATCTAATTTTCTTTTCTTCCGTTGTGCTATTACAATTAAATTGTATGTATGCTATGTTTTTGCAAACCAACAATCCAAAATGGGTCAATGCATAGAAGACATAATATGTCATCCAAATAGGTCAATGCATAGATTATCATTATATTTTATATAAGGGATTATACATGTAAACTTGTGCTTATTAGTCTCATAATAAAATCAGATTTATATATTGATCGGTTTTGTTTTGTTTTTGATGCAGGTGATGTGACGCCCCCAAATCTGGGTTCCATAACCTCGGATTTGGTGCTCACGTTCCATCATCTCCAAACACATTCTATAAACTAAAGAATAAATATATAAACATAATTTTTTCATTACAAAAGGTTTTACAAATCCCAAGGTCTATTAACCTTAACTTAATACAAACATACACCTTAATTGTTCAAAAAGGTTTACACAAGCAAATTACGAAAGTTTATAAGGTAACTAGCATGCAATTTAATTTACACTTGGACTTTCTCTTTACCCTTTTTTTTCTTTGAGCTTTCTAGCTTAGCTGAAAAAGTATCATGATATAGTGAGCAACTAGATTACTCAGCAAGTTTAAGTAAACAATAAATACAATAATGGTATATCATGATTGAGTATAAATAATTTCTAGGGTTTCAACAATGTTTAACAATTGTGAAAGGACGAGAATCAAGTTTCAATTAAGAGAAATGTTTGAGTTTTTACTACTGAGTGGCCACTATGGACCATGAACTAATACTAACGTATATCATAAATTTAACTGACCCTTTTAGTGTTTTGCTATTTGAGGGGATCAATCTCTTGTACCCTATGTGTATACATAATATTTAGACATCTTGCGCATGTTCGGCTTCCCGGTAATAATCCCCTTGTTAAGGTTGTTATTTCTCAGTCTTATTATAAGAGTCCGTACCACCCATTAGTTTGGATAAACTTTTAAAGGTATTCAAATTAATGAATTTATACATGCATTGTCTAGCCGAAACAATTAGCTTAAAATTTCTTATTAAACAGGTCATGAATAACAGAACTTTAATTATTTCACAGTTCAATAAGGAAATAATTCTATATTTTCACATAAGTGCGAATATCAATAATAATATTGAGGTGGATTAATTTTCAACAATTAAACCACTTAGAGATCTTAAAAAATAAATACAAGTCTGGGGTATAGAAAACTTGCCTGTTTCGTTGATTACTACTAAGCAATTTAAATTACTTCATTTGGAAAGACCTAACATTAATAAGGTTAATCTTTCAATTAGTTTATCACATATAAGTTCATAATAATAATCTTTGTACATCCTACTTTAAATTATTTAACATTTAATCATATAACTAAATATTTAATACCATATTAAATACTTAACAATATTATCCTCTTTTGATAATATTTTAATCCCGTAATAAATTTTAATCCCTCGTCTAATATTATTAATCACTTAATAACCTTTAAATTCTTTACTAATATTAATAATCATTTAATAATATTTTATCCATTTAATAATATTTAAATCATTTACAAATATTATTAATTATTTAATAATATTTTAATCATTTAATAATACTTTAATCATTTATTAATATTATTAATTATTTAATAATATTTTAGTCATTTACTAATATTATTAATAATTTAATAATATTTTATTCATTCTCTAACATTATTAATCATTTAATAATATTTTATTTTTTTACTAACTATTTAATAGTTAATTAAATGTTTAATAATTATTTAAGTTGGGCCTTATAAAGATATTATTTAATTTATACATTTTTTGACCCATTTTGATTTTTATAGACCTGTTAAACCGGCCCAACCCGACTCGTTTAGAATTTAATTAATTTAAAAAAAAAAAAAAAAAACTGGCCTGCACCTCGGTGTCTGGACTAGGCGCTTATGGCACCCCGGCATCTGATCCCGACACTGGCTGCCTGAAAAATTTGTTCTAGGTCTTTAATGTTTTTCAACTTGAACTACTTCGATCCAATCTTTAATAAAACATGTTATACACATTCAAATGATTCAAAATTTATTTTTTGTTATCTTTGTAACGTAACGTTCTTTAATATTTCATACATCAATCACATTTTTGAAAGCATTTTTGACATAAAAATTATGATCAACCATTAGGATTTTGAAAATCAACATGTTTTGGTATAGACATTGGAACTTACTCATTTCAACATCTTTTTCAACGATTCTAGTTGGCTTCGTAACTTATAAATCTAGCATACAAGACACAAAGACTACATAAACAACTTACGTATCACAAAACACACATAATCAAACTAGACATCAAGCTAGAGTTTTATTTCAAAACACGCTCATATGATCTTTTCTTCTATCCTTTTGCACACTTAATATGTTAGCACATATGATAACCATATTTGACCATAAAACTTTCTATACAACATAGATCTACCACCATGGAGTATAAAAATAGGTTTTGAACTATAAAAATATATTTTTGACTACTAAAATAAGTTTTAACCATAGAAAGCTCATATAATACATATATATACATAGATATACACATACCCTTTAAAAATTCACCTTATAACTTCGAAACTCACCGTAGTTCCACAACACACATTTTCTCCCACAACCAACAATGACAAAACATAATAAAACATTTTTAAACCATGAAATGAAAAGAGTTTAAGAAAGAAAAACTTTTCAACCTTAAGGATCTAGTGGTTCTCTTTATTTACCTTCCAAAATAAGCTACAAAGTTTGATGAATCCACTTTGAATCCTTCATTCCACCTGAAAATGGCTAGCTTCCTATATATCTCAAGTGTTTCTCTCCCAAACCTCTCAAGGACGCTCTCTCTCTATAACCTAGTATCTCTTTCTATAACCTAGTGATCCTAGCAAATGACTAACAACCTTCCTAGCTTGGGTGAAGCACTGTATTTATAGAACTTAGCTAAGTGAACTTAACTTCCTTAATCCATCAATACATAGTCAATTAGGGCACTAAACCTAGTAAAGCAAGATCCACTTTTTATGGAACTAGGGTTGCATTTGGGAGGGTTTTATGGGGTGATATTTTTGAGAAATATTTTGGAGCCTTGAACCCCAAGTAGGTCCCTTTATTGCCAATAATCCTCCTTCATTTTCCTCCCAAATTTTAATTTTTTTTTCAATATATATATATATATATATATATATATATATATATATATATATAATGGAACTAGGGTTGCATTTGGGAGGGTTTTATGGGGTGATATTTTTGAGAAATATTTTGGAGCCTTGAACCCCAAGTAGGCCCCTCTATTGCCAATAATCCTCCTTCATTTTCCTCCCAAATTTTAATTTTTTTCCAATATATATATATATATATATATATATATATATATATAACTAACCAATATTTGCACAAATTGGGCTACACATTGGTCTTGAATTTAAATTCATTTGGGCTCATTCATTTAATTTGTTTGGGCTTAACAATTAATTTTAATTGGACTATTAGTTGTTTCCTTTAACTTACCAACACACGACACATTTAATCTTCCTACTAGTAAATCACTTTGAGCTACTAGTTTACTTTAATTGTAAGATTTACATAATAATTTGGACTCAATATATAATCCAATTAGACTTTTCTTTTTAATTAATTTGAAATACAAGAATTTGTTTGACTATAAACCCTAGCACACACAATGACTTGGGCTTGCTTAATTAATTCATCCAATGTTTAATTCTTCTTAATTGTTACATTTAATCGATGAATAAATATACACACATATAAATATACCTTCAATCACATAGATGTACAAGAGATTTACACAAAATTTACTTCATTGATAATTAGTTATTAATTCTAATTATAATGTGATTTAAAAATTCATGGTCATTACAGGTGAAGTGAGGAAGTTAAATTTTCGAATGGATGAAGTCATTAGGCTACCAACATTATCTGTCGGACATGGGCTGTATGATTACGTTTATTTTGTGTTTGATGTAGGAATTCTTGAATGGGTGTATATACACCGTGAAAAGCAAACATGGTTTTGTTTATTAAAGAAAGAGCTTTCAAGATTGAGATTTTATCCAGGAGGGGATAACATTTTTCATATTTTTACTTACATTGTTGACATTGTCTTTATGTTTAATTTGCTAGGTAAGAATTGTGGTTATGATTTATTTGAAGTTACTAACTTAGTCTGTTTTGATGTAGGGCCAGATTTGAGGACAACTTATTTTCAAGAGGAGATGAATGATACGATCTTGATCAGGGCTATATCAAACGAGGATGATCCAATTCAAGTCATATCATCATATGGGCTAAAGAGTTCAAGAAAAATATTATTGGATGAATTTCAAGCAATTGGGCTAATTCAAGGATAAATCAAGTTTCAATTGTTCATCACGTGATTCAAAGTGTTTGGGTTGAAGAATACTTGAAGGACGTTATGGACAGAATCTTTGATCTGTATTTATACATATTAGAAAATATTTTTTATGAATGGAGCTTTGATTGTAGTGTAAATCATGTCGAGAGCTTCAATTTGATAGGTGACACATTTTGTAACTCTAAGCGATTTAAAAGTTATGGCCAATTTAGCGAATGGCTAAATGGGAATTTCCAAAAATCCACAAAATGCTACGGCTCTGTTTTTTTGAAGGAATAGAGTACCTCGGCGTTAATGGACCAAAAGGAATGCACTGGCAGTGCGTTTAGAAAGGGCCCTAACGCATATGTAGAAAAGGGACATCACTCCGACGCTCTGACCCGGTGGGAGAAAAGTCAACGCATTTTAACCACGTTTTTGGGTAATTTTTATTTATTTATTGTAATTAGGATATTTTATTTTCATAATTGATTAGATTTTTTTATAATATTATTTCCAATTAATTTGAGGATTAGAATTTCATAGGAGTAGTGTAAATAGACATAGTTGGATCTTGTAAACAACAATTCATTACCATTCATTCAATATATTCTTGAGAGTATTTATTCTTTATCTTTATGAGCATTTTCTTAGTTATTCTAGAGATTCAATTTGTCTTATCATACAATAATCCATAGTTGTGCGTTATATCGAGGTTTATGTCTCTTCATAGACAACTGGTTTAGTTGGTGTCCATTTAACACAGATTTCTTGCATGAACAATTGTACCAAGGTTCTCGCTTCAATATAAGTGAATGGTTGAGGTGTTGTGGGTATTCCACAATACAACTTTTCTAAAAAACGATCCAAGCAGCGTTCACCTTATGCAAGCATACCGTGGACCTTATCAACTGTAGTACACAGTGACTTATCAGAATAAATAAATAAAAAAAACTCATCAATGAATAGCTCGACAAAGAAAATTTTAATATTTGAAACTTTCGGAATGTGCATTAACACATGATTAATAAGAAATTTTAGAATTTCAACATTAGAGTATTTGTATTTTTGAATTTCTGCTAAGGGGTCGTTAAGACCATGAACTCTTTACTTAGAATTCAACAATAACGAAGACTGTGAATTCTTTACATTATGCTTTACAGTCACATTGTAACGCCCCCAAAATTCCTGTACTCGCTGCAGCTGACCTTGTGCGTTAATGTATAACCTCATTCTTAAATCCATATCATTCATCATCAATATAGTTAATAAGAACTCATTAAATTTAAAATTTTACAATGTTCCTTCGTTCATTCATTTTAGAATTGCAATCTTTACATCCTCTTAATACATCTGAAATCATATATATATTATGATTTAATCCGTTACATTGATTATAAGTAAACATGAACTCATAATGCTACATTAATTATTTCTTACTACATAATCTTCTTCAGATAACTGTTCGAGACTCATAACATTAATACACGTGTAACTTAGTTAAGTAATTAACAACCATACAACTTTTTGATTGTAATAGTACAGAACATGTTTACCCTAAAAGGGATCACATCAAATTTAGTTAATCGTTTTTATCATTAGAATTTTATTACTGAGTATTAAACTCCAATCGTTCTATTCATTAGCCATATCTTTTCCTTTGTCTCTATTGGCACCTCCGAATTTTTTGTATTTAGCTAAAAATAGTTGTTTTAAAGCAAGGGTGAGCAACTGCGGTGCCCAACAAGTTTAATAGTTATCACATATAGCATACTTCACATTTCATGTTTCACATTTCATACATGCATTGGATCTTATACATGCATCATACCTTTCATACTTTGCATTTTATGAAAGCTTCATATTTCTCACACTACACATTTCTCAAGTTATAAAGTTCACGTAGAATAGTTAACTTAGATCATTAATTGAATATCAACATTTATTATCACATAGTTGCATAAAGTGCACATTTCTAACATGCTCACAAGAATTTCACATTTTCAATGAAGATATTGCACATAAGTAAATAATTAGTTCACATATAACCACAAGTTCTAGAAAACTTGTCTGAACCTGCATTCTCCATTTTACGATAATCATACATCTATTACTAACATTCATATATTTTAATTTATGAAAATTTTATCATTTATGCCTTTTTACATTGGGACCTACATAAGTAGAAATTTCTCAGTACAGCGCCTGGGCGCTATAAAATAACTGCATCATAGTACAGAGGCACTGCCTTGCAAGAAGTTCAAGACTGATTTTTTTTTCTTCATGTTTTCCAGTTTTGTCATTTTTTTAACGTACTAGTTTCCAACATTCAAAAATGTACCTTCTAATAACCAATTAAAAATCACATTTGGACCATGGATTAACGATCCATACATTTTTCAAACATGTTTTTAACGATCCATACATTTTTTAAACATGTTTTTAACCAACAAACCATGCCTGAAAATTAATGAAACACTTAAATGTTACACCCTAGAATGCATTGACCATAAATCCTTTATTTCATAAACTAGTTGTTGGTTTGCAAAAATATGGCATACATATAATTAAATTGTAATAGTAAAACAAAAGCAAGCAAAATCAGATTTAAAATTTTTTCTACAAACCAATAACCAGGATCTTTCTTATGCAATAATTATTAATTGAGGAGTGATAAGATATTTATAACTTTGCAGAACGAAGCTTCCATAGGTACAAGTTCAACTATTTTTAATCATTCGTGTTCTTCTTCAAATTCACCAAATAGATTCCATGGATCAATGTCAACTCCACAGCGTGAAACTCTAGAGGTGATCCACTAAGATATATATGAATTAAAGAAGTGAATTTTGATTTCTCCAAACTATGAGTGGCTAACCCTAATTATCTCTCTCTCTAACTACTTAGACGTAGAAAATTATAAAGTACTCTTTTAATTCTTGTGAAAGAGTGTGTAACCTCAATCTATAATAAGACTCCTTTTTATTTATAAATATAGTCAACCCTCTTAAACTATTTAGGATTAGGGTTTTAATTTAATTCTCAATTTTATTAGGAACTAAATTAAATAATTACAATTCCTAAACCATTTAAGAACATAATTATTTAATATGAGAGTACTTCTTATTAATTAATTCCTAAACCATTTAAAAACTAAATTAATTATTATAATAATTATAATTCCTAAACTATTTAGGAACTTAATTATTTATAATAATACTACTATTTATTAATTAGTTCTTAAACCATTTAGGAGCTAAATAATAGTAATAATAATAATAAGACTCCTGTTATTAATTTATAATTAAAAATTTTAAAATATAAAATTATAAATATTAAGCTATTTAATTTATTCTATTTCCATAATATAAATTAAATATACTTAATTTATTATTACGATTATGCCATCCACTTCTAAAATAAATATTATTTTTTTGCAGCGTGACCCTTTAGGTTTTTTCATATTAAACCAATTGTAAAATTAATTAATAAGAATCATTCTAATCTTATTTACATAAATAAATTAAACCATTTAATTTATTAATAAATAATATGTATTCTTTAAACAATGGTAAGCCTCCTTAGTGATCAACGACTTTTCAGATAATATTGATTTCAACATTTAATCACAAAAAAACCTATTTCGCGAATAGTTACCGTACAATTCAATCATTCTATCACACAATGTCCTAATCAAATATAAGACATATAATTTTTGTCAAGTCTTATTTGATCATATGCATTTTAATTCTTAAATCTATAACTCTAATGTAAAAATAGAAACTCCTTTGTAATTTTTATTTCACCTTAGCCAATGATTTTTGAATTGTCATTTATCGAATTACATATGACATGCTCTCCCTTTACTGGAAGTGGTAAATCATTTGCTGACCATTTATCTACCCCCATGTGCAACTTATTATACCCGATCATACCCTTTGATATACCCTAAAGATCTTAAGAAATATACCAAAGTATAACTCATCATACACAAGGTACTATGATGATCTCAAGTCCAAGGATCACTTGTACTACTATCACAAATGGAACTCCTATTGACAGACAAGTAAAACTCCATTAGGTGTTCCTTGAGCTAGTCATGTTCAGTGAACTTATTCTCTAATAAGCACCTACATACTTGCTTTAGTGTCTCTAAACAAATGATTATGAGATCAACCATCCTTTTCATAAAAGAAAACATAGTATGTACTAATCTATCCAGATTCACTAATCTCCATTTTAGCGATCACACGATTATGAATATTTTAGTTTTGAGCTATCTTGAATTTAAATCTTATTAGCATAATCAACATTATGATTCTAAAAGTATTGCTCCAAAACTATGGGTTTATTCATATAATTAATTCAATCAATTAATCATGAATAAAGAAATGTCTTGATACTATTATTAATAAATCGAATAAGATTACAAAGTATATGCATATCACATCAAATATGATTGGCTTGAAGGTATATTACTTTTAATCTCTCACTTGCACTAAAGCCAATCGCCATTTGGTATCCACATACCATTCTTCTCTAAGCGTCGAATGAATTTCTTTGTAAATCTTTTAGTTAATGAATCTGTAATGCTGTACAGAGAGTCTACCATCTCTCTGGTGTCGTCTCCTTTTCAATATTCCTTTAATCATACGAAAGTGCCACAACACATGTTTGGATTTCAGATGAGATCTAAGTTCTTTTTCTAATTAAAATCCTTTAATGCTAAGAATCATTCCAAGTTCTGTAATGAACTTGTTGAACCAAACAAGTCACCTTTGCAGCTTCACTTATAGTTATTTATTGTATCTTTATTACTAAATCAACAACTCTTTGCTTTTTGAAACTTTTCTAACTCACTGCACTATCGTTTAAAATAATCATTTAACTTGAAATAGATATGCTATTGTCTTGGTTAGTCTAAAAAAAATTTGAGTCTGTTAATCCCTCTAGTTTTAAATCAGACACATCATTAGAAACTATTTTCTAATATTCTTCTCCTGGAATGAACTGATATCTGCTTATCATACCTAAGTAACATCAGGTTTTGTACATATCATCGAATCAATGTACGTTCCTTAGGACAAGCCGAGCATCCTTTATGATCTATCTCTATAGACCTTTATCCCCGATATTATGTTGTTTCTCCTAAGTCCTTGACGGAGAAATATTTAGACAACCACATCTTTACTAATTGTAGCATCGGTATGTCATTCCTTATCTATAGTATATCAACATAAAATGCTAGTATTGTCACAATGATCCCACTAACCTTTGTATACACTTGGTTTATCTTCGTCTTTGATAAAATCAAACTACTTTGATCATCTCATCAAAATAGATGTTCCATGTTTGAAAACTTGCTTCAATCCATAATTGGATCGTCGTAGCTTATGTACTTTATTTTCTCCATCTTTGGGATAAGTCTATCTAGTTGTATCATACATACATCCTTTTTATAGTAAGCTATTATAACAAGTAAAATTCGAATAGATATGTGCATTTTTACTAGTGAAAAGTTTCATCATAGTTAACTCCTTGATCTTATTTAAAACTTTTGCCACTAGTCAGGTTTTATAGGTCTACATCTTGCCATCTGTTTTAGTCTTTCTAAAAGACCCATTATGATTTTCATGGTCATCAGTCATTTCTCTCAGTCTATACTACTTATACCTCATCATATGTAACTGGATCATCATTCACTATGATGCGGACCTCATCATCATCATCAATGATGAATCCATACCTCTTAGGTATTTTCGGTACTAAATCAGATATACGACTTGGTTTGTGGTATAATATTTTTAACTACTTGTACATATTTTTTCACTTGATCTGTAGTATTTTGTGGTTCTTGAATTTCTTTAAGATTTACCTTACTCCCACTAACCCCTTCAAGGATAAATACTTTTTTTTCTGGAAGGCAGCGTGCTTTGACAAAAACCTTTTAATTAGTAGGATTATAGAAGTAATACCCTAAACTTTCTTTAGGATATTCCACAAGTTTACACTTGTCAGATCTTGTCTTAAGCTTATCACTGTCAAACCTTTTGACATAAGTTGGACAATTCAAATCTTAATATACTTTAGACTTAGTTCCTTCCTATCCATAAATCATCATGGATCATCATCATGTCCATTGTAGTGTTGGTATGTAACGTTTCTAAGGTATTACCCTAGAAGGATACTGGAAGATTGGTAAAACTCATCATGGATCATCATCATGTCCATTGTGAGAGAATACCAATTGCACTTGAGATACTCTAGAAACTCACTGCTCAAGTATTCCTTTCTTGATATAATCGAAGAACTTTAATACTTTAGCTCTTTGTTTCTATACTTCACTTTTTGAATTATTTGAATGTTCAAACAATTTGGATTTGTATTTCATCAAATACATATATCAAAATCTAGAATCATCAGTGAAAGTAATGAATGAATACCTTCATATTGTAAGTGGTGTCATAGGTCTCACACATAACTATGTGTACCATCTCTAACAACTCTATAACTCTGTTTTCATGTCCATTAAATGGAGATTTAATTATATTATCCATGATAAAAGATTCACAAGTTATATTTGATTCATAATCAAAAGGCTCTAAAAGCCTATCTTCATACAATCTAGTTTAGTCTTGTTCTATTAACATGACTAAGTTAACAATGTTGTATGAATGTATGATTTATATCATCTTTTTTGCCTTTAGTTTGTTCAATTTAAAATATTTTTCATGTAAGTCAAGTACACAATATCCATCAAGTAATTAACATAGTAACAACTTACTAACTTAATAGACTTGTCAGTAGGCAATGCTAAACTATAAGTTCTTATGGTTAATGCAGCAACCTTTTCCTCTATTCCCCATGCTTAGGATTACTTATTTTTAATTCATACTTCTGCTTCTGCCTAGTCTCTGCAATGACTTGAATATGTGAGACCACAATCTGGTATCTAATAGCCAAGTAGAACTTGAATTATAGAAAATTCTTTTTCATTATAAACAAATCTATATCTGTAGTAGAAGCTTCTCCAAGCTTCTTTTGCTTAGGTACTACAACTCTCTTACAGTTGTTCTTCCAATGTCCCAGCTTATCGCAATGAAAGCAAACTCCTTTGTCCTCAGGATAACTTTTATTTATGTTCTTTGTTTAGCCTTTTCTTTTGCCTTCTACATTTTCTAACTCTTCAGAAACACCTGTGGCCATCTTCATGCGCTTAGAAGATTCATCTACCAACAAGACTTAGTCTTTCATAGAATAAAAATGACTCTCAACAGTCTTCAACATGTTTAGCTAATTAGGTAAATTCACATCTATCTTACTAATGTTTGAAGTTCACAACAAATTATGAATAGGAGTCAGTGAGTGACTGTAAGATCGAATCTTGACTTAACTCTTCATCTTTGACAGAACTCAGTAGTCCCAATTGATCAATGAAATTGATCATCTTTGAGACATATGTCTGTACTATAATGCCATTGGTTATTAGAGATCGGAAGAGCTCCTTAGATATCTTATATCTAACTGAGCTACTTTGCACCGTACAACTCATGAAGGTGTAGCAGTATAGTAGGTGTGTAGACACCCAAATTTTGCACTTCTCTACTAACCCTGGCAGGAGGGCAAAGTCGCCACTTGACCCGACATGCGAAAAGGAAGGTGGACCCCAACACGAAGCCACCCCAACAACTTACGGTCAAAGCCGCCACAACGAACAACGAGCATCAGGTTACTTGAGGCAAGGCAAACAGCTGATCCAAAAGAACCTGATTTGATCACAAAAGACCGACATCAGACGCGAAAATCGAGGAAGCACCGAAGCCGGCTGCAGCTGCACCTGCGGCTGGCACCGAAGACAGCCGCAGCTGCACCTGCGGCTGGCCGCAGCTGCACCTGCGGCCAAGATCTGAAGATTAAATCGCCACTTCCAGCAGTTCATTTCTTCAGGAGAGAGGGACGGACGGAAATGAAAAGGAGAGAGAGAAAGGCGATGGGAGATAGAAAAAGAGAGAAAAAGAGAGAGAAATGTGAGATTCTTCCATATTTGGTTAGATCTTAACATCATATATTATATTCTAAGTGATTTCCAAGTGTCAAAGCATGTATTTCATCATTTGAAAGGTGAAAAATCCGAGTTTATAGCATTTGTGATTTCATCTAGTTAGATCTAGTTTCATTTCGTTTTTATTGCATTTGTTGGGTGGATCTATTGTAGATCCGAAAATATTTGGTGCATTGCTATTTAAATAGTTTGATTTTGTGTATTTTGAAGTTAGATCTAATGTAGTCAATATATGTTGTAGATCTGTGGATTAGGGACGGTTATGGAGGATTTATTACGGATGGAATCTCCTCCTAACCTCCCGATGATATCCTTTTAGTTTATTTTATAGCTTTTACGTATGTAGCGATCGCGATGCACCTTTATGTAAATATGTAAATTTTTGGGCCTTAAAACGACATCGAGTCAAAAATCGGGTTTAAGGCCCCGTGATAGTGAAATATGTGATTATGGGCGTTTGAGGCTATTTAGACGGCTTACATGCCCACAAATAGCTCCAACGTTATTTTGATGTTTGATTTTCCCTTTCGACACGAAAAAAGAATTTTGGAATGAAAAGATGAAGATGTTCATAAAATCAATCAAACTAGGATATTAGATCATCTGTAGGCTAAAATAAAATTGTAAGTGTCGGATGAGCTCTATTCCTATTTGGCGAAGGATTTGAAAAAAATATGTTTTACAAAATATCATCGGTTTTATTATCGAAACAAAAACAATAAAAATGAACTCTTCGATAAAATCAAATCCTTCGTGCATAGGGTCAACGAGATTTTTGAAGCACTTTCAAAATAAAGTATTCCAACAACATTCATTTAGGCACACACGCACTTGCACACACACACACACACGTTTTAGGATTTAAAAGGATAGAAAAATATCGAGATTGCGGTAACCGTGTTTCACGGAAGTCAGGGGGTGCCTAACACCTTCCCCTCGCTTAAGCAAGCCCCTGAACTCTATGAATCTCGGTTCGCGGACTAATTGAATTGGAGTCACATATGAGCCAGCGATTGCGAAAACAAAATTCGGATGAGTTGGTACATCCATTTCAAATATACCAGCTTGCGACTCTGGTCAATTGGCTCATCATAAAATCGATCTTTTAAACCCCGTCGACACTTAAGCCGACCCTTTTCAAAAATCACATCTTAAATCCAAAGGCTAAAATTGGAAAGGGCTCTTTAATATATATAAAAAAAAAAAAAACGAAAAGACCAAAATCTCGGCGTCGACAGGTGCATCCATTTTTTTTTGTTGACTCTATAACTCAATACTTGTAATATCCCATATATTTACAAGATTTGTAGATAAGATTTTGAATAATCAATTAAAGGTTATGGTTTAAAACCTAGAGTTGGAGATGTGTAGAAAATAGGTGAACTTTTTTTTTTACATAATTTATTTGTTAGAAATTAAATGAGAGAATATTGTAATGATGCATGCAGAGAATATATTAAAAAAATAAATTCAATTGAGAAGTGAGGGTGATTATATATATATATATATATATATATATACCTAAAGCGTGCTTGTTAGCCAAATAAGAGGATGAGTAAGTTAGTACTCAATTAAACTAATAAATTAGTTAGTTTAAAATGAAGTCAGAAGGAAAATCATGAAATATAATTAATTATGTTAATTATATTAGTTATGAGTTAAAGTTATAAAGAAACTAGAATGATTGTCTAGAATGAGATTATTAAGAAGTTAATTAATTAATTAATTAACTTAATTATTAAATTATTATATAGAATTCAAAAGTGAATTTAAAACAATCCCAATATCTTAATTGTTGTAAGTCTTGTTGTTAATTATAAAGAGGTTCAAATAATTAAAGGATTTAATTCCATGTAGAGTCTAAGTAATTTATTTACTAGTAGTGGACTAGCCCAAAATGATTATAAATGTTAGCCCAATATGAGAATATTTGCATGAAGTGGGTAATTAAATAAGAGAGCCCAATAAAAAGTAAATTATGTAGTCCAAACCATTAAAAGTCAAATGATGGTCAATGTGTTGGGAGAAGCATTTCAAGTATTGATTGAGTGTAGAGAATTAACTAGTTTAGGGTTAATTAAATAACTCTAGTTGGTAGACAAGAGAAAGCATTAACCAATCATTGGTTAATTGGTAGGTAAATAAAGGTGGTGTTGAGAATTAACTATGGATGAGTTAATTATGTAACCCAATGTGGTAGAATAATTTAATACAAGTCTAATTGGATTATATTATAAGTCCAAATGAGGTGTTAAGCTAAGTTAAATAAATTAACCTAGTAGTTCATATAATTAATTAAACCTTGATCCAAGTAATAATTAAACTAACCCAATGCTTGTTTTAATTACATGGAACATAGGGTATTTAATGCTAGCCCAATATAATAATTAAAATGAGCTCAAACCAATTAATTAAATGAGCCCAATATATTAAATCCTAGAGTCCAATGTGGAGCCCAAATGATAGTCAAAATTGGTCAACAATTATATATATATATATATATATATATATATATATATATATGTATATATATAGATGTATATATGTATATTTAAGCTATAAAAATAAAGCAAAAATGGGGGATTAAATCCCATTTTGCTGAGATTTAGTGGTCCCTACAAGGGGGTGACTTGATTTGCTCTTGTTGCTTCCTTCACACACTAAATCAAAGTAGCTCAACAACCCCTGTCATTCACATTGTCACTCATGTGGTCATTCCATGCTATAGTAAGCCTAAATTAGCCTCTAATTGACCAATGCTAGTTGATTAGTAGGAGTTGATGGTGATTAGGGGGGGGTTCTATAAATAGCATCCTCCACATCCTTGTATTGGTTGTTTGCTCATTTGCTTACTTGCACTAATTTATAGAGAGAGAGAGACTCTAGAGAAAATAAGAGCTATATGGTGAGAGTTGTGAGTTTGAGAGCTCAAACACTAAGGGTGTTAGTCATTTTCGGGTAGAGCAAGAAGATCAAGAGGGAGTTCCAACCATTTCCAAGAAGAAGAATTCTATAGAAGGTTTAAAAGTTTCTCAAACGTTATTTATTATTTTGCTAAATATAAGTTTTAGTAATCTTAGTTATGGAAGGATCTAAGTGATGAAGATCTATGGTGAGCTATGCTAGATATGTGTTCTATATGTGTGATACGTAAAATGACGGAAGAAATAGTCATATGAGCATGTTTGGTTGTAAAACCTTAGTTAAATAACTAGGTTGATGATTATGAGTTGAGATGTGTAGGTTATATTTATGATCTAAGAGTATTGAAAGATAGGTTTATGTATTGTGAAGATAACCTAACTTGAACAATTGAAAATTTTGAAGAAATAAGCAAGTTATGACTTTTACCGCAAAATAGAACGTTTTGAAACCCTAAGTGGTTCGATCTTAAATTTATCGTCAAAACGTTTTCAAAAATATGATTGAATCATAAAATATTGTAAAACAAGAAGTTAGAAAGACAACAACACTAAGTTGGTGTCGTTTGGAGGTGTAGAGTTTATTTTATTCAAGTTTGAACCTTTAAAACCAAGGATTTGTGATTTTAGTTTTCACTTTATCCTTGTAAACAGTTTTTAGTCTAGTTTCGTTCGGAATTTGGATTTGGGATCTAAAGAGAAATTGTAGATCATGAAATTTTAATGAATTTAGACTTAAAAATCACCTCAAAATATTTCCGTATGACAAAGTTATGGCCAAACTACTGAGAGAGGTTCCGGCAGCCAAAATACACGGTGTCTAGACGCCCAAGTGTATGCCTGACCTTGTTGGTTTCTGCCTATGGGCGTATAGATGCCTCAGAAAGGCTTTGGGGCGGTGTCTAGACGCCTGTGCTTGTTAAAAAAATTAAAATTTTAATCCAGACTTGTTCGGAACTGAAAGTTTCGCTTGTCGGGCATTATAAAACTGAACAAAAGATAATTTCACTATTGAAATAAAGATAAGCTATTGTAAGAGAGTCTATTAGTGACTAAATGATAGCTAAATATTTAAGTTAAAGATTAAGGTTAACACAATTAAAAGGTTAACTATTGGTATTGATTGAAGATTATTAAAATATTATTAAATGATCAATAATATTAGTATATGATTAAAAAGTTATTAAATGATGAATAACATTAGTAAATGATTAAAATATTATTAAATGAGTAATACTATTAATATGTGATTAAAATATTATTAAATGATTAATAATGTTAATAAGTGAATTAAAATATTATTAAATGATTAATAATATTAATAAGAGAATAAAATATTATTAATGGTTAATAATATTAATAAGTGATTAAAATATTATTAAATGATTAATAATATTAGTAAGAGATTAAAATATTATTAAATGATTAATAATATTAATAAGAGAATAAAATTTTATTAAATGATTAATAATATTAATATGTGATTAAAATTTTATTAAATGGTTAATAATATTAATAAATGATTAAAATATTATTAAATGGTTAATAATATTAATAAGTGATTAAAATATTATTAAATGGTTAATAATATTAATAAGTGAGTAAAATATTATTAAATGATTAATAATATTTTGAATGTAGTTGTATATTATCAAATGTAGATAATATCTTGGGGTATTTGGTACATTATTAAATGTCCAAATCATTAAGTTATATAAATGAAGAATGTTTAACTGATGTAAATAGTCCGCTTGTGACTAATTTAGACAACTTAATAAAAGTGGGTCGTACGATGAACGTATAGTGAATGCGAAAGTTGGTTAAGCGTACCCGTTATGTACGAACTGTATTTGGGCTAGGGTTTTTATTCGGAACTTAAGGGTTCGTTTATCAGACATCTTAAAGGTTAATAATTTGAAGTTAAGGTCTTAAGTTAAGACTAATTTATAGTCATTGTAACTAATGATTATGTCAATTTTTTATATAAATTGTAGTTTGAACAAAAGACGCAAATAGGCGTAAACGGTGGAAGCAAACCAGATAAGTTTTTCAGAACTTGCTCCTATGTGCATTAATATGCTATAATGTGATTTAAATTGATAATACTAAGTTATATTGATGATGTTTGTGGTAGATGAACAGCATGTGGTATGGCTACATGAAAACTATGTACAAGATTGATGCATGATTTGCTAAGTGCTAGTTGATTATTGTATATGATGCATAAGAGGTATGAAGTATTATTAATACGGAAAGCATGATGAGAGAATAAGATGCAAAGCATGTATATGATGTGAAGCATGTAATGTGTTATGTGTAACTGTTAAACTTGTTGAGCCGTCGTGCTCACTCTTGCTTAAAACAAATATTTTCAGATAGTGCAAGTTATTTGAAGTTCTCGATAAAGAACAAGGAACATGAAAGCATATTACTTTCATTGAAGATCTAAATATCTATTGTAGATATCGGTCCGAATTGGACAGGTAAATGATTGTGTAGTATAAGAATTAGCTGGTATGTAATATGAGTGTTAAATACTCAAATTGATTGTAATAGAATGTCGTATCATGCATGATATTGAGATATACTAGGAATGTATAAAGATTGCGATTCTGGAATAGAAAGAGATATTGTAAAATTATAAATAAATGATTATTTAACAATTATAATATTGTTGTAAGTCATGAACAATAAGGAAAAGGTAGTACTAGTGTTGAACTGGATCCGAGGTTTGAGGGACCCGGATTCGGGGTCATCACAATACTTATGACTGCGAGCATAATGCATTGAGCCACATTTGCATCATCTTGTCATTTCTTAAAGTAACAATCTCTTTCTCAGAGGCTTAGTCTACAACATTTGCAAGGATAGGAAAATTAAGAACATTTGCTAGCTTTTCAGCATTGAGAACTATTCTCAAATTTGTTTAATCAATCCGAACAAATCGATTCAATTAATTGTTAGCATCCAATATGCTATGCAGTATTAGTGAATTAAACATAACAATATTTTTTAAGTGAATTAATAATAACATTAACATACATTCATTTTATTAATCACCAAGTTAATTAGGTCTTTATTTAAAATGATATCTCCCATTATTTTCATCAAACTATATTTCCCTCCTTATATAGTTCGACAAATCTAGTTAAAGATTCGTTAGTGAGAAAATGATCATATTTACATAAGTATAGTCTTGTGTGTGTACAATAAACTATAGTTTATTCAATAGGTAGATAACTCATTCTCAATTACGTCACCATGTAACTCCTTTTTATTTGTGCCTCTTAGATTATAATGATCAAGTGTGTGCACCGTCCAAATCAAAATTATCTAAGTTAAGTCTGACCTAACACTTTCATATTAGTAAAGAGAAAAATACTATCATTGTGTGTGCACAACAAAATAGTAATGTTCAATTCATTTATAAGCATCCAATGTGATAAAATAACATCACAAATAATCGATATAAGTCTTGTGTGTGCACAACAAACGTATATTGACTATTTGATACTCTATCATTTTATCATGCTAGAAGACGACGTTCGATATTCCAATTATCTTTGAACGTTACAACTTAATATTATAAGTAGTAAAATAAATAAATTAGAACCATTCTAATTTTCTTTAATTGAATTAAACTCCTTTAATTTATAAATTAAATTCATTTTATAAATAATATTTATTCTACATCATGAGGGATTTGTAAATATTAATTATCTCATCTTGTTTATAGTGCATGAACATATATATAAAATACGGGTCATATTAATTAACATGCGAAACATGTTTGGTAATATATATTTATAACATGCACATATAGAATACTATATTCTACTTAGATTGATTATGGACTTTATTCTAATTTGGTTTATTCGAGTCACAAAATAAACCAAATGGTCAAAACTATGGTGCAATAATAAATACATAAATGTAACTATTACATTTAACCCGGGCTCCAATACAAACGGGTCTTCATGCATTCCTTGCTCTTCGGCTCCAATTCTTCAAAATAATTATAACTAAACATATTACAATCTATTTACATTAAATAGAAATCTTGATCAGCAGTCAAGGGAAAGTACATAGGAGAGAGATAAAATTTACATCAAAAAATTAGTAAAAGACGATGTACGCAGACCCCATTTATTAAAACATATTCATTTATGCATCTATATAAAATAAATCCAATCACACATTGGTTAATAGTTCATAATCAATCCCATTTATTATCATATATATCAACATATATATTAATAAATAATATTTATCCCATTAATTAAATAAATTATTCCATATATACATATTGCTATCATTTAATTGGCAATTTAAAATTGTACGAAATTTAATTTCAAGTTTAAAATAAACTATTTATTTTAGTTATAAAATTATTTAAAAATAAATATTTTCTTTTAATTATATATATATATATATTTTGGATTTTTAAAATTACCCAAAATAAACTATTTATTTTTAATTTTAAAAATTTGTTCAAAATTACAAAATAACCATTGAAAAATTAAAATTGCAAGTATTTACGAAATTGCTTCCGCTCTTCGAAAATTACGAAATTACCACCAGACATGGCTGGCAATGCGGCGCCCCAAAATACACTGAAAATAGGCGTTGCAACGCCCGAGGGGCAATTCTATAATTTTAACAGCTACAACGCTGCGACGCTCCAAAAAAAAATAGGACCGGGCATTACGGTGCCGGGTCAATGTAGCAGCACACAATTTTTTTTTTTAAAAAACTTTTTTTTCTTGTTCCAAAACACAATTTTTGGAATTAATTTTAATTACCCATGATTCTATACAATAAATTATGCCCAATAAATTGTTCTAAACACATACCCATACATTTACAAAATCTAAGCAATTAATAATTCACATAAGTTTGGTTCTTGATGCCACTGTTAGTTTGTAAAAACATGACATACATATATAATCAAATTGTAATAACACAACAGAAGCAAGCAAAATCAGATTTTAAAATTTTTCTATAAACCAATAACTAAGATATTTCTTATGCGATAATTATTAATTAAGGAAGGATAAAAGATTTATGCATTTGTAAAACCAAGTTTTCACATATAAAAGTTTAACTCCTTTTAATCCTACTCGTTCTTCTACAAATTCATCGATTAGATTTCATGGATAAATGTCAGTTCTCCAAGCGTAAAACCTCTAGAGGTGATCCACCAAGAGATCTATGATTAAATAAGTGAATTTTGATTTATCCAAATCATGGGTTGCTAACCCTAATTCTTTCTCTCTTTCTCTCTCTAACTCCTTAGATGTAGAGAATTATGAAGTACTCTTTCAAATCTTATGAAAGAGTGTGTAACCTCAGTCCATAATAAGGCTCCTCTTATTTATAGATATAGTCAACCCTCCTAAACCATTTAGGATCAGGGTTTTAATTTAATTCTCAATCTAATTAGGAACTAAATTAATGAATTACAATTCATAAACCATTTAGAAATTTAATTATTTAATATGAGTACTTCTTATTAATTAATTCCTATACCATTTAGGAATTAAATTAATTATTATAATAATTATAATTCCTAAACCATTTAGAAACTTAATTATTTATAATAATACTACTATTTATTAATTAGTTACTAAACCATTTAGGAGCTAAATAATAGTAATAATAATAATAATAATAAGCCCCCTCTTATTAATTTATATTTAGTATTTCTAAAATACAATATTATAAATATTAAGCTATTTAATTTATTCTATTACAGTAGTATAAATTAAATATACCTAATTTATTATTACGATTATGTCATCCACTTCTAAAATAGATATTACTCGTTTGTGGTGTGACCCTTTAGGTTCTCCATATTAAATCGATTGTAGAATAAATTAATTAGAAACATTCTAATCTTCTTTATATAAATAAATTAAACCATGTAATTTATTAATAAAATTCTTATAATAAGGATAAGCATCCTTAACGATCAATGACTTTTCAGATAATATAGATTTCAACATTTAATCATAGAAGAACCTATTACGTGAATAGTTATCGTACAATTCAATCATTCTACCGCACAATATCCCATTCAAATATAAGACATAAATTTTTTGTCAAGTCTTATTTTATCATATGCATTTCAATTATCAAATGTACAACTCTAATGTAAATTAGAAAATCCTTTGTAATTTTCATTCCACATTAGCTAATAATTTATGAGTTGTCATTTATCGAATTACATAGGACATTATCTTTCTTTACTGAAAGTGGTAGATCATTTGTTGATCATTCACCTATCTTTATGTGCAACTTATTATACCCGATCATACGCTTTGATACCCTAAAGGTCTTAAGGAATATGCCAAAGTATAACTCATCATACACAAGGTACTATGATGATCTCAAGTCCAAGATCACTTGTACTACTATAAAAAAAAGGAACTCCTATTGACAGACAAGTAAAACTTCATTAGGTGTTCCTTGAGTGAGTCACATTCAATGAACTTATTCTTTAATAATCACTTACATATTTGCTTTGGTGTCTCTACATAAATGATTATAAGATTAATCATCATCTTCATAAGTGTAAATATAGTATGTATTAATCTATCCGAATTCACTAATCCCCATTTTGGTGATATCACGATTATAAATATTTTAGTTTTGAGTTATCTTGAATTTAGATTTCATTAGCATAATCAATATTATGATTCTAGAAGTATTACTCCAAAACAATAAGCTTATTCATATAATTAATTCAGTCAATTAATCATGAATAAAGAAATGCACTAATACTATTATTAATAAATCGAATAAGATTACAAAGTATATGCATATCACATGAAATGTGATTGGTTTAAGGGTATAATACTTTCACTAGTACTATACATATAATTATGTCCATACCATGCATGGACCATATCATAATTTATATACATTATTAACCACAAAACTAATAACATAGTTTTTCTTAAATTCATGCAATACTAAATATGATTACATGCATCCATATAACCATTTATTCTTTATAAATTAAATTATTTACATATAAACATATGTTATCCCATACATGGATCATAACATAACTTATATTATAAAATCCATAAAACTAATAAATATAGTTTTTACATTACAAAACATAGAGCTTAAAGACATAATTTTCTTAAATACTCACTATGGAGTTTAAAACATATTTTATACAATACTCACTATAGAGTTTAAATCATATTTTATACAATACTCACTATGGAGTTTAAAACATACACAATACTCAATATGGAGTTTAAAACATATTTTTCTTAAATGTTTTCAAAACTCAAAATCAACTTGACTTAATCAACTCCAAATATATAGAATCATCACAACAACTCCATGAATACCCTTCTTATATCTTCAGATCCACCATGATCCTCATCATATTGAACTCCCACAACCAAGCATGCATTAATTGAAAAACTATAAACATAATTTTGCTAAACTATAGATTGGAATACTTTTCAACCTTTTAAACAACTTGATGATGATCTTGTACTATACCTTGGTGAATGCTTGATCTTAATCTTCTTCTTTTATGCTAGAACTCCTTATTCTCAATTACTCACAAATTATTTTCTCTCAATATTCTTGAAGACAATAAGATTGAATACTTGAAGAAAATGAAATGAAGAACGTTATTCTCTATACTTGAAACCAAATGAAATATGTTTTAGAGATTCTCCACTAACATTTCTCATTATTTGCATGCATCTATACATATACATATGTAAGTCTACTTTTCAACCACCATGTCTAAACTAGCTAATGATCTTCAAACAAGATGAGCTAGGTGACAAAATAATTCCATGCATGAATAACACCTCACACTCCGCTAATCTAATTGTATACCTTACATGTATGTATACACACATTAAATAAAAACCCCAATTCTTGCATTATATTTATATATCAATATAAATATATTTATGATACCAATATAATATAATTTGGCTAATATATACATGTACAACAGTGCATATATATATATATATATATATATATATATATATATATATATATATATTCATTGAGCCTACATAACTTATTCCATACTTGCAAGTATTCATCTAATTAATATAATTTGGACCACTAGTTTGGGCTAGTTAATTTAATTCTTTTGAGCTTGGTACCAATATATCTTATATAATAGATTGGGCTTAATATATAATTTCAATTTTTGCATTACACTTGGGCTATTTAATAAACCCTACATGGACCCTTGATACAATACGTAAAATATAAACATTGGGCCATGATACACAATACCTATATATTACATTTAATACATGTAACACATCACAATGTTTATTTAATTAATTCCCTCATTGGTTTATTAATTAAATAATGTACTTATATTAATCACTATTTTAAATAAGTGAATTATTTATACCATTCATGAACTTTAATTCAATTATTAAATTATTATTAATACTTTGCCACACAAGGCTCATTATTTAAGCTATATTAATTCATAATATAAGATTTAACTTTATTCTCAATTAATTAATATAAATTAATGAATCCACTTGACTTTACTCTTCATTTTCTTAGCTAATTAAATTTATTATCTCGGTTAACTAAATTCTCGTTGTGTGTATATATATATATATATATAAATCACATTATTTTAGACATATAACTTTTCAAATAAACATTTATTTTATCATAACTATTACACATGTCATCTCTCATTTGGTTTTAAAATATATATAACACATATATCTATTTTAACCAACAACATCATAATTATTAGTTTATTAAATATATCTCATTATAATATGTTCTAAAATTTTGGTTCACCATACACATAGATTGTTTACTTTACATATCATTATCACATACGTTAAAAGCGCTAAGTCGACACTATATGGCCATCTTCATAAAATTCAACAATCACCATATTGCAAATTGATTACATAGTCATGAGGACTATAAACTCTTTATTTAAAATCGATAATCACAAAGGCTGCAAATTGTTTGACGCCAAAGCGTAAATAACATTCCTCTGTAGTATAGGGTTGTTAATCCTCAGTTTTAATCTTAGAGTCAATGATCTCAAATTACAGTAGCTGAAACAAATGGCATCCTATTTACTTCAAATAAATTCAAGAATATCAAGAACAGGTAAATTTAGAAATAACTTCCCGTTCGATAAACTTATCATAAATTATGAGTTCAAAAACTTGCCAAAATAATATGAGTTCAAGAACTCACTATAGTAATATGAGTTTAAGAACTCATCAGGAACTTACTATAAAACTATGGGTTCAAGAATATACCATACTAATATGAGTTCAAAAACCTACCATAATAATATGAGTTAAAGAACTTGCATATATCTCAAACTTGTAACTTAACTTAACGTAGGAATTCACATAAATTTGCAGCATTTATAACAAGTTAGTGAATTTGATATAATATAAAGCTTGCTCAAAATAAAGGACTTGTATGATTTGTAAACTTTACTATGAATTAGGGAAACTTGCTACAAAATAAAGAATGTTTATAAGTTACATAACTTGCAACAAAATTAGAACTTGCTCAAAATGAGGGAACTTACCTTATATGTTTGACTTATTCTGTCATTCCTCATCTATCTCCAACATTTCTTTCTCCCATGCTCAATTTTGAGTCACCTACAATTTTATGAAATATTTTCTAATAACAAATTAACTTCCTCATAATAGTATTAACTTTTATCAATTTACTTCCCAAAATTATATTTTAACATTCTTGTTAACTTCTCCAAAAATTTCCATAATTCGAAATTAAGTCTAAAAGTACCGAGTTCGTGGACAAAAAATATTTCTTACAAATAAATACACCATTATACGTCAAAATATATTGTCATAAAAAAAATCATCTCAAACCGAGTTCTGAAATTATTATTTAACTTTAATAAAACACTGATTTTCGTTTAATCGTAACTTCTTCGTTACTTATCTGTTTTCGTTCATTCTTGAGTCAAATTAAATCTTATATTATGTGGTTTCATATTACATAGGCTTAGATTCCTGGTTTCTTCATAATCAAAATAGAATTTTTTCTTTTATACACTAGGTTAGAAAATACCTAATCTGACAAGTTTTACCAAATAATTCACCAAAAATAATATACTCCATAGAAATTGTTCAAACTCGTGGGGTTTGGTAGCTAACTTCCGTATCTGCAACTCTTTTTTTTAAATACATCTTTAAATTCAAAATTCTATATTAATTTTACAAAAACGTGTCAGAATTCTGGGTTTTTCTAGTTAGAATTACACTGCTTCACTAGAAAAATCATTACAAACAATCTACAAAGAGTTTTGGGGTGATTTTGATGTCAATGCGTAGATAACTTTCATATCTACAACTTTTTTATGCCATTTTCATATTCTGAACACACAATCCTATAAAATTCTTAAAAAAATTATGTTAGAATTTGATTTCCAGATTCTGGTAGTAAGGGTTTTACTTCAAATTAGTTTACTTTGAAAATTCACCACAAATAATCTATTAAGATTTGTTGAGTGATTCTTTTTTCTACGTGTAGCTCACTTTCAGAGCTATTTTTAGACTTAAAGATCATCTTCTAACTCATTATATATCAAGAGATATAACTCTTACAAAAATAGTGCAGCAAACTAGTTTTTTGAATATTTTCGGATTTTGTTCTTCATTCTTCGTGTTTGATTTCTTGATTTCTCTTATTTAGACAACTTTAAACCATCACATGCATGCATAAACATGTTCTCTTCGCATAAACCTTGCAAAACTTAACATCAATACATAAAATCAAAGAATTAATCAAGGTTTTAGGAAATACCTCATTGTTTAAACTTTACCATCTTGATTCCTCTTAGCTTTCCTTTTTCTCTCCTTTATTCCTTGATAAGATATAGCTCCAGCTCACTCTTTTTTTTATCCCTGTAGTTGTCGAGAGAGCTGGGCGTGGAGTATCTAGCTACCTTTTTAACTCTTATTTATAAAGGTTATTAGATAAGTTTTAAAATTAAAACATCTTAGTGAAACTTTCAAAGCTTTCTTAATAAGCTTTACTAGATCTTTTCCTATCCCATCCTTATCCTCCATTCGTGACCATATGAACCATGTGCTAGAATTTCTAGCCTTGCTCCTTCCATCCAATTATGTGAATATTTGACCTGTCTTTTGACTTTTGACCGAAAATGTCATTTTTTTTCATGTTTACAGTCGATTCTTGCTAAAATCGATGTCCTAATCATTGTAGCACTGTCCGTTTCTTCAAATTCATCTTTGAACTTCATAGTTGACTTTTTACCTTAAAAGTCAACTATTGACTTTGACTAAAAAGTCAATCCTGACACCATATATTGTTTACAGTCTTTAACGACCAATTTTGACGTTTCGAATGCAGCAATGCAGTTTGTGTCTTAAAATTCTATCTCGAACTCCAATTTGAGTTTTGAATTATATAGTTTTTTCATTCACATTTACTGATAGAGTTGAATTATACGATATTTTTACTCCTTAATACTTAGTTTTTATATTTATTATGTGCTTAAATGTATAATTATTTAGCTCATTTTTGGTTTTAATAGGTTTTATAGGATTTTCGTTAATTTATGTTAATTTAGGTAATTTTATAGTAATTTTATATTTCTTTTTATTTATGGGTTTTTATTTATTTTTAGTATTTTAGGTGTTTTATTAATTATTATGTGTTCTTATTATTTTTATATCTTATTTTGAAGGAAAAGATAAGCTTGAGGGCAAATTTGTAATTTTCGAAAAAGTCGTCGCGCGCGCAATGCGCGCAAGAGATTTGGTCAGCAAATGAAACGACGCCGTATTGCGGAGCAGAAGGAAAGAAGAAGGGTCGTGCCATGCGCGACCAGCAACAGAGGAAAATAACACGCACACCATGCGCGCGGGCGAATTGAGCTGGCGTAATGCTAACGTCACCAGCGCGTTTGACCGGTCAACTGCCGTGTTAGGTTGTGATTGGTTGCGCGGAAATGGAGCAAAAACGGGATTATTGCATTAATTTGATTCAAAATTGGATTTTAATTCCAATTAGGGTTATGATAATAATTATTTTTATTTTTATTTTTATTTGTATTGTAAATCCTATTAGGGTTTGGAAAATGTACTTCCTACTAGGGTTTGGAGGATTTTAGAGCCTATAAATAGAGGGTTTGACACACAATGTAAGATACAACTCTCATTATAATAAAATTTTTATCTTCTATTCTTTAATGTTCTCTACAATTATGAGTAGCTAAATTATTTTTCTTGGTTTAAGTGATTGAAGCCATCAAGATTTATACACTGTAAGATCTAATTTATTTTAATTGTTCAATTTATATTTTGATTATTGAATATTCTTCTATGCTTAATTTTATGATTGATTTGTTTAATTGCTAGGAGCGCTACTATTTTATTATTCATATTAATCTACTACTATTTGTGAAGCAACTAAGTTTAATAATTGTTTTGCAGATCAAAAGATTATTTTATCTTAGGAAGAATATTCATCTAAATTAAATGCAAATAAGTGGCTTGTGTTGTTTAGTTCAACGATCTCTCTAATTCTTTATGCTGCTATTGAATTAAATCTTTAGCAAGTGCCGAATGTTGTTTATTAGTAAGGGTATTTAGACCAAATGACTCTACTTATCTAAAATTAAGGAAAGAGGAGAAAAATTATTCCACCTGCGAGTAGTTATTTCTACGGTGAATGTTCAAAATATGAATTGAGTTATTCTTGCATTAGTGATCAGTTGTAAATTCTTGATGGTGAATTTTGACTTAAACCAAGGTTTTTTCTTCTTATTTATTTCTTTCATATATGTTTTAGTTAATTTTATTTAAATTATTTCTTTAAATTAAAAATCCCCAATTTTGGTTTACAAAATACAAAATTAAATTAATCATTCTCTGTAGGATCGAGTCTTGCTTACACTACTACATTAATATTTTTCAAAAGTAAGATTTTATTTTTTGGTGCTTGCGACATCACACCAAATTTTTGTGCCGTTGCCGGAGAATGATTTTTATTTAATTTTGTGCTTTTGTAAATATTTATTTAATTTAGTAATTTTTCTTAGATTTTTTTCTAGTTTTTCGTAATTTAATTTAGTGGTGCATGTTAATGATGGAAGTCATGCACGATTATGTCAGTGAGGTAACTGTTTCTTCTCTTTAGCAACAAATTGATACCCTAACTTCTCTTGTTTATCAAATGGTTGCAGGTAATTGTGCGATGGTAGGACATCCAACTAATATGTGCCCCATTCTTCACGAGGAGTCATATAAGCAAGTCAATATAACACGTGGTTTCCCTGGTCAACCCCAATGAAAATATGATCCATATTCAAACGCGCATAATTCGGAATGGAGGGATCATCCTAATTTTGGCTATGAGAATCCACAAATGAATCCGCCTGCAAATTAGAATTGTTCAAGCTATCAACAATGCATGCAGCCATACCCCCAACAACAACAGGGCCAATCATTTAATTATGATATGTCTTTAGAGGATATAGTTAAACAACTTAGCACTAACACTTTGCAATTTCAACAGGAAATGAAGGCAAATATACAGAATTTGGCTGGGCCAAATGGCAATCGCACTCAGTCAATTGGAGGAACAAGATTCTGATAAATTACCTTCTCAAACGGTGGATAATTTAACGGAGAATACAAGTGCACAAGTGTTAAGAAGTGGTAACGATATAGAAGATCCAGAAAAGACAGTCCCTCCATCACTGAAGCAAGAGAAAGAAAACAGCATCAATGAGACGGACAGTGTTCATATAGACGATGATGTTACTTTTTATGAAGACATGCCTAAGGTGGCGGAAGTTGTTGAGGAAATAAACAAGAAAAAGTTAGAGATTGCAATTACCAACGATTTGGAGTTAAAGGAAGAAGAAACAATTGAGCTGAAACAAGATTTGAAGGAGGATGAGGCTCCATTAAATTCTTTGCCAATTATTTTTGATAATAATGCAATTATTTCCATTCCATTGCCTGTTACTCATAACAAATTTTTATCTTTTGTTTTGCAGGATCCCATTCTGAATTTAAAGAATCTTCATAGTTATCTCCAATATTTATTACTTGAAAAGGGAGTTGAACATTCATGTCGAATGCAAATGAGGTTGAATCTACCAATAAAGAATAACGTGATGGATGGGGTACTCAAAATTCATGGAATTGGAGTGACGTGATGATTTATCATGTTGTCGAGCCAATGACAATAAATAAAGGCGATGTTTGGGAGGCAACTCAAGGGGAGTATAATTTTCTTTCTTTTTTATTTTTACATTTATATTTTTAATTATTTATGCCTTTTTCTTTGCATTTTACTTTACATTGGGGACAATGTAAATTTTAAGTATGGGGGAAGGGATTTAGGATTTTTGTTATTTTTAGGTTATATTTTGAAAATTTTAGGAAATTTTTAAAAAATTGAAATTTTGAATTTTGTGGGTAAAGTCACTGCAAACCCTCACGAGACAAAACTCATCCACTTGGAGTAACCTTGGGGTTTAAAGGCTTGTTGCACATGCTAAGTGTAACCGTGTTTCCTACGAAAATGAGATAGTTTTTTTTTATTTTTTTATTTTATTTTTAGGATGTATTACTTGAGCAATGAGTTAATTGAATTTTAAATTTTAGCCAATGATAAAATCTTGACTTTTATTTAATAACTCTTGGAAAAATGATAATTTTTTTGCTTAGTTTGGATTTTTGATTTTTATTGATATTTACTTTGCTTGAGATCTTTAATTTTTTATGCACTTATATCCATTTGCTTGAGCTAGTTTTAATGAAGAGAAAGTTTAAATGGTTAAATGCTTATGTACGATATTTTTGCTCTATATCTTATTTGATCATTATTTGAAGTGAAATATAAGACAAAATATAATTTAGAGGAGATGATTTAGGTAATTTTTCTAGGATTATTATTGAAGAAAAATCTTGTGGTGGGTTGAGATGGAGCATAAAACGCACTCACTCATAAACACATAAAAAAGTGAGACGGAGCATAAAATGCACTTACTGAAAAAGAAAAAAAGAAATAAAGAAAGAAAATGGGATGGGGCATAAAATGCACCCATTAAAAGGGAAAAATTAGAAAAATATTTAAAAAATTGATATTATGCTTAATTGTTTGAAACCTTTTGATCTTCCGGTATATATTTGTCTGTATTAGCTAAAAGAGTAATGTGAAAAATAAGTATATTGAGTTTTGTTGTATATCTTTTATAAGGTAATTAATAACCTAAACTTATCTGAGTTTTGATTAGTTTGATACATTTGGATTCACACACACACAAAAGATCTTGAGTAGAGTAAGATTAATAAATATGTTAAAGTTCTAGATTTTGCATGGTTTTGAAATTTTATTTGAGTTATCATTTAAAAAACCTTTGAAGCTGATGTTGAAATTTATATGGATCTGTTGCTGTAACGACCCAAAATTTGGGCTCCTTGAATCTCGAATTTGGTGCTCACGATTCATATATTCTAACTTCATTTACCACTATTCAAAAGTATTATTAATATATATTACATCATTATGGTTCAACATTATACAAAAGATATATAATCAATTCTCCAGGGTCATCAACCTTTATATACATACAACATTACTAGAATACATATTTCACAACTGCAGCCACAAAATTGATTTAAAACTACGGGCGAGAGACATTTCATCAATTCTTCATTCTGACATCTTTCCTTTGCCTTTGTATTTCTTATTTATATCCACAGATTTAATATCTTTGTCTGCATCATATTAATCAAGCAAGAATGAGCAACCGAAGTGCTCAGCAAGTAAAATGAATTGAATAACAATGCATCATGAGGAAAATAATTTATAATAATAACTTAACATGATTTCATTTCAAATGAAAGCAAATAACTGGGGAAAATATACTTTGACATATGATAAATGAGAATTATACTGAGGGTCATAAGACCATTGAACATAGGTTAACCAATGGTAACACTGATAACCTGTATGTGTTATAAAGACCATAAATTCTTAAAATCGTATTCAAGGTGATCGGCCTCTCGTACCTATGACTGTGCACATCATATTACCGCATATTGCGAGAGATCGGAATTTAAAGCATCTGATAAGCTATATCCCCTGGAAACAGGGTTGTTCATCTCAGTTTCTAGGAGTCCGCACCAAAACAATTTGGTTCGACTCAGTACTTAAAGATATAGAGTAATTTGAAATTCAATTGTATCAAAAGTCTAGCTGGACAATGACATAGACTCATAACCATAAACTCATTAATCAATAATTATGATTCGTTATGAATGACATTTAAGAATGAATATGGGTAACAACAGAGATTTTTAATTTTAATTGAACAATCTATAGCATCAATCAAAATCAATATTCAAGAAAGTGGAATAATGATAAAACTTAGGAAATAGAGCTCAATGAGGATTTTAATATCTAACATATGATTAATGGTTCAAAGTTAAGGTTTAGGAACTTGTCTCAATGTCCGATTACTAACTTAACAGTTAATTATTGTTTCATGGACAACCTATAATCATAACATAATCAAATAATAATAATTTAGTAATTTGCGATATTAATTTATGTAATTAATATCATTCATAATATAATTATTCTACCCATCGGATCTATATTGATGTTTATAATTTATTATAACCGAATTTGGTTATTTAATTTAATCATCTCATTTTTATGACTTATATATAAATCAATTAATTATTAATTGAAATTATTCCTTAAAATTGGAAAATTGTTAAATTTAATTTATAAAATATTTTTATATTTTTTTCTTCTGATTTTATATAATTTTTATACATTTTTTTTATCAATTTTAAAACATTTATTTTAATTAATTTAAACTTTGAGTGGCATTTTCGTAAATACCCTGAAAACCGAAACTGGTGGAAAATGGTAAATAAGCCAAACGCGGTCCGCCGCGTATGGCGTGAGCGTTTCCTACCCTTTGCCCGAAAAACGACGTCGTTTGCTGCGTCCGGGAAATTGGCCGCTGCACAATGCGCAGGCGGCCTTAAAGTTTTTTCCTTCTCTTCTACGTTAACAGTACCCAACAGCCAAAAATTTTACCACCTTTGTTTTGTTCCTAATTTGCACATCATAAATACTCTAAACATCATGAAATCCATAAATACACAACCCAAAATTATATAGAACAATTTTTCTAATTATTTACAAGTTTTTCACAAACTTATTTTAACAACAAAATACAAAAATAATTCAAATAATTAACTTTTTTATACTTTCCGAAAGCTTATAAACCTTCCTTTGAAGTTTCTGATGCACTTTGATGTCTCCAATTATTTCTTGGTAGTGGTGGTGTTGATGCTCGGTGGTGGTGGTGTGATGGTAGGAAAGAAGATGATTTAGCAATTAATTTAGTTGATAATTTTTTTTTTAATGTTTTTTATTCTTTAGTTATCCTATATATAGGCATCCATCATGCTTAATTTATTTACTCTCTTTAATCCATACGTCCACCAACTTAGTAAGGTCGGTTAATATTTCTCCCACCTCTTAATTTAATACATTACACAGTTATTTCGGGTAATAAATAATTTATATAATATATATAAAATAATTATTTTAATTCCAAAATTCATAAAATGATTTATAATTAATATTTATACCTGTTTAAGATACTTTATTTAATAATATTTTTGTAATTATATGAAGTATTTTATACTTCCAAAATTAATAAAATAATTTGCATAACTTAATAAAATTAAATTTTTCTACGTTTCAACTTTGTTACATATACATTACGTAAATATACATGTATTTTCTATTACTACATAATATATACAAATTTTTTTATTATATATATATATTATGTATTATAACAATTTTTTTTTACATATTTAACCCAAAAAAATATTAAATCTCATAAAAATAGAAATAATTCTATTTTACATAATCACAATTTATTTTATTAAAATAATAATTATTCATATTTATTTATTATTCTTTTCACTATTTCATATATTTTATATAAACTATACAATATAATTTTGCATAATTTATATAATCATTAACCTTTCTTTAATGAATTTATTTACATATAATTTATATAATCATAAATTCCCTTATATTTAATTATATTTTCTTATATAAAATATATAATTTAGTATTATATATTTTATATAATTAATTACCCTTCTTAATAATTTCCTAAAAATTCACCATACATCTTAATTAATCTATAAACACAATTATAACCTTGTTAATTCTCTCATTAACTCTTAATTTAATTTAGAATAAATTTTCAATATTAATTCCTATTTTATTGACACCATTCATTTAAAATTAATAACAGTACAATATAATATATTTATACATAAATAATTTACACAGTTCACATTACCTACCAAGTTTAAATAATTAAAATACATACATTTCATTTATTTAAACATTTTACACGTCGTAATATCCTGGATATTACATTCTTCCCCCCTTACAAAAATTCTCTCTCGAAATTTCTACACTAACTATTCAAATAAATTGGGATAATTCTTTCGCATTTTCTCTTCTAATTCCCAAGTGGCTTCTTCAACGTTATGATTTCGCCATAGCACTTTAACGGAAGGAATCACTTTATTTCTTAAGACTTGCTCTTTCCTATCTAATATTTGGACATAAATTTCTTCATAAGTTAAATCCTTCTCTATCTGAATAGGTTCATATGCTATGACGTGCTTATAATCTGGCTTGTACGGTCGTAGCACTAACACGTGGAAAACATTATGTATATGTTCTATTTCTGGAGGTAGAGCCACTTCATATGCCACTTCCCCAACTTTCTTTAATACTTCGAACGGTCCAATAAATCTAGGACTTAATTTACCTTTCTTTCCAAATCTGATTTTTCCCTTCCATGAAGACAATTTAAGAAACACGTGGCTTCCCACCTTAAAAATCCCTACTTTGCCTATACAAATCTGTATACTTTTTCTGTCAATCCTGAGCTGCTACTAACCGAGCTCGTATCAACTTGACTGTATCCGTCGTTTGTTGAACTAATTCAGGTCCTAGCAGTTGAAGTTCGCCAACTTCATCCCAACACAAAGGACTTCTGCACTTTCTTTCATATAAAGCTTCGTAAGATGGCATTCTTATACTTGTGTGGTAACTGCTATTATATGCAAATTCCACCAAAGGTAGATGATCGTCCTAATTTCCTTTGAAATCCATAATACATGCCCGCAACATATCTTCTAAAGTTTGTATCGTCCTTTTGCTTTGACCATCGGTTTGCGGATGGTAGGCCGTACTTAACCTCAGTTGTGTCCCTAACCTCTCTTGCAGACTCCTCCAAAAATTTGATGTAAAGCGTGGATCCCGATCTGACAAAATTGATACTGGTACTCTATGCCGCGATATCACTTCTTTAATATAGATTTTAGCTAATTGATCCAATTTGTATTTAATCTTAATTGGCAAGAAGTGAGCCGACTTTGTTAGTCTGTCTACGATAACCCATATAGCATCGTAGCCCTTTTGAGTAATCAAAAGCGCTACCACGAAATCCATGGTAATATGTTCCCATTTCCATTCTGGAATTTCAAGAGGTTGTAGCAGTCCACTTGGCTTTTGATGCTCAGCTTTTATTCGTTGACACGTCAAGCACCGACTTACATAATCCGCAATTTTCTCGTTTCATGTTTGGCCACCAAAAATGCTTTTGTACATCTTGGTACATTTTCGTACTTCCTAGATGAATCGAGAATTTCGAATTATGTGCTTCCCGTAATATCTCCTCCTTTAATTCAACTACTACTGGTATCCAGATTCGCCCCTCAAATTTGAGAATTCCATTACTGTCTATTTGAAATTTTACTTCATCATTTAAGGTAACCCTATTCCTTACCTGAGTACATTCATCATTGGCTAATTGGGCCTCCTTCACCTTATCTAACAGTGTTGGTTGCATCTCTACAACAAATAGCATCTCATCTACTTCATAGGGGTATCTTACTTCAATTTCCAATTTTGTCATCTCCTGAATTAGTTTATCCTGAACAGTTACTTTCATTAACTTTTCTCTCTCCTTTCTACTTAAAGCATCCGCTACTACATTAGCTTTTCCTGGATGGTAGAGGATTTCACAATCATAATCTTTTATTAATTCCAACCACCTCCGCTGATGCATATTTAACTCCTTTTGTGTGATGATATATTTCAGACTCTTATGGTCTGTATATATTTCGCATTTCTCCCCATAAAGGTAATGTATCCATATCTTCAAAGCAAATACTACTGCTGCCAATTCCAAATCATGCGTCGGATACCCCTTCTCATAATCTTTCAACTGTCGTGACGCGTATGCAAAAACCTTACCATTCTGCATAAGCACACAACCTAACCCTTTATAAGAGGCATCGTTATACACCACAAAATTCCCTATTTCATCAGGCAAAGTTAACACCGGGGCTTCACTTATCCTTTTCTTTAACTCACAAAAACTTTCCTCACATTTATCTGTCCACACAAATTTTACAGACTTCCTAGTTAAATTAGTTAGCGGAGTTGCTATCTTAGAGAAATCTTGAATAAATCGTCGATAATAACCCGCTAAAACTAAGAAACTTCTCACCTCTGCGGGTGTCTTTGGTTGTTCCCAATTAATTACAGCTTCAACTTTTGCAGGATCCACAGAAATTACTTCTTTATCAATAACATGACCCAAAAAGTGAACTCTTTCTAACTAGAATTCACACTTTAAAAAATTTGGCATATAACTTTTCTTTTCTCAAAGTTTCTAATACTATCTTTAAATGATCTGCATGCTCTTCCTGAGACTTGGAATATACCAAGATATCATCTATGAATACCACCACAAATTTATCCAAATAGGGTTTAAAAATCCTATTCATCATATCCATAAATGCCGCTAGCGCATTCGTCAATCCAAACGGCATCACCAGAAACTCGTAATGATCATAATGAGTTCTGAATGCTGTTTTCGGCACATCCTCTTTTCTTATTTTTAACTGATGATACCCTGACCGAAGATCAATCTTTGAAAAGTATTTTGCTCATTTTAATTGATCGAAAAGATCATCAATCCTTGCCAAAGGGTACTTATTCTTGATGGTCATCTTATTTAACTCTTTGTAATCAATACACAATCGTAAGGTTCCATCCTTCTTTTTAACAAATAACACTGGTGTTCCCCATGGAGACACACTCGGTTGAATAAACTTCTTATCTAATAGCTCCTGTAGTTGTTTCATCAACTCTTTCATTTCTATTGGGGTCATTCTATATGGAGCCTTAGACATTGGAGCAGTTCCCGATGCTACATCAATCATAAATTCGATTTCCCGATCTGGTGGAAGACCAGATAAGTCATCCGGAAACACATCGGAAAATTTATTTACTACCGGTATTTCCCCCGTTTTTATTTCCCCTTTCTAGGTATCTATCACATATGCTAAGTATCCCGTGCCTCCCTTCCTTAACGCCCTACTAGCTTGCATGACTGACAGACAACTAAATTGTCTCGGTAATTTGCTACCATAAAATACTATTTTCGACTTTTTAGGAGTCTGTAAAGTTACACACTTCCTTTGACAATCAATTATAGCTTTATGATTATACAACCAGTCCATCCCTAGGATGACATCAAATTCCCCAAGACGTATCGGAATTAAATCCACATATAACTTATGTTTTCTTATCACCATAGGGCAATGTTTATGCACATGATTAATCGGTATCACTTCTTTATTTGCAATCTCTATATTCAAGGGTTGTTCTAAGTTTTCATGAGTCAACCCTAGTCTTCTAGCAGATTCATTAGAAATAAAAGAGCACGTAACACTCGAATCAAAAAGCACACATGCATTAGTATTGCAAATTGAAATGGTACTTGACACCACATTTTTAGACTTTTTCGCATCCTATACCGTCATGTTAAAGGTTTGAGCGGTAGGACGACCTGGTTGAGTTGGTGCGGGGAGTGTCAGTTTCCCTCCACTCGTTACCTCCGTCATTTTCTTTGGACAGTTTCAAGCAAAATGGTCTGCCGCTCCACAGTTAAAACATCATGTTTTCTTCAATTTTGGGCAATTTGGTGCAATGTGTCCTTCTTGTCGGCATTTATAACAAACCTTCTTTTCCTTCAAACAAACCCCTGAATGATTCTTCCCACAATTACTACAAGGCTCAATTTTCTTCTTTACATCTCCGGATTTGTTTCCGGAGGTGTTGGTACTACCACTCCACTTTTTCTTATTAGGAGGGTTGGTGCTACTACCACTTCTCCCCTTGGAATCTCCTTCATTCTTCCTTTTCTTTTGCTCTTGATGGTATCTCGTAATAGCTTCACTACCTCCCTCGGCTAAGATTGCCTTTTCCAACACATGAGCATATGTCGTCGTCTGAAACATATTCACCTTGCTATAAATTCAGGGCTTCAATCCTTGTTGAAATCTTTTGGCTTTCCGCTCTTCTGTACTAACCTGGTAGGGAGCAAACCGAGCTAATTCTTTAAACTTGGCTGCATACTCAGCTACTGACATGTTATTTTGCTTTAATTCCAAAAATTGAATTTCTAACTTATTCTGCATACTAGTTGGAAAATAATTCTCAAAAAACAGTTCCTTAAATCTCTTCCAAGGAACTATTTCTCTCGCCTCTCTATTTTGATTTGCTTGCCACCAGTGGGCAGCCTCTCCTTTCATCATGAAGGTTGCAAAAGCACTCTTATGTTCCTCAACTACTCTAACCACTTCAAAAACCCTTTCCATCTCCACAATCCAAGTTTGAGCTTCTATAGGATTTATAGAGCCTTTAAATTCTAGTGGTCCAGCTAGTTTAAAGTCTTTAAAATTTGCAAAATGAAGGGGTTGGATATTTTGTTTAGCAGGAACTGGGTTCCTATTTTGCATTGCACCTGCTAGTAAATCTACTAACCTTTGTACTAAATCAACTGGGGCTGTTTTTGGTTCTATTCGTGTACCTGTCCCAGTGATTTCATTCACTGACTCATCTGGTGCTTTTCTAGCAGGTCTATCTCTCTTTGGCGGCATTCTGAAATATGAACTTTATATTAATTTACATTACTATATTTACAATGCAGAATTTAAAACTAGCAATTTTTACCAAAATATACTTTATAACATTACCATTCAAATATTTATATTAACAGCCAACTATTTTACAAGATACATACATACCCCAAGTCACACATATATCCTATTTACATACCCTATCTCAACTATTTACATCAAAAGTAGGATACCATACTATTTATAAAAACACCACAATATACATACATACATACATATATATATATATATATATATATATATATATATATATATATATATCCTAATACCACCTCACCCTACATTCCATGGATTCATCGCTCTTCTCATTGCAATTTCGTATTCTTGTCTTATAATATTGATCGCCACATCACGATCAATGTCTCGCCAATATATACCTCCTCCACTCGAAAGTATCGAATTCTGTGTTGTGCCCTTTCCGATGCGCACTTAAAGGCGTACTCCATATCATCCATTCTTACTTGTTTAGCCCTCACCTCATTTTCTGTTAAGCCTACCTTTCTAGTTACTCTGCCTCAAGCATTCTCAATTCTCGTTACGATCTGCCATTTCTCTATTCAACTTATCAACGAGAATCTGTCTTTCTGTAGACAGCTCTGCTACTCTATGTTCAGCTTGGGCTAGTTTATCTACCGCCTCATTTTTCTATTGAGTGAGAACCTGGAGTTCTTCCTCTCTTTGTTGTGACACAACGTTTTGAGCTACAGCTTCGGCTTCTAACTCATGTACTTGGTGTGTAAGACCGGCCACCTGAATCTCTAAACCATTTATAGTGTCTATAACATTAGCTATTAATTCTTCATTTGGGTCTAAGTTTTCATGAGGAGTACCTTCAGAAGATCCTCATATTCCTTCTTCCTCTTCTTCATTTACTCCCATATGTTCTTCTGGTTCAAAATCTGGTCCATATTCCGACCCTGGCTCAGACACTGGTGGACTAGCAATCACTCGCACAGGTACTACATGTATATCCCTAACTTCTTCCTCTTCAATCCTAGCCCCACTTGGCTCGTTTGCTTCCGTCATCCTATAAACAACAACACAATAATCCTCTATTAACGTTAATCTAACGATTACATAAAATTTTTAAATAACACATAAATTATTAACTTTTGGACGTCCTAGATTTCCCTACTTCCCTTTTTCCTTAAACTCAATTTGAGTTGCGCTCTTATACTAAAGTTTTATACTAAAGTTTTCCCTCACCTATAGTTTTAAACCTTTTAGCTCTGATACCACCCTGTAACGACCCAAAATTTGGGCTCCTTGAACCTCGAATTTGGTGCTCACATTTCATATATTCTAACTTCATTTACCACTATTCAAAAGTATTATTAATATATATTACATCATTATGGTTCAACATTATACAAAAGATATCTAATCAATTCCCCAGGGTCATCAACCCTTATATACATATAACATTACTAGAATACATATTTCACAACTGCAGCCACAAAATAGATTTAAAACTATGGGCGAGGGACATTTCATCAGTTCTTCATTCTGACATCTTTCCTTTGCCTTTGTCTTTCTTATTTATATCAACAGATTTAATATCTTTGTCTGCGTCATATTAATCAGGCAAGAATGAGCAACCGAAGTGCTCAACAAGTAAAATGAAATGAATAACAATGCATTATGAGGAAAAGAATTTATAATAATAACTTAACATGATTTCATTTCAAATGAAAGAAAATAACTGGGGAAAATATACTTTGACATATGATAAATGAGAATTATACTGAGGGTCATAAGACCATTGAACATAGGTTAACCAATGGTAACACTGATAACCTGTATGTGTTATAAAGACCATAAATTCTTAAACTCGTCCTCGAGGTGATCGACCTCTCGTACCTATAACTGTGCACATCATATTACCGCATATCGCGAGAGATCGGAATTTAAAGCATCTGATAAGCTATATCCCCTGGAAACAGGGTTGTTCATCTCAGTTTCTAGGAGTCCGCACCAAAACAATTTGGTTCGACTCAGTACTTAAAGATATAGAGTAATTTGAAATTCAATTGTATCAAAAGTCTAGCCGGACAATGACATAGACTCATAACCATAAACTCATTAATCAACAATTATGATTCGTTATGGATGACATTTAAGAATGAATGTGGGTAACAACAGAGATTTTTAATTTTAATTGAACAATCTATAACATCAATCAAAATCAATATTCAAGAAAGTGGAATAATGATAAAACTTAGGAAATATAACTCAATGAGGATTTTAATATCTAACATATGATTAATGGTTCAAAGTTAAGGTTTAGGAACTTGCCTCAATGTCCGATTACTAACTTAACAGCTAATTATCGTTTCCTGGACAACCTATAATCATAACATAATCAAATAATAATAATTTAGTAATTTGCGATATTAATTTATGTAATTAATATCATTCACAATATAATTATTCTACCCATCGGATCTATATTGATGTTTATAATTTATTATAACCGAATTTGGTTATTTAATTTAATCATCTCATTTTTATGACTTATATATAAATCATTTAATTATTAATTGAAATTTTTCCTTAAAATTGGAAAATTGTTAAATTTAATTTATAAAACATTTTTATATGTTTTTCTTCTGATTTTATATAATTTTTATACTACTTTTATCAATTTTAAAACATTTATTTTAATTAATTTAAACTTTGAGTGGCATTTTCGTAAATACCCTGAAAATCGAAACTGGTGGAAAAATGGTAAATAAGCCAAACGCGGTAGGCCGCTTATGGCGCGAGCCTTTCCTGCCCTTTGCCCGAAAAATGACGTCCTTTGCTGCGTCCGGGAAGTTGGCCGCTGTGCATAGCGCGACTTATTCCCTTTCACTCCAAAACGACGTCGTTTATATGCCTGTTTCAGAAAATAATTTTGGCCGCCGCGCAATGCGCGGGCGGCCTTAAAATTTTTTCCTTCTCTTCTACGTTAACAGTACCCAACGGCCAAAATTTTTACCACCTTTGCTTTGCTCCTAATTTGCACATCATAAATACTCTAAACATAATGAAATCCATAAATACAGACCCCAAAATTATATAGAACAATTTTTCTAATTATTTACAAGTTTTTCACAAACTTATTTTACCAACAAAATACAAAAATAATTCAAATAATTAACTTTTTATACCTTCCAAAAGCTTGTAAACCTTCCTTTGAAGTTTCTGATGCACTTTGATGTCTCCAATTATTTCTTGGTAGTGGTGGTGTTGATGCTCGGTGGTGGTGGTGTGATGGTAGGAAAGAAGATGATTTAGCAATTAATTTAGTTGATAATTTTTTTTTTAATGTTTTTTATTCTTTAGTTATCCTATATATAGGCATCCATCATGCTTAATTTATTTACTCTATTTAATCCATACGTCCACCGACTTAGTAAGGTCGGTTAATATTTCTCTCACCTCTTAATTTAATACATTACACAGTTATTTCGGGTAATAAATAATTTATATAATATATATAAAATAATTATTTTAATTCACCAAAATTCATAAAATGATTTATAATTAATATTTATACCTTTTTAAGATACTTTATTTAATAATTTTTGTACACGCATAATGACATGCATGTAATTATATGAAGTATTTTATACTTCCAAAATTAATAAAATAATTTGCATAACTTAATAAAATTAAATTTGTCTACGTTTCAACTTTGTTACATATACATTACGTAAACATACATGTATTTTCTATTACTACATAATATATACATAAATTTGTTATTATATATATATATATATATATATATATATATATATATATATATACTATGTATTATAACAAATTTCTTTTACATATTTAACCCACAAAAATATTAAATCTCATAAAAATAGAAATAATTCTATTTTACATCATCACAATTTATTTTATTAAAATAATAATTATTCATATTTATTTATTATTCTTTTCACTATTTCATATATTTTATATAAACTATACAATATAATTTTGCATAATTTATATAATTATTAACCTTTCTTTAATGAATTTATTTACATATAATTTATATAATCATAAATTCCCTTATATTTAATTATATTTCCTTATATAAAATATATAATTTAGTATTATATATTTTATATAATTAATTACCCTTCTTAATAATTTCCCAAAAATTCACCATACATCTTAATTAATCTATAAACACAATTATGACCTTGTTAATTCTCTCATTAACTCTTAATTTAATTTAGAATAAATTTTCAATATTAATTCCTATTTTATTGACACCATTCATTTAAAATTAATAACAGTACAATAGAATATATTTATACATAAATAATTTACACAATTCACATTACCTACCAAGTTTAAATAATTAAAATACATACATTTTATTTAGTTAAACTTTTTACACGTCATAATATCCTGGATATTACAGTTGCTCAAGTAAGTTGTTTGGTTATTAGTTTTAATTTTTTTTAGTTTTTGTTCTTGTTTTGCCCGGGTACGAGCAAAAGCTAAGTGTGGGGGTATTTGATTGAGTTAAATTATACGATATTTTTACTCCCTAGTACTTAGTTTTTATATTTATTGTGTATTTATATGTTTAATTATTTAGCTCATTTTGGTTTAAATAGGTTTTATAGGATTTTCGTTAATTTATGTTAATTTAGGTAATTTATAGTATTTTTATATTTCTTTTTATTTATGGGTTTTTATTTATTTTTAGTATTTTAGGTGTCTTATTAATTATTATGTATTTTTATTATTTTTATTTATTTTATATCTTATTTTGTAGGAAAAGATAAGCTTGGGGGCAAATTTGTAATTTTCGAAAAAGTCGGCGCGCGCAATGCGCGCAAGAGATTCGATCAACAAACGAAACGACGCCGTATTGCGGAGCAGAAGAAAAGAAGAAGGGTTGCGCCATGCGCGACCAGCAGTGGAGGAAAATAACACACGCGCCATGCGCGCGGGCAAATTGGGCTGGAGCAATGCTGGCGTCACCAGCGCGTTTGACCGGTCAACTGCCGCGTTAGGCTGTGTTTGGTTGCACGGAAATGGAACAAAAACGGGATTATTGCATTAATTTGATTCCAAATTGGATTTTAATTCCAATTAGGGTTATGATAATAATTATTTAATTTTTCTTTTCTTTTATTTTTATTTGTATTGTAAATCCTATTAGGGTTTGGAAAGTGTACTTCCTACTAGGGTTTGGAGGATTTTAGAGCCTATAAATAGAGGGCTTGACACACAATGTAAGATACAACTCTTATTAGAATAAAAATTCTCTCTTCTATTCTTTAGTATTCTCTACAATTATGAGTAGCTAAATTATTTTTTTTTGTTTAAGTGATTGAAGCCATCAAGATTTATACACTGTGAGATCTAATTTATTTTAATTGTTCAATTTATATTTTGATTATTGAATATTGTTCTATGCTTAATTTTATGATTGATTTGTTTAATTACTAGGAGCGCTACTAGTTTATTATTCATATTAATCTACTGCTATTTGTGAAGCAACTAAGTTTAATATTTGTTTTGCAGATCAAAAGATTATTTTTTCTTAGGAAGAATATTCATCTAAATTAAATGCAAACAAGTGGCTTGTGTTGTTTAGTTCAACGATCTCTCTAATTCTTTATGCTGCTATTAAATTAAATCTTTAGCAAGTGCCAGAGGTTGTTTATTAGTAAGGGTATTTAGACCAAGTGACTCTACTTATCTAAAATTAAGGAGAGAAGAGAAAAATTATTCCACATGCGAGTAGTTATTTCTACAGTGAATGGTCAAAATATGAATTGAGTTATTCTTGCATCAATGATCAGTTGTAAATTCTTGATGGTGGATTTTGACTTAAACCAAAGCTTTTTCTTCTTATTTATTTTTTTCATATATATTTTAGTTAATTTTTTTAAAACTATTTCTTTAAATTAAAACCCCCCAATTTTGGTTTACAAAATACAAAATTAAATTAATTATTCTCTGTAGGATCGACTCTTGCTGATATTACTACATTAATATTTTTCAAAAGTAAGATTTTATTTTTGGGTGTTTGCGACATCACACCATTTACATTTCCATGTGTTACCTTTCTTTCATTCCTTTCATTTTTCTTGATTTAAATATTGACCAATGTTTGCTTCAATTATTTCCTTTTCAGCCATATATAATCTTTTCATCTACATTTTATTATTTGAAAATTTTGGGGTATTATAGTCTCCCTTCCTTATAAGAATTTTGTCCCCGAAATCACCAGTATACTATTACTCCAATAAGTTTTCGTCCCCAAAATCTACTCCTTCATCTTTTAGTTACCATGTAGTCTCTTCTTGAAAATAATTTTTTTACATTACCTCTGCAAAAGGTATTACTTCTATTAATAATACTTGCTCATTTCTATTAAAAATCTTCTTATAACCCAAATCTATATCCATCCACATGGATTCATACATCCATTATAGGCTTATAATTAAACTTATACAATCATCATATTGTAATATGAAATACATCTTGTATATGCTCCATCTTTGGAGATAAAAGCACCTCATATGTCACTTCCTTTACTCTTCTCAAAATTATCTTGGACTTAATTTTTTATATATTTTAGAACCGTACTTTTTCTTTCCAAGGAAACACCTTCAACTTCAATCTTTTTTTCTTACTTACATTGGTTTGCATATTTATATTTATGTTCTTCTGTCAATCTTATTCTTCGTTTGTCAACATTCTTATGATCTTCGACATTTACTGAATCAATTTCAGTCATTGTCAGCTTACTACTGTTGTTATTCTTATTTCTTTCTTTAATCATCATCCATTCCCTGGGACCGTTCCTTCAGACATAAACTTCTGTTCCTCTTAACACATTCCTATGTGGTTCTTTCCACATTTGATTCATACTCTAATTTCCTTCTTTCTCCGCTATTCTTTCTCATTGTTAATATTATTATCATTTTATTTCTTCTTATAATCTTAATCTCTTCTTCATTTCTTCTACCACTACTTTATCCTTTTGTTACCTTTTAACTATTCTTCTTTTGTTCTTTGTTGTACTAGGTTAAGGCCTTACTTTAGCCTTTTGCTATGATAGCCTTCTCTAAAATCATTGCATATGTGTCCATTTAGAACACTAGTAATCAATTATATAACCAGGATTTCAAATACTGTTCAAATCTTCTTACTTTTCCTTCCATATGATGCATAATAAACCTGGTTAACATATTAAGTTTTACATCATGTTGGGGAACTTTCATCTCCCCTAACTTAACTATGAAAATCTGTTGCCTATTTTCTTATTTAGAAATTATATGCAATCAAATAGTAATATAAATTAGCAAGCAAGATATCTTCCCACAGAGAATTAATTCTAATAACTATCAACTAATTAACTTATATCCAACTAATTCTATCTAAACAAATTGATTGGTAATGTTTAATTGAAAATTGAATGATTAAAGTACACTAAACTATTAATCACAAAATAAAATTGTGAGGACCCGAATTTTCGGAATTTTTTAAATAAAATTAAATAGGAATTTAATTAACAAAATTATCAAGTTTGTTTAAATTATTAGTGAATTATATATTTTATGTGATTTAAAGTGTGTGATGAGATTTAATTGGTAAATTAAATCTGTACAGAGATGGTGATAAATTGTGTTGAATTAAAAAGTAAATAAATTGTTTTAAAAAAAATTATTAAGTTTTGTCGAAATTGCATATAATGGTGCAATAAAATTGTACAATTAAATTATTGTGGAGATATAGAAATTATTATAGTGTGATGTGGTATTGTGAGATACAGAAATTAGATATGTATATATATATATATATATATATATATATATATATATATATATATATATATATATATATATAAATGTGTATGTTTAATTGATAATTATAAATTCCATTAATTATGAAAATAAAGGGATTAATAATTAAATTAATTCGGAAATTTATGAAAAGTTAATGAAGAAGTTAGCAAAATGGTAATTATTGATTTTAGATTAATCTATAATTATGGAGGAAGTTTAGAGATTAATTAAAAAAAAAGTAATTATATAATAGTAAATTATATAAGGAAACTAAAGTAAAGTATGAAGAAAATAATAATTATATAAGAATAATTATATAATTTATATAAGGTGATTAAATTGAATAAGGATGGAAGAAAATTTTTATAAATTGTATTTTAGATAAAATGGAAATTATATAAGGAGAAAGTAATTATGTAAATTATATAAATTATATAATTTATATAAGAAAAGTTAATGTAAATAGTAAAGAAATGAAAAATAAATAAGAAGAATGAATGTTTTAATTTATTAAAAATTATGTTTATGTATAATGGAATTTTTATGATTTTTATGGAGGATAATATTTTAGAAACGTGAACATGTTGTCCATGTTATATCAATTATTTTATGAATTTTAGAGGTATAAATTACCTTATATAATTACATGCATGTTATTATGCGTGTACAAAATTTATCAAATATTGTACCTTAAAAGGGTATAAATATTATTTATAAATCATGTTATGATTTTTGGTGAATTAAAATAAATATTTTATATAAAATATTTATTACACGAAATAATTATGTAATGTATAAAAATACTTCATTATGCTTGATTTTTTTTGGAAAATCCGAAACATAGTCGATTGCATGGGGTAAGGTCGGTGGAATTGTGAACTTTTCCAAATTGGTTAAGTGTTTTTGTATTATAAAGGAAAAACAAAAGAAAGAAAAAATGCAATAAACACAAACATAACTCTCTCTCCATTTTATACCATCCGAACACCACCACCTTGCCACCACCGAAAAATTACATAGCCACCGAGAGGGAGGAATCTTTGGTGCCATACAAATGAGAACAAACTTCATAAGAAGGATATCAAGCTTTGAAGGTATACAAATTAAATTTTTTGATTATTTTGGTATTTATGATGATAAAATAATTTTGTGAAAAATTAGAAAATAATTAGAATAATTATTCTAAATAATTTTTAGATGTATATATATGGATTATATGATTTTTAGAATTTTTATTTTGTGAATTTTATGTACAAAAATGGTGTTTTGGGTGGTTGCTTGGCTACTGTTTGCGGTAGGAGGAAGAAGAAAAAGAAATGTCGCCCGCGCATTGCGCGGCGACCAATTTCTTTCAGAGTCAGGGCCAAAACGACGGCGTTTTGGGCGCTGAAAAGGGAAGGTCGCGCCATATGCGGCAACCAATTTCTTGCCAGGCCAAACGACGTCGTTTGGCTGGTGTAGGCGGAAGAAGCCGCACGCAATGCGCGGCGGTCGGACACGCGGTGAAATTACTAGCATGCCCCTGGCCTTTTAAGTTAATTACCGACGTGTCCTTTGGCCTCGAGAAATTACGGTGTTACCCCTGAGCTTTCCGGGAAATGCCAAATGTGTCCCTAAGGTCGCGAAAATTATCAAAGTGCCCTAGAAATTAGTTTTTAATTAAATAAATGTCTAAAAATTGTTTAAAAATTATAGGAAAATAATAAAAATATAGAAATGATATTTGGGCATTAAATTTAATATTTTTCTAAAAATATTAAATATTGGGGATTAATATTTAAATATTTTAAATAGTAATCCATTAAGTTTAAAAGTTAGAAAATGATTAAAGAAAAAATTCGGACAACCAAATATGCTAAATTTTGTCTGATGAGCCAGGTTGTCCGCACTGTATGTGTTTTATATTAAGAGACAATGTTAATATAATTAACCATATTAATTAATAATTGACCGGTACCCTAAAAAATAAACCATTGGATAGTGTTAATTACATTTTAAATGATATTAATTAAGTAAATTAATATCATGAGAGGATAAATAATTATTAATTAATTATTTTATGGTCATAGGTTGTTCGAGAAAGAGTTTTGAGCTACTAATTTAGCAATTGGACGTTAAGGCAAGTTCTTTAGTACTTTTATGTTAAATGTTTGTCTGTTATGATATGTAATTCTTGTTTCAAATGCATATAAATTATATGTTATGTGATATGTGGATAATATGACAACGATGTGTACTTTGTGCTATAATATGAATGCATGTGAGATATAATGCTTAAGTAGAAACACAACACATAATGTATGACACACACAGAGCATGCTATGCTATGTGCTACGTGAAGTATGAAAGGTGTAAACTGTTGAACTTGCTGAGCCGTTGTGCTCATTACTTGCATAATATACATTTTTGCAGGTAAAGATATAAATTTCAAGAATATCGGATTATGTTAGAGATGGATCAACTTAGAAGGTTGTAAATAAAATTGTTATATTCAATGTGGTAAATTGCAAAGTTTATATTAATGTTTCGTATGTACATATATGTTGGATCCGGATAGGGCGAATAGAGTTAAATTGTGTACTGTGATTACTCAAGGTAGTTTTTACCTTAGAAACTATTATATGTCTAATTATGGATTATGAAACAAAGAAAATTGTATGGATATGAACAATATTAAATTGTGAATGTTGAACTTTATGACACTGGTAATAGAAAGAAAAATTAATGTTTGTGATCTAGGGACTAGGATCGAGACGATAAGTTTTAAATGTCAAATATTTTAATATAATGATAGAGAAAAGAGAAAAATTTGTACCGAAAAATATGGTAATTGATGACTGTAGAGTCAATTATTGGATTACATGAAGTGATGAAAGATTTAGTAACGAACTGAAATTTGGACGTTAAGGAAATAATGTTTAGTAAACATGAAATTTAAGGTAATAAGGTTGGTCGAATTTCGGGGTCGTTACAGTTGGTATCAGAGTTAGAGGTTATAAGCCTTAGGAAAATGATACCTTAGACTATAACCTAAGTAAGGAAGAGTAAAGATAGTTGCGTATTCTGAAAACCTAAGCGTATAGTAAGCTCGTGACTCATGATTGTATGGTGGAGCCCCACAGCGAATGGGCAACTATGGCCTGACTAGGACAAGCTCCATAAACCATATGATTATGGTAAGTTCCTGAGCCCAAATACATGATAAATTTGATGAACATGGAGGGATTAGAATAGAGAGATATAAGTTGAGAAAGATAGTTCTCAGATATTGGCTAAGGTTAAGGACATATGAAAGATATAAGATTATAAGGAAGAGATAGATATGTTAAGAAAGATTTGGATGAAGGTAACGAATTGAGAAAATTCATAAGTTCAATTAAGAATATAACTGAAAGAATATTTGAAAGAATTTAAAGACGAATGTCAAAGAAAATCAGGGAACACCTAATTCAAGCAATAAGAATGAAAAGATAATCCAAAAAGCATAGGAAGAGATCATAATAATATGATCAGGAACAATCAGAGGATCGTACTACGATACGATCACAAAATAAGGAAAACAAATAAGGAATAGATTGTAAAGCAAGATCATGATGGGATCCAATGAGACTGTAAAATACCAGAGAGATCTGTTAATGATTCAAAGGGTATATCTTGATGCTATAAAGAGATATAGTACTATGAAATAATACAAGGAGAACTCAGAGAATGATAAGACATGAATGACAGAAATTGTAATGACCACGAATTTCATTAGTCATTGTAAATATACTTAATAAATATTTAGCAATGAAATTAAACTTTTTGTATTAATTAATTTTGCATTAGATAATTAAATAAATGTACCTATGTGCTTATATATTTATTTAAAGAATTAAAGCAATGTGTATAATTAATTAAAGCAAATCTAATTGGATTATATTTTAAATCCAAATGAGTTGATAAACTAGGTTAAAGATATTAACCTAGTAGCCCATGTCATTAATTTAATTACTAGTCCCTATAATTAATTAAACAAGCCCAATGCTTATTTTAATTAAAGATATCATAGTTATTTAAATGCTAGCCCAATGTGTGATATAAATTGAGCCCAAACAATTTAATTGAATGAGCCCAATAGAAATTATTCCCAAGCCCAAGATGGAGCCCAATAGGAGGTCAAACTTTGGTCAATATATATATATATATATGTATATATATATATATAGATGTATGTATGCACATTTTAGCATTAAAAATAAAGGAAAAATGGCTTGGATAATCCATTTTTGCTGAGATTTTTGAGGGCCCCACTTGGATTGCTTGATTTCCTAGATTGCTTCTAATTTACTCTATGACAAGGTTGGCCAACAACCCTAGTCAATCACCTAGTCAATCACAATGTCCATCCATGCAATAGTAAGCTAGATTAAGCTCTAAATTCACCAACATTGGTGAATTAAGAGAGCTAATGAAGGATTAGCAATTTGCTATAAATAAGATGTTCCACACTTGTGTCAAGTTTGTTAGTTCATTTGCTAGAGAATACAAGAGAGAAAATAGAGAGCTTTTGAGAGAAAAGGAAGAAACACTTGAGAGTTGTGAGAAGATAGCTAGAGCTTGAGCTTGGTGGATGACACAAAGCTTCACTACATACTTTGGTAGGAGGAGAAGAAGAGCACACAAGTCTCAAAGGTTTAAAAGTGCTCTAACCTTCTTAAATTTTATCTTTGTAGTCTAGATAGCTTTTGAACGGTTAAAATCTATTTTTAACCGATCAAAACTCGTTTTGATGATCTAGAAGTGTTTATCTATGTAATGTATGTATATTCATGGTATGAAGTGTTTATATCATGATTTGGTAGGTGTATTTTGCATAAAAACATAAGAAATGTTCATATTGTATTTTACCGGTAAAACCCTATGTAGCTATGTAATATATTTTGTGTCATTTCGAAATGTACAAGTTAAATACTTGATTTATATGGCTAGAAAGTTTTATGTATGAGTTTATAAGAAAACCCAACTTGAAGCTTTCAAAAATACTGAAAAACAAAGAAGTTATGGCTTTTACCGCAAAGGATGTTGATTTTAAAACCCTAGGTCACATTGTGAGCCATTTTGAGTCTAGTTACGTTTGGAATTTGGATTTGTGATCTAAAGAGAAATTGTAGAGGGGGAAATTCTGATGAGAATGGACTCAAGAATCACCCCAAAATGTTTTAAAATGAAGAAGTTATGGCTGTCGGAGTAGCTAGAGGTCGGACAGCCCATTTTAGGGTTTTGGCTTCTGTTTTGGACGCCGCGGCACTCATTTGAGCGCCGGGGCTTTCAAGGCCAGAAAGTTCAAGTTGTCGGGTCGGGTCGGGTCGGGTGGGTCCGGGTCGGGTTTTATTGGAAAATTTAAGTATAACTAAGTGTAAAATGAAGGTATTTGTGTATTGAACCAATATATGGAATTTATTTATAATTAATGGGTAGCAAAATGTTTAAAATAAAGATTAACATTAACACCATTAAAAAGTTAACTATTGGTGTGGTTTAAAGATTTTTATTAAAATATTATTAAATAATTAATAATATTAGTATATGATTAAAAAGTTATTAAATGATGAATAACATTAACAATTGGTTAAAATATTATTAAATGGTTAATAATATTAGTAAGAGATTAAAATATTATTAAATGGGTAATAATATTAATAAGTCAATAAAATATTATTAAATAATTAATAATATTAATAATTAGATAAAATATTATTAAATGAATAATAATATTAGGAAAGCAATAAAATATTATTAATACGTAATAATATTATATAATGAATAAACTATTATTAAATAATTAATAATATTAATAAAGTAATAAAATATTATTAAATAATTAATAATATTAGATGATGAATAAAATATTATTAAATGATTAATAATATTAGATAATTAATAAAATATTATTAAATAGTTAATAATATTAGATAATGATTAAAATATTATTAAATGATTAATAATATTAGATAATTAATAAAATATTATTAAATGATTAATAATATTAGTTACTTAATAAAATATTATTAAATGATTAATAATATTCGATAATTAATAAAATATTATTAAATAGTTAATAATATTAGATAATGATTAAAATATTATTAAAAGATTAATAATATTAGATAATTAATAAAATATTATTAAATAGTTAATAATATTAGAAGGTGAATAAAATATTATTAAAATAATATTATAAGGTTGTTAATATATTATTAAATGGTTAATAATATAAGAAGATTAATAATGTATTATTAGATGATTGATAATACTATAAGACTAATAAAATATTATTAAATTATTAATAATATTAGACAAGTGTCTGGACTATATTAAATAATTAATATAGGTTCTTTGTGTTCGGAATATTATCAAGTAGTGATAATATTTCCTAAGTGATTGTATACCCGAAATTATATAATGATGTGGTTCGTAAGAGTTATAAAGGTTATTATACTAATGTGTATATGATACTAATTTAAGATCAAACTGATTTAATTGTTAGGTCCGTTCAAGGATTATTAAATTAAGTTGATTAGCCGTAGACGACGCACGAGGCAAGTCTTCTACCCCTTAAACTTGTATTTATTGTTGCAGATATTCTTCAACCGTATTTACATTTCAATTATTGTTGAGCAAGTATTCTACACTCGTAGTTACTTGACAGACCTTTGAGTGAATTAATTATCAAACATTACTGTTAGGGTTTCGACACAGTGAAAGCAGCGGAATTTAAAATTTTTCCGAAACCCTAAGACAGGATCCATGCGAAAACAGATTAATCAGAGGTTTAGATTATTTTACCGATTATCTGAGATGTTGAGAAGACGATGGAATTCTGGAACGGCTTCGAATCTTCAACGCAATCCAGTGACTACGTCTCTACGGTATCCACACGAACGCTCCGCGAATCGTCCCACGATCTGCAGCAAAAGGAACCGCGGTACTAGCCACCAAGATCAGGATTTCTAACCTATTTTTCTCTCTAGCCTCTTTCTGAAAGCGGCTAGGGTTTTAGTTTTTCCTTACGTGACTTTTAGACTACTGATATATCATATATATAGTAGTTAATAGGAATTAACTAAAACCTAAAATCAATAGAAAAATAAAATCCGAATTTATATATATTATATTTTAATTAAGTCTTACTTAATTAATATACATATATACAAATTATCCTATTAATTTAAATTCGTAATTTTTAAATACTATCAATCATATTGACATATTTAAAATACTTACAATTTAAATTAATTCCCTTTTAATTACGTTCTAAGTGTGTGACCCTATAGGTTATTATTATGTTGGCAATAATTTTAAAATCATATTATAAAATTATAAACAGTGAGCGGCATCTAGTAATGCATCACTGTTACCCAAATAATAATAAGATCGGTGATTCGATACAACCTTTTCGTGACCAATGTTTCAATGTAATTTAATCCTTTTAACCTTATATCCTAGATTAAACTCGAGGCATGGAATGTGTCATACTCTTCATAATTTAATCTGAGTTTTCTTGATCAATGAGTAGACTATATGAAACAAATCAATATTTGAGCATGGCCATGCATTTCATAGTCCTACTCAATCAAGAGGCCTATGGATATCACCCATAATATATAGGAGGGTTAAATTCCATCTAGATCACTCATATTCCTCACACGATTCATGATGTACCCAATAATCACCTTTATTGTCCACCCTATTAAAGGTGACATTTGATGATATCAAAGTACACAAATTCTCGTGTAATAATATAGTGACTTCAGGTCGAAGGATCATTACATCATTGTCACTATAAGAATTTCTTATGACACTTTGCATAATGCTCCATGTAGAATTCTCATGGTGGGTCAGTCCAGTACATTGTTCTCTAACATGTACCTATGCATTGACTCAAATATCTCATATATTTATGACCAATGAGATTTGGCCATCAGTCAATCCACATACTAGTCTCAATGCATCATTGTTGTCCCATTAATAATGATACTCGACTAGGGACATTTAAGAGCAATGATACTAATTATAATTATATAATCTCATGTTCAAGTCACATACTTAAAGCTATATAATTTGTATCATTATTCTAAGGGCTTTTATTATGTTAACATTTATATAACGCAGTAAATGAAATCATAATAAAATAATCTATTTATTCAATCAAATATAATATCAAAAATGTTAAGCAATTACATCAAATAATTAGCCTCTAGGGCATAAACTCTAACAATTACTTCACATCGTTATTGATTATTGTATTCGCACATAGTGCTTTTGCAAACTGTTTAAGAACGTCTAAGCTAATTGTTTCGGCTAGACAAATGCATGTTAAATTCATTTAATTGAATATTATAAAAGCTTATCCAAACCATTGGCTGGTGCGGATTCTTACAGTAAGACTGAGAAAGAACAACCCTAGTTAAAGGGGATTTTTATTTGTCGGAGAACCGGCAGCGCGCAAGAAAACTAAATGTGATGCATATACATAGGACATGAGAGGACTGATCCCCTCAAGTGTCCCGTTATTTTTAACAAGGAGTCAGACATTGTATGTCTGTTTTACCTTAGTAGCAGTTCATGGTCATTAAGGACCACTCAGCAGTAAAGAGTCAATTCCTTCTTTTATTGAACATTGATTCTTGTTATCTTTCACAATTGTTATTGTTGAAACCTTGAAGTTATTTCCCTTCATCATGATATATCGTATGATTGTTGTTTATAAACTTGCTGAGCCATTTAGTTGCTCATTCTTGCTATATCATGACTTTATTTCAGCCAATCCCGAAAGCTCTAAATCGGATAAAGGCAAGGGAAAAACGAATGTTTAATTTTAGTAGTTGCATGCTAGTTAGTTTACTGTTATGTAATTACTGTTGTAACTCTTTTGTATTTCCCTTAAGATATGTAATGTTAAGATTAAGGTAATAGACCTTGGAAAGTGTAGCCTTTTGATTAAGGAACCTTTTGTATTATTCCGCGAAGTTTGAATACAATTTATGTATTTCATTATTGTTTAGTATTGTACAGTGAGAACCAAACCCGAGGTTAAAGAACCCGGATTTGGGGTCGTCACAGGTTGGTATCAGAGCTGTAGGTTAGAAACGCTAGGATTGCGAAATCTAGGTTATAACCTTAGTACTAAACTCATATCGAGTGCGTTAGGAGATGAATCGGGGAGATTCATCATGTTGTGTATTTTTGGAGGTGGATTGAGAAAATCCATCGAGCCGAGATGTACATGATAAAATATCATTTCATTTCATCAATGAATATATTTTATTGCTGTACTAACATATGTTATTTATGTTATTGTAGGATGACAGAAATAGGACAGTCGAGCGCTGCTGTAGAGGAGGTGATTTATATGGATATCCATATGGATACCGCACAGCCACGGGTGGCTGCACCTGTCGAGGAGCCAGAGACGGATCCCGAGGAGGGAGATAGAGAGGACGCTGTCTGGGGCGGAGTTATGGGGCAGTACAGTGAGGAGGAGGCCGATACTGATGATGATGAGGATGAGGAGCCAGCTGAGTATGTTGATGGCATGGGCACTGTCGCCAGTGACATCATCGATACTCTCACTACGGCTAACGATGAGCTAGAGGAGAGGGTTCAGCACCTGGAGGAGCAGAACCAGATCCACCAGCAGACAGAGCAGCACTACAGAGATACAACTTATATGTTCTCTGGCGAGAACATAGAGCTGAAGGCGAGGATGGCTGAGATGGAGGCCAAGTTAGTAGCCGCTGAGCTGAAGATTCAGCAGACACAGGCAGAGAGGGAGGCCATGAGGGGCCAGATGCAGCAGGCCGTTGAGGCGAGGTTAGATATGGAGTTTCAGCGTGATGCAGCTCACGGGCAGATGATGGAGCTGGAGGAGGAGGTTAGGGAGAAGAAGGTGAGGATAGATAGACTCAGTTACGTCTATCGCTCATCAGTTGGTAGGATCCAGAGTAGGGTGCACTATTACCCTGCTGAGGAGGGCCAGACCTTGCACACCATCAGTAGGGGTGTGGTCAGGGCTATTGGAGATGAGGAGTACGACGATGCGGTTCGTCGAGGGATGCGCCGTTAGTTGTATTTTCTTTATTTATGATGTATGTACATAGATGCAGTAGAAACCCAACTTTTGTTTTGATAGAGGGTTAGTATGTTGTAAATCCCAACTCTATGAAGTTGTGGGATATGTTAGATCCCGTCTTTTGTTTTAACTATCGGGGTTAGCAGCGTTTATAGCAGTATGCTTATGATGTAAAAGTGCTACGCACTGTGTTTTAGCATATGAATATAAATGCATTTCCGTTTATGTTTATATGTGTCAAGATGATTATTTGTGTTTTAGTTTAAAATACTTAAGCTACAAAACGAAAGTAAAAAGATTGAAACAACTTTAATTAATTAAATTTTCTTTATACAGAAAATGCCGCCACAGAGAAGAAATCAACGACTACCCCCACCACCACCCGAAGAGTCAGTAAATGCCGGAGGGGTACCACCCAACCCTGTCCAAGAGTTCGTGGAAATGCTAATGGGAGCATTCCGCGGACGCAACGAAGAGGCTACTGGAGCAACAAACCCTGCCGCTCCACTAGCAACCTTTAAAGACTTCAAACTGATAGGACCACCCGAGTTCAAAGGGACCACGGATCCTATAGAAGCACAGACCTGGATAGAGGAGATGGAAAAAGTCTTCGAGGTCGCACGAGTAGCGGAGGAGCAAATGACCTCATTTGCTACCTTCATGATGAAAGGGGAGGCCAGCCACTGGTGGAAGGCCAATAAGAGTAGAGCAGGGGCGGGAACGATCGTGTGGGAACGATTCAAGGAGGTATTTTTGGAAAACTATTTTCCAGAAAGTACAAAGGCTAGGATGGAAATCAAATTCCTAGAACTAAAGCAGGGTAACTTGTCGGTATCCGAATACGCCGCCAAGTTCAATGAATTGGCAAGATTCGCTTCACACCAGGTGGATACTGAGGCGAGACGCGCCAGAAGATTCGAACAGGGGCTGAAACCATGGGTTTACAGTCGGGTAGCTGTTCTCCAGATCACAAACTTTGCAACACTGCTGGAGAAAGCTATCATAGCTGAGGGTGGAAATGAAGCTTTGAACAAGCACAATCAAGAACGGAACAAGAAGAGAAGTGATGGAGGAAACCGAGAGGGTAGCAGCGGGGGCAGCAACTCGAACAAACGCAAATGGAATAACAACAGCAGTTCGGGGACACCCCAGGGCAGTGAATCTAAGAAAACCAACAAATGCAGTCAATGCGGGAAGAATCACTCAGGGGAGTGCATGAAGGGGAAGAACGTCTGTTACAACTGTGGGCAAGAGGGGCACATCGCTCCTAATTGTCCCACACCAAAAAGGAAGAGAGGTTTTTTCGCCTGCGGGGCCATGGACCATCAGTTTAAAGATTGTCTGAAGAAGAATAACACCGGAGGGAGTTCGGGTTTTAGGGGAAGCAACAACAACAACAACAACGCCAAACTGACCATTGGAGGGCCGGTGCCACAGAACAAACCAACGGCACGGACTTTCAACATGACGGTGCAGGACGCCGTCGAATCAAAAGACGTGGTGTCAGGTATTATTCCGATCAATGAGATAAATGCTTACGTATTATTTGATTCGGGTGCTACCTGTTCATTTGTGTCTGATGAATTCGCTAGACGGTTAGAATTGCCTAGACAAAAACTAGAGAACCCACTGAACATAGAAGTTGCAAATAAAGAAGTGATTCCTGTAGAGTATGTACATAGAAACTGTTGTGCTGGAATCAGGGGTCAGAAGTTGAGTGTAGATTTAATTCCGATACGTTTGGGGGAGTTTGACGTTATACTTGGAATGGACTGGTTGTTTAACCATGGAGCTATAATTGATTGTCAAAAGAAGTGTATACACCTTAAGACGCCAAATAGGTCTAAGGTCGTATTTTATGACAGCAAGTCGTCTAGACAATCTGCATGTCTGACGATGATGCAGGCCAAGAAACTGTTGAAGAAAGGTTGTGTAGGGTATTTAGCTCACATAGTGGACACACAGATGGTGAATCCCGAGATGGAGCAAATACCAGTAGTGAGAGAGTTCATGGACGTGTTTCCAAACGAACTGCCAGGTTTACCGCCAGATAGGGAGATAGAGTTTGTAATTGATTTGGTACCGGGGACAGCACCAATATCAAAGGCACCATATAGGATGGCTCCGGTAGAAATGAAGGAGTTAATGATCCAACTACAGGAGTTGTTGGATAATAAGTACATTCAGCCAAGTGTTTCTCCATGGGGAGCACCTGTGTTGTTTGTAAAGAAGAAGGATGGATCGATGAGGCTATGTATGGATTACAGAGAGCTGAATAAGGTGACAATTAAGAACAAGTACCCGTTGCCACGAATTGACGATCTTTTCGATCAATTGAAAGGGGCGAAGTACTTTTCAAAGATTGACTTGAGGACTGGTTATCATCAGTTGAAAGTCAGGAAGGAGGATGTACCCAAGACGGCATTCAGAACTCGATATGGGCAGTATGAGTTTCTGGTGATGTCGTTTGGACTGACGAATGCGCCAGCCGCATTTATGGACATGATGAACAGAATATTCAAGCAGTACTTGGATAAATTTGTTGTTGTGTTCATTGACGATATTCTGGTGTATTCTAAAACGGAGGAGGAGCATGCTGAACACCTAAGATTGGTGTTGGAGATTTTACGGAAGGAGCAGTTGTATGCTAAGTTTTCGAAGTGTGAATTCTGGTTGGAGAGAGTTCAATTTTTGGGTCATGTCATTGACAAGGAGGGTGTTTCAGTAGATCCAGCAAAGGTGGAAGCGGTGATGAATTGGGAACAACCAAGGACGCCGACGGAGGTACGAAGTTTCTTGGGGTTAGCGGGTTACTATCGGAGATTCATTCAAGATTTTTCAAAGATAGCAACACCGTTGACAAATTTAATGAGGAAGACGGTGAAATATGTATGGACGGAGAAGTGTGAGGAGCTAAAGAAGAGACTTAGTGAAGCACCTGTATTGACTTTACCGGACGATACGGGAGGTTTTACGGTCTACAGTGATGCATCGCACAAGGGACTTGGTTGTGTGCTTATGCAAAATGGCAAGGTCGTTGCGTATGCGTCCAGACAGTTGAAGGATTACGAGAAGGGATACCCTACCCATGACTTGGAGCTGGCTGCGGTAGTGTTTGCCCTTAAAATTTGGAGACATTATTTATATGGAGAGAAATGTGAGATATTCACGGACCACAAGAGTCTGAAGTATATCTTCACACAGAAGGAGTTAAATATGAGGCAACGGAGATGGTTAGAATTGATCAAAGACTATGATTGTGAAATTCTATATCATCCTGGCAAGGCCAACGTAGTAGCAGATGCTCTAAGCAGAAAGAGCAGGGAAAAATTGTTCATCTTGACAGATCAGGAACAATTGGTTCAAGAGATGGCTCGAATGGAGTTGGAGGTAAGAAATCCAAATGAGTCAATGGAAGTGGAAGTGAGCCCAACCCTGTTAGATCGGGTAAAAGAGGCTCAAGACAAAGATGAAGAATGTGTCAGAATAAGGATGAGAATGACCGAAGGGGAAGAGGTCAAGTTCAAGGAAGATAGCATGGGATTGCTAAGATTTGAAAATCGTGTTTGGGTGCCGCTAGTGCCCGAACTACGAGAAGAGATCTTACAAGAGGCTCACAGTACGAGATACTCGATACATCCGGGAAGTACAAAGATGTATCAAGATCTGCGTCAGCATTTTTGGTGGCCGAATTTAAAAAGGGAGGTCGCAAAATGTGTCAGCCGATGTCTAACTTGTCAAAGGGTAAAGGCTGAACATCAGAGACCAAGTGGATTACTACAGCCGTTAGAGATTCCTGAGTGGAAATGGGAGCATATCACAATGGATTTTGTGGTAGGACTTCCAGCAACACAGAAGGGATTTGACGCAATATGGGTGATTGTAGATCGACTAACAAAGTCAGCGCACTTTTTGCCGATCAAGATTAAGTTCAGTTTGGATCAGTTGGCTAAACTGTACATCAAGGAGATAGTTTCGAGACATGGGGTGCCGGTATCGATTGTGTCAGACAGAGATCCGCGCTTCACGTCAAAATTTTGGAGAAGTCTTCAGGAGAGATTGAGGACACAGTTGAGAATGAGTACAGCATATCATCCACAGACCGATGGGCAAAGTGAAAGAACAATACAGACATTGGAAGATATGCTCAGGGCCTGTGTGATGGATTTCAAGGGCAGTTGGGAGAACCATCTACCATTAGTTGAGTTTGCATACAACAATAGTTATCATGCAAGCATAGGCATGCCGCCTTACGAAGCATTGTACGGAAGGAAGTGCAGAACACCTCTATGTTGGGATGAGGTAGGAGAACGCCGATTGTTGGGGCCGGAATTGGTTCAACAAACGGTAGAGATTATCAAGGTAATAAGAGCTCGGCTAGTAGCAGCTCAGGACCGTCAGAAGAAATACGCCGATTTACATCGACAGAAGCGAGACTTCGAAGTTGGAAGTTTTGTGTTCATGAAGGTATCTCCCTGGAAGGGGAAGATCCGATTTGGAAAGAAAGGGAAGCTGAGTCCGAGGTTCATAGGACCGTTCGAGATATTAAAGAGAGTGGGCGAAGTGGCGTACGAGGTAGCTTTACCTCCTGAACTTGAGCATATTCACAATGTGTTTCATGTGTCAGTGCTGCGACCATACAAGCCAGACCACAAACCTGTCATATCCTATGAGCCAATACAAGTCGAGAAAGACTTATCGTACGAGGAAATTCCTGTCCAGATACTAGATAGGAAAGAGCAGAGTTTACGGAATAAGGTTATACATTCTGTCAAAGTCCTTTGGAGGAACCACAACACTGAGGAAGCTACGTGGGAGCTTGAAGAAAAGATGAGGGCTAACTATCCGCATCTTTTTGAGTAGTTTAAATTTGTAATTCCGGGGACGGAATTCTTATAAGGAGGGGAGAATGTAATGACCACGAATTTCATTAGTCATTGTAAATATACTTAATAAATATTTAGCAATGAAATTAAACTTTTTGTATTAATTAATTTTGCATTAGATAATTAAATAAATGTACCTATGTGCTTATATATTTATTTAAAGAATTAAAGCAATGTGTATAATTAATTAAAGCAAATCTAATTGGATTATATTTTAAATCCAAATGAGTTGATAAACTAGGTTAAAAATATTAACCTAGTAGCCCATGTAATTAATTTAATTACTAGTCCCTATAATTAATTAAACAAGCCCAATGCTTATTTTAATTAAAGATAGCGTAGTTATTTAAATGCTAGCCCAATGTGTGATATAAATTGAGCCCAAACAATTTAATTGAATGAGCCCAATAGAAATTATTCCCAAGCCCAAGATGGAGCCCAATAGGAGGTCAAACTTTGGTCAATATATATATATATGTATATATATATATATATAGATGTATGTATGCACATTTTAGCATTAAAAATAAAGGAAAAATGGCTTGGATAATCCATTTTTGCTGAGATTTTTGAGGGCCCCACTTGGATTGCTTGATTTCCTAGATTGCTTCTAATTTACTCTATGACAAGGTTGGCCAACAACCCTAGTCAATCACCTAGTCAATCACAATGTCCATCCATGCAATAGTAAGCTAGATTAAGCTCTAAATTCACCAACATTGGTGAATTAAGAGAGCTAATGAAGGATTAGCAATTTGCTATAAATAAGATGTTCCACACTTGTGTCAAGTTTGTTAGTTCATTTGCTAGAGAATACAAGAGAGAAAATAGAGAGCTTTTGAGAGAAAAGGAAGAAACACTTGAGAGTTGTGAGAAGATAGCTAGAGCTTGAGCTTGGTGGATGACACAAAGCTTCACTACATACTTTGGTAGGAGGAGAAGAAGAGCACACAAGTCTCAAAGGTTTAAAAGTGCTCTAACCTTCTTAAATTTTATCTTTGTAGTCTAGATAGCTTTTGAACGGTTAAAATCTATTTTTAACCGATCAAAACTCGTTTTGATGATCTAGAAGTTTTTATCTATGTAATGTATGTATATTCATGGTATGAAGTGTTTATATCATGATTTGGTAGGTGTATTTTGCATAAAAACATAAGAAATGTTCATATTGTATTTTACCGGTAAAACCCTATGTAGCTATGTAATATATTTTGTGTCATTTCGAAATGTACAAGTTAAATACTTGATTTATATGGCTAGAAAGTTTTATGTATGAGTTTATAAGAAAACCCAACTTGAAGCTTTCAAAAATATTGAAAAACAAAGAAGTTATGGCTTTTACCGCAAAGGATGTTGATTTTAAAACCCTAGGTCACATTGTGAGCCATTTTGAGTCTAGTTACGTTTGGCATTTGGATTTGTGATCTAAAGAGAAATTGTAGAGGGGGAAATTCTGATGAGAATGGACTCAAGAATCACCCCAAAATGTTTTAAAATGAAGAAGTTATGGCTGTCGGAGTAGCTAGAGGTCGGACAGCCCATTTTAGGGTTTTGGCTTCTGTTTTGGACGCCGCGGCACTCATTTGAGCGCCGGGGCTTTCAAGGCCAGAAAGTTCAAGTTGTCGGGTCGGGTCGGGTCGGGTGGGTCCGGGTCGGGTTTTATTGGAAAATTTAAGTATAACTAAGTGTAAAATGAAGGTATTTGTGTATTGAACCAATATATGGAATTTATTTATAATTAATGGGTAGCAAAATGTTTAAAATAAAGATTAACATTAACACCATTAAAAAGTTAACTATTGGTGTGGTTTAAAGATTTTTATTAAAATATTATTAAATAATTAATAATATTAGTATATGATTAAAAAGTTATTAAATGATGAATAACATTAACAATTGGTTAAAATATTATTAAATGGTTAATAATATTAGTAAGAGATTAAAATATTATTAAATGGGTAATAATATTAATAAGTCAATAAAATATTATTAAATAATTAATAATATTAATAATTAGATAAAATATTATTAAATGAATAATAATATTAGGAAAGCAATAAAATATTATTAATACGTAATAATATTATATAATGAATAAAATATTATTAAATGATTAATAATATTAATAAAGTAATAAAATATTATTAAATAATTAATAATATTAGATGATGAATAAAATATTATTAAATGATTAATAATATTAGATAATTAATAAAATATTATTAAATAGTTAATAATATTAGATAATGATTAAAATATTATTAAATGATTAATAATATTAGATAATTAATAAAATATTATTAAATGATTAATAATATTAGTTACTTAATAAAATATTATTAAATGATTAATAATATTCGATAATTAATAAAATATTATTAAATAGTTAATAATATTAGATAATGATTAAAATATTATTAAAAGATTAATAATATTAGATAATTAATAAAATATTATTAAATAGTTAATAATATTAGAAGGTGAATAAAATATTATTAAAATAATATTATAAGGTTGTTAATATATTATTAAATGGTTAATAATATAAGAAGATTAATAATGTATTATTAGATGATTGATAATACTATAAGACTAATAAAATATTATTAAATTATTAATAATATTAGACGAGTGTCTGGACTATATTAAATAATTAATATAGGTTCTTTGTGTTCGGAATATTATCAAGTAGTGATAATATTTCCTAAGTGATTGTATACCCGAAATTATATAATTATGTGGTTCGTAAGAGTTATAAAGGTTATTATACTAATGTGTATATGATACTAATTTAAGATCAAACTTATTTAATTGTTAGGTCCGTTCAAGGATTATTAAATTAAGTTGATTAGCCGTAGACGACGCACGAGGCAAGTCTTCTACCCCTTAAACTTGTATTTATTGTTGCAGATATTCTTCAACCGTATTTACATTTCAATTATTGTTGAGCAAGTATTCTACACTCGTAGTTACTTGACAGACCTTTGAGTGAATTAATTATCAAACATTACTTCACATCGTTATTGATTATTGTATTCGCACATAGTGCTTTTGCAAACTGTTTAAGAACGTCTAAGCTAATTGTTTCGGCTAGACAAATGCATGTTAAATTCATTTAATTGAATATTATAAAAGCTTATCCAAACCATTGGCTGGTGCGGATTCTTACAGTAAGACTGAGAAAGAACAACCCTAGTTAAAGGGGATTTTTATTTGTCGGAGAACCGACAGCGCGCAAGAAAACTAAATGTGATGCATATACATAGGACATGAGAGGACTGATCCCCTCAAGTGTCCCGTTATTTTTAACAAGGAGTCAGACATTGTATGTCTGTTTTACCTTAGTAGCAGTTCATGGTCATTAAGGACCACTCAGCAGTAAAGAGTCAATTCCTTCTTTTATTGAACATTGATTCTTGTTATCTTTCACAATTGTTATTGTTGAAACCTTGAAGTTATTTCCCTTCATCATGATATATCGTATGATTGTTGTTTATAAACTTGCTGAGCCATTTAGTTGCTCATTCTTGCTATATCATGACTTTATTTCAGCCAATCCCGAAAGCCCTAAATCGGATAAAGGCAAGGGAAAAGCGAATGTTTAATTTTAGTAGTTGCATGCTAGTTAGTTTACTGTTATGTAATTACTGTTGTAACTCTTTTGTATTTCCCTTAAGATATGTAATGTTAAGATTAAGGTAATAGACCTTGGGAAGTGTAGCCTTTTGATTAAGGAACCTTTTGTATTATTCCGCGAAGTTTGAATACAATTTATGTATTTCATTATTGTTTAGTATTGTACAGTGAGAACCAAACCCGAGGTTAAAGAACCCGGATTTGGGGTCGTCACAGAAATGTTATGATAAGGGGGCAGAAAACTGGGGTACGAAAATTTCAATTGAGGACTCACGTGGTGACTGAATTGCACAATCCTTTGTATGGGCAGGGAACTTGCGTTTACTTAGTTATTATGTGATAATTATTGAAATGTTAGAGTTACGCTAGCAATTTTGATAGATAGATAATATTAAGTTTAGGCACGAGTTCTTAAAACTCATGCATATGGTAAGTCCATGACTTATAATCGTATGGTATGTTTTGAGCCCCTCAACATATGGATAGTCTTTGATTTGTTCTCAGACTACATATTGCTAGGACAAGCTTCTAAACTCATATTCGTGTGGTAAGTTTGATGAACTATACAAGGGTATAGAAAAGTTGGAGTAGCCAGGAATCTTTAGTATGATAGTAATAATAGTCTTAGCAATAAATTTTGTAATTAAGTGAAGAAGCAGAAGGTGAATGTTTAGGAAATTTAGGGTATTCCCACTCTTCTCGCTTTGCTAGACTTCAAAATTTTTGGCCTCAAGCTAATTTCGCACGAATGTGCTTTTAAAAATACAAATGAATTTTTTTTAAGCGATTTAAAAAGTGTCTATGCTACTTGTTTTGGCTAGACAAAAATATTTTTAACATCAAAATATATTTCAAAAGAATCATCAATGCACCTTTTAGCCCGGTGTAGATGTGATGAATAACGGAATGCTCAACGTGTTGTTGAGACGGTGCGGTACTATGACATCATAAGATGATTCAACACCATAAAGTATGGTGTAGGAATTATTAACGACGAAATTCTCAATGTACTGTCAAAATGACGCGATAACATGAAGTCATATATGATTTGAATTTATGAAAGTATGTCAAAGCTATAAGTCAATGCCATTTGACTCGGCTAGACGTTTTGAAAAGTTTTGACATGATGAATGTTTTAAAATTTTTGCGAGTTATAAATTGTTAAAAGTCTATGCTAATTGATCTGGCTAGACAAGCGTTGAAGAAATACAAGTCTAAGCTATTTGATTCAGCTAAACAAATTTTGAAATATATTTATTGAATTCATATTCTTTGAAAGTTCTGCCAAATCAAATTACTCTTTTATGAATTCTAGTACTGAGATGAACAACCCCTGCAAAAAGGGGATATAGAGAGAGATTACGGGTATTGCAGGTTGATCGAATGGTCACCTGGCATATCAAGACACAGGCATTGCAGACTGATCATCTGGCGTGCCAATGTATGGATGAGATATCCATCACTTTAATGACAGATTGATCTACTGTCATTGGTTTGCAGTATGAAGTACTCGGGGAGTGAAGTATTGTTAAACCGGGAAAAATGTTCATTCAGCATATTACAAAATGTTTTGTTTAAATTTTTCTTAAAATTCCTCTACTCTTATGAAGATTGGATGGTAGGATGGGGTAGCAATTTCTAATTATGAGCGATAATGAAAGTAGAATTTGTGGGATAAAGAAACTATGAAATGTGATGAATTAGAAAAGTTGCAAATGGATGAGATACGAGTACACAGAAATTTCGAGGACGAAATTTTTGAAGGAGGGGTGAATGTGACACCCCGGGATTTTTAGAGTAATTATAAATAAGGATTATGATGAATTAAGTAAAGGTTAACATTTAAAACCTAGTGTTGAATGATAGAGGTATTAAGGAATGATTTATGATGTAAGCAATGTACTAGATGACTTATGTGATTCACTGAATATGTTGGATATATTACAAAGAAAAATGGAATGTGAAGAAGATTTATGAATATGAATTGAGAAAAGAAGGTTGAATATGCGGAGTATTAAGTGGATTGAATAAGGGTAAGTGTGATTAAAGAATTTTTTTTTTTGCGGAGAATGAGAAACTATCTTGATAAGTACCTTAAGAAATAAGTTAAAGTGTTAATAATAAAAATTTTAATTATGAAAAGTAATGTTGAGTTAAGGATTGAATATTCTGATAGTTATGATTTTTATTGGAGTTATCCGTGTTAATTATGGATATTAAAGAGTCAAGTTATGATTATCAGTGAGTTTAGTTGTTATTTATCAAGATAAAGGTATAACAAGGTGCTATAAATAAAATACGTATGATTATTACGGTAATTCTGATTCCGAGGACGGAATCCTGTTAAGGGGGGAAGAATGTGAGGAGTCGAATTTTCGAAATTTTCTTAATAAAATTAAGTAGGAATTTAATTAACAAAATTATCAAGTTTGTTTAAATTATTGGTCAATTATATATTTTATGTGATTTAAAGTGTGTGATGGGATTTAATTGGTAAATTAAATCTGTACAGAGATGGTGATAAATTGTGTTGAATTAAAAAGTAAATAAATTGTTTAAAAATAATTTATTAAGTTTTGTCGAAATTGCATATAATGGTGCAATAAAATTGTACAATTAAATTATTGTGGAGATATAGAAATTATTATAGTGTGATGTGGTATTGTGAGATATAAAAATTAGATATATATATATATATATATATATATATATATATATATATATATATATATATATATATATATATATAAATGTGTATGTTTAATTGATAATTATAAATTCCATTAATTATGAAAATAAAAGGATTAATATTTAAATTAATTCGGAAATTTATGAAAAGTTAATGAAGGAGTTAGTAAAATGGTAATTATTGATTTTAGATTTAATCTATAATTATGGAGGAAGTTTAGAGATTCATTAAAAAAAAGAAAAAAAGAAGAAAAGTAATTATATAAATTATATAATAATAAATTATATAATTTATATAAGGAAATTAAAGTAAAGTATGAAGAAAATAATAATTATATAAATTATATAAGAATAATTATATAATTTATATAAGGTGATTAAATTGAATAAGGATGGAAGAAAGTTTTTATAAATTGTATTTTAGATGAAATGAAAATTATATAAGGAGAAAGTAATTATTTAAATTATATAATTTATATAAGAAAAGTTAATATAAATAGTAAAGAAATGAAAAATAAATGAGAAGAATGAATGTTTTAATTTATTAAAAATTATGTTTATGTATAATGGAATTTTTATGATTTTTATGGAGGATAATATTTCAGAAACGTGAACATGTTAGTGTAACATGTTGTCCATGTAACGAAGTGAAAAAGTATGAAAAATAATTTTTATATGATATATCAATTATTTTATGAATTTTGGAGGTATAAATTACCTTATATAATTACATACATGTTATTATGCGTGTACAAAATTTATCAAATATTGTACCTTAAAAGGGTATAAATATTATTTATAAATCATGTTATGATTTTTGGTGAATTAAAATAAATATTTTATATAAAATATTTATTACACGAAATAATTATGTAATGTATAAAAATACTTCATTATGCTTGATTTTTTTCTTGGAAAATCCGAAACATAGTCGGTTGCATGGAGTAAGGTCGGTGGAATTGTGAACTTTTCCAACTTGGTTAAGTACTTTTGTATTATAAAGGAAAAACAAAAGAAAGAAAAAATGCAATAAACACAAACATAACTCTCTCTCCATTTTATACCCTCCGAACACCACCACTTTGCCACCACCGGAAAATTACATAGCCACCAAGAGGGAGGAATCTTTGGTGCCATACAAGTGAGAACAAGTTTCATAAGAAGGATATCAAGCGTTGAAGGTATAAAAATTAATTTTTTTGATTATTTTGGTATTTATGATGATAAAATAATTTTGTGAAAAATTAGAAAATAATTAGAATAATTATTCTAAATAAATTTTAGATGTATATATATGGATTATATGATTTTTAGAATTTTTATTTTGTGAATTTTATGTACAAAAATGGTGTTTTGGGTGGTTGCCTGGCTACTGTTTGCGGCAGGAGGAAGAAGAAAAAGAAATGCCACCCGCGCATTGTGCAGCGGCCAATTTCTTTCAGAGTCAGGGCCAAAACGACGGCGTTTTGGGCGTTGAAAGGGGAATGTCGCGCCATATGCGGCAGCCAATTTCTTGCCAGGCCAAACGACGTCGTTTGGCTGGTGTAGGCGGAAGAAGCCGCACGCAATGCGCAGCGGTCGGACACGCGGTGAAATTACTAGCATGCCCCTGGCCTTTTAAGTTAATTACCGACGTGTCCTTTGACCTCGAGAAAATACGGTGTTGCCCCTGAGCTTTCCGGAAAATGCCAAATGTGTCCTTAAGGTCGCGAAAATTATCAAAGTGCCCTAGAAATTAGTTTTTAATTAAATAAATGTCTAAAAATTGTTTAAAAATTATAGTAAAATACTAAAAATATAGAAATGATATTTGGGCATTAAATTTAATACTTTTGTAAAAATATTAAATATTGGGGATTAATATTTAAATATTTTAAATATTAATCTATTAAGTTTAAAAGTTAGAAAATGATTAAATGAAATTCCGGACAAGAAAATATGCTACATTTTGTCTGATGAGCCGAGTTGTCTGCACTGTATGTGTTTTATATTAAGAGACAGGGTTAATATAATTAACCATATTAATTAATAATTGACCGGTACCCTAAAAAACAAACTATTGGGTATGGTTAATGACATTTTAAATGATATTAATTAAGTGAATTGATATCATGAGAGGATAAATAATTATTAATTAATTATTTTATGGTCATAGGTTGTTCGAGAAAGGGTTTTGAGCTACTAATTTAGCAATTGGACGTCAAGGCAAGGTCTTTAGTACTTTTAAGTTAAATGTTTGTCTGTTATGATATGTAATTCTTGTTTCAAATGCATATAAATTATGTGTTATGTGATCTGTGGATAATATGACAACGATGTGTACTTTGTGCTGTAATATGAATGTATATGAGATATAATGCTTAAGTAGAAGCACAACACATGATGTATAACACACACAGAGAGCATGCTATGCTATGTGCTACGTGAAGCATGAAAGGTGTAAACTGTTGAACTTGCTGAGCCGTTGTGCTCATTACTTGCATAATATACATTTTTGCAGGTAAAAATATAAATTTCAAGAATATCGGATTATGTTAGAGATGGATCAACTTAGAAGGTTGTAAATAAAATTGTTATATGCAATGTGGTAAATTGCAAAGTTTATATCAATGTTTCGTATGTACATATATGTTGGATCCGGATAAGGCGAATAGAGTTAAATTGTGTACTGTGATTACTCAATGTAGTTGTTACCTTAAAAACTATTATATGTCTAATTATGGATTATGAAACAAAGAAAATTGTATGGATATGAACAATATTAAATTGTGAATGTTGAACTTTATGACACTAGTAATAGAAAGAAAAAGTAAAGGTTGCGATCCAGGGACTAGGATCGAGACAATAAGTTTTAAATGTCAAATATTTTAATACAATGATAGAGAAAAGAGAAAAATTTATACTGAAAAATATGGTAATTGATGACTATAGAGTCAATTAATGGATTACATGAAGTGATTAAAGATTTATTAATGAATCGAAATTTGGACGTTAAGGAAATAATGTTTAATAAACATGAAATTTAAGGTAATAAGGTTGGTCGAATTTCGGGGTCGTTACAAAAATCATATTAAAGGACTTGAAATTAAAACTTTTCCCAATGGTTTAGCTAAATATTTTCACTTCCGTTTTAATTAAGTAATTATTTTGAATCGTTAACCGAGAATTTTTTATAGTATTTATATGCACCTCTCGATGATCATATAAACAAATCCCCAATCTGACACTAAGGTAACAGAAAAAGGAAGGAGCATCCTAGCTAACTAACTCACTATATCTCTATGTGAATTAAATTAAATAGGATTTTAAATTCAGATTATCTCTTTAGCTACATATGGCATATATGTATATCTCTATCATGTACACAAATTATGTTTCCATCTCATGCAGAATACACAATCATATGCTATCATATTCAGATCTAAACCTATATTCCATATCTTAATTTCATATAAATTATCACGGTTATTACTGGCCAGGCAATTAAGCAATTAAAACAAAATATGATAAACGATTCAATAATAATCAGCTATAATTAAAAAGGCAATAATTAATTTAAACTACCCATTAGGTTTCATTATAATCTTAAAACAAATTTAGTTCATAATTAAACTATAATTCATCATCCATAAATAATTTAGCATCTTAAGATTACAAAATTTAAAGAGAGAGAAAAGAGATCAAAAATGTTAATTTTTGCTCCCTAATTCAATCTTGAAGTCTTGTTATCCTTCGTGATTCCTTATTGCTTTAATCCTTTTTCCTTATTTGATTCTTGATCTCTAGGTATTTTCGGCGGCCTTTTAGTTTCCTACTTATATCCCATACAAAATACCCTAGAAAAAGCCTTTAAGGGTCCATATCATATCATGATTAATAAAATTTTGCATCCATTTTTTTCAGATCGCAACGCAGCTGCCCTTCTCCTAGCGCATCTGCACTGTCATTCAAATAGACCCAACACATTTGCGCTCTAAGACACTAATTCTGCCCAAATTTTTGTACTTTCAGCCTAACTGCTCTCATGCCCAACACATCTTCACCGCTTGGATTCTTAAAAATTACCATTTTACCCTTGGATCCATTTTCATGCAAAATAAAAGAAAAAAACAAAAAATGAATAAACACAAACATAAAACTAAATGAGAACTCACAATTTATCAAGCTAAAAACACTCAATTCGTAGGTATAAAACCCACTCATTAAATACCCTCAAACTTAACTATTTGCTTATCCTCAAGTAAAAAAATAAGAACATAAACTATAAAAACCGACTCTAACAATTAAATACTTGAGCAATAAATCAATAACCATCCAAAAGATAGCCTCAAAGATTTTTACCTAATAACTCAACATCAACTTCAAAATCATGTAATGTTACAAACTCTAACATATTCACCAGTCTTACTTCAATCATGATCGTTTTTGCTTGTGTTACTCCAAATGTATCAAACTAGCTTTAAACTCAATTCAGCTCATTTAATCAAATGCCACGTAAAAGATACTAAACACTCTATTCACTTAATTTTAACATATCTCAGAGCTAATACAGGTAAAACAAAAATTAGAGGATCCAAAAGTATTTCTACATATTTTTCCTATTTTGTTCCTTTTTTTTTCTTTTCATGTGAGTACGTTTTGTACTCCGTCTCACTTTCTTTTTGCATTATTGACTTGTGTAATATCTAATTTTCTTAGGCTTTTCAGAGTTACTCATGTAATGAGCGTTTGACCAATAACTCCCAAACTAGACAGCTTTAGGGTACTTAGTGTAGAGACACCCCTAAGAACCTATTAACTCTAGCAACAAAGGCCACAAAATTAGACTAGTCAAGCTTTATTTTACTTATATTTTAATATTTTTCCTTTTAAATTCCCAACCTTATTCTTCCTATATTACACTTCAAGATATGATCAAACTAGTGATAGAAAATATTAATATCTTTCACAAGCAACTAACCACATAAACTGCCTTGAAGTTAAAACTAGCTCAAACACATAGATATGTGCTTAATTATTTAAAGGATCATAACCAAAGTAATAACCAACAAATAGCTAAAATTCAAACAAAGCAATAATTTACCAATTTCCAACAAGTTATTAAGCAAAATCAAATTTCATCATTGGCCATAAATTCAAAACCAATTAACTCATTGCTCAAGTAACTTAACTTAAAACAAGAAAACAAAACACAACCTAAACTACCTCATTTTCGTAGGTAACACAATTGTACTTAACATGTGCAATAAGTCTTTAAACTCTAATGTTACCCTAAGTGGACGAGTTGTATCTCGTGAGAGTTTATAATGAATTTAGTTTGCTATTTTCAGTCATGATGGGTTTTTCAGGCTGACTGATGAAGTTTGATGCTCAATTTTTCCACCCCAATAGTGTTGGACTCGCTGCCCGTTCACATTAAATCCTTCATTTCACTTGTAATCCATGACTTCAATCGCTCTATGTAGGAATACTTTAAGAATAACATATGGACCCGATCGTCTAGACTTGAAATTTCTCAGAAATTGTTTCAACAGTGAATTGTAGAGTAGGACAGCCTAGTTAGGTTCAAATTTTCGCTCAAGTATTCTCTTGTCATGCCATCTCTTGAATTTTTCCTTGTAAATATTTACATTGTCATATTCTTGGAGATAAAACTCATCCATCTCATTGAGTTGTAAGAGGTGTTTTTCACCCATAATATTCAAATCAAAGTTTAGCTTTTGGATGGCCTAGTATGCATTATGCTCCAGCTTAACAGGAAGATGACATGCGTTGCCATACACTAGACGATATGATGACATCCTAGTTGGAGTTTTATACGCCATCCGATAAGCCCATAATGCATCGTTGAGCTTGATTAACCAATCTTTTTTTGTTGGGATTCACCATTTTCTCCAGGATTCCCTTTATTTCTCTATTTGATATCTCTGCTTGGTCACTTGTTTGAGTATGATAAGTTGTGGCTATTTTATGAGTAACCCCATACTTAGCAAGGAGGGCTTCAAATTGTTTGTTGCAAAAAATGTGATCATTTGTCGCTAATTATTACCCGTGGTGTGCTAAACCCTGTGAAGATGTTTCGTCGGAGAAATTTTATCATCACATTTACATCATTCGTAGGTAATGCAACTGCTTCTACCCACTTAGAGATATAGTCCACTGTATATATAGATTATTGAAAGACGATGGGAAAGGCCCTATAAAGTTTATACCCTATACATAAAAAATTTTAACTTCTAAAATGTTATTGAGTTGTATTTCGTGTCTCCTTTAAATATTGCCAACTTTTTGGCATTGATCACACCTCGACACAAAAAAATGGGCATCTTTCAAGATAGTAAGCTAATAAAAACCTAATTGAAGAACTTTAATACATGTTCTCTCTTTTCCATAATGTCCTCCATAAACTGAAGTATGGCAATGGTGAAGTATATTTTCTAGTTGTTCTTAGGGTACACGCATTCTCACCATCTGATCTGTGCATTACTTGAATAAGAAGGGCTCATTTCAAATGTAGTACTTCACATCTTTTATGACTTTCTTCCTTTGTTGTCTTGTCAATTCAGAGGGAAACACCTTACACACAATCTAGTTTATAAAATCTTTATCTGCATTCCATAGCACTTCTTGATAGACATAAAATAACTGTTCATCTGGAAACTTCTCATTAATCATGGTATCATATCCCTTTTTCTACTTTGAGTTCTCTAATATGGATAAGTGGTCCGCCACTTGATTCTCTGTCCCTTTTATGTCTCGAATTTCTAAATCAAACTCTTGAAGTAGTAGGATCCATCTAATCAAACACAGGTTGACATCCTTCTTAGAGATCAAATACTTTATAGCCAAGTGATCCGTGAAAGTAATAACTTTGGTGCTAATGAGATAAGAGCGAAATTTATCAAAGGCATATACTACTTCAAGTAGCTCTTTCTAAGTGGTCGTATAATTCAACTAGGTGTCCGATAATGTCATGCTAGCATAATATATAGCATGGAATACCTTTTCTTTCATTGGCCTAAGACCGCACCAATCGTAAAGTCGCTAGCGTCATACATTAACTCGAAGGGCAGACTCCAATCTGGTGCAACTATTACTTGAGCAATGATTAGCTTCTTTTTCAGCACTTCGAATGCTTGCAGGCATGCCTTGTAGAAATTGAGGGATACATCATTCTAAAACAAATTACATAGTGACTTAATAATCTTTGAGAAGTCTTTGATGAACCTCCTATAGAATCTCGTATGACCTAGAAAACTTCGAACTCCCTTTATAGATGACGGTGGTGGCATATTTTTAATTGTTTTGATCTTGGCTTTGTCTACCTCATTCTCCTTTTTAGAAAGCTTATGCCTTAAAATAATACCCTATTGAACCATAAAGTGACATTTTTCCCAATTCAAAACCTAATTTATCTCAATATAACATTTTAGCACAAGAATTAGGTTCTCCAAGCATAAGTAAAAAGAATACCCAAATACTAAAAAATTATCCATAAATACCTCAAGGTTGTGCTCGACCATGTCGAAGAAAATTGCCATCATACATCGTTGAAAAGTTACAGATGCATTACATAATCCAAAGGACATCCTTCTAAAAGCAAAAGTTGTGCGCGGGTAAGCGAATGCCATATTCTCTTGGTCTTCCGATGCAATATCAATTTGATTGTAACCTAAATACCAGCTCAAAAGGAAGTAGAACTCATGTCCAACATCTGATCAATGAGAGGTGGCGAAAAGTGATCTTTACGGGTGGCTTTATTTTGTTTCTTATAGTCTATGCATAATCGCCAATTCGTAACTGTCCTTATTATAATTAATTCGTTATTTTCATTAGCTACTGACGTCATTCCTCCTTGCTTCGGTACACACTGAACTGGATTCACCCATAAGCTGTTTGAGATAGGATAGATAATACTTGCATCGTGCCATTTGATAATCGCTTTATTGACCACCTTTTTCATAATTGGGTTCAATCTATGTTGTTTCTCAATGACGGGTTTAGCATCATCATCAAGGAGAATATTATGCATATAAAATGATGGATTAATTCCTTTTATATCTGCTAAAATCCACCCCAAAGCTGATTTATACTTTCTGAGTACTTGTATAAGCTTACTTTCCTGTAGTTCATTAAGGGATGCTGAAATAATCATAGGAAAAGTGGATGAATTACCTAAATAAACATATAGCAGATGGTTTGGAAGAGGCTTCAGTTCCAATGTAGGTGGTTCCTCCAACGATGATTTTGCACGAGACGTAAATTTCCCTAAATAATCCAAAGGTTTAAACTACTTCTTGCTGATGCTAAATTGAGATGAAACATCCAATAACTGAGTATATTCTAGCAAAGTTGGATCAACTGAAGTGGACTCACTAGCAATTAGGGTTTCCAGAGGATCCGAATTAAGATTTTTCATGAGTATATCTTTGATTGCCTCTTTTACCACATCCATTCAAAAACATTTTTCAACTTAGTTAGGGAATTTCATTGCCTTGAAATCATTGAATGTTACCTCTTGGTCTTGGACGCGCATGGTTAACTCACCTTTTTGTACATCAATGAGTGTTCTCCTTTTAGCCAAAAATGGTCAGCCAAGAATAATCGATATGACACAATCCTCCTTAAAGTCAAGTACATAAAGTCTGTTGGGAATATAAATTTATCCACTTTGACTAACACATCTTTAATTATTCCCTCCAAATACATAAGAGATCTATTCGTCAGCTACAATGTCACATTTATGGGGACTGCCTCCCTTAAACCCAACTGCTAATAAATAGACAGAGGCATAAAATTTATACATGCACCTAAGTTACATAGGCAATAAATAAAGAACTAGCTCCGAATGGTTCGAGCAACGGTGAAGTTATCTAGATCTTTAAGCTTTAGTGGTAACTTCTTTTGCAGAATTACGTTTCACACCTCCGTTAGGGCCACTATCTCAAAGTCACCTACCTTTCTTTTCCTTGATAGGATGTCCTTTATAAACTTCACGTAGTTAGGAATTTACTCCAATGTGTGTGACGCCCCCAAATTCAGGCTCCTGGAACCTTGAATTTGGTGTTCACTATTCATAATATCGCATACATTAATCACTACCCAGAATTACCATTAATATACATTACATATGCTAATCTCCAACAAAATACATCTCTCACACTCCCAGGGTCATTAACCTTTACATACATATAACATTACTAAGATAACATTTCCTATCTACAGTCACAACAAAGATTTAAGACTACCGGCTGGGGACAACACATCAATTTCTTCAGTTCGATATCTTTCCTTTGCCTTTGTCTTTCTTATCTAGATTCTCGGGTTTTACATCTTTGTCTGCGACATTTTAAGCAAGTAAAAGCGAGCAACTAAAGTGCTCAGCAAGTATAATGAACAGAATAACGATATATTATGAGAATCAGAATTTATACCAATAATGTAACATTAATTCAATTGAAAGGAAAGAGAATAATTGCAGGAATTATCTTTTAAAACATGATACAAATGAATTAAACTGAGTGTCACAAGACCATTGAACATAGGTTAATCAATATTGATAACCCGTTTATGTCATAAAGACCATAAAACCTTAAACCCGTACTCGAGGTGATCAGCCTCTCGTACCTATGACTGTGCACATCATATTACCGCATATCGCGGGGGATCGGAATTTAAAGCATCCGACAAGCTATACCCCTGGAATAGGGTTGTTCATCTCAGTTTCTAGGAGTCCTCACCAAAACAATTTGGTTTGGCTCAGCACAAAACAATATAGAATAATTTGAAATTCAATGGTATCAAAAGTCTAGCCGAACAAATGGTCTAGACTCATAATTATTAATTCATTGACAACAATTATATTTCGTTATGAACGACATTTATGAATATATGTATGTAACAAAAGAGATTTTTCATTGAATAATCCTCAATATCACTGAAATCAATATTCGATAAAATGGGATAAAGATGAAACTTTAGGAAATAATGCTCAATAAATATTTTAATAGCTAACACATGATTAATGGTTCAAAGTTAGGGTTTAGGAACTTGCCTCGATATCCGTTTACTATGTTAACTGCTAAATTTTCCTTTCCTGAACACCCTATAATAATAACATAATCAAATAATAATAATTTAGTAACTCGAGATATTAATATATATAATTAATATCACTCATAACCTAATTATTCTACCCATCGGCTCTATATGGGTATTTAAAATTAATTATAACCTATTTTGGTTATTAATCCTAATTATGTTATTTTAATTCCCATTATTAAATATTTAATAATTAATTGGAATTATTCCTCAAAATTGGAAAATTGTTAAATTTAATTTATAAAACATTTTTATACATTTTTCTGATTTTATATAATTTTCATATAATTTTTATTAATTTTTAAACATTTATTTTAATTAAATTCACTTTCAATGGCATTTTCGTAAATAACTTGAAATCCGGAACCAGGGGCAAAACGGTAAATTCGCGGAAAAATCGGTCGGCCGAGCGTTGCGCGCGCCGCCCTCTTATCCAACCAAAACAACGTCGTTTTTCGCTGTCTCCGGAAACTTGTCGCCGCGCAAGGCGCGACCTGCTTTTTTTTTTCTGCCCAAAACGGCGTCGTTTAAGGGCCGGTTTCGGAAAAAAAATTTTGGCCGCGCGCAATGCGCGGACGACTAAATTTTTTTTCTTCCTCTTTCCTGCGAACACAGTAGCCACGCCAAACCATTTTCCAACAATTTCCGGTATTATTTCCAACATAAAACTATACTAAATATCATATAATTCATCCATACACATCATAAAAATATATAGAACCATTATATAATTATTTACAATTTTTTCATATAATTATTTTATCTCCACAAATACTTAAATAAATCAATAAAAATGATTTTATACCTTCTTTTGAGGCTTTGTATGCACCCGGATAGCTCCAATTATTTTTCTTGTCGGCGATAATGGTGGTTGTGGGTGGCGGATGGTGGTGACGGAGAAGAAAAGAAAAAGATAAAGAGAGATGGTTTGGTTTGTTTGATTTGCTAAGTGACTATTGTTGTTATATTATTATTATATATTCTATATATAAATAACCTGGCCAACTTTGCATTTTTAATTCCTCACTTGATTCCACCGACTTACTTAAGTCGGTGAGAAAAAAAATCTCCATGCATGTGTATTTTTAATACATTACGCAATTAATTTGGGTAATAAATATTTTATATAATGTATATAAAATATTTATTTTAAATTACCAAAATTCATAAAATAATTTATAAATAATATTTATATATTTTTGGGGTACTTTATTTGATAAATTTTGTACACGTATAAAGACATGCATGTAACTATATGAAGTATTTTTTACTTCCAAAATTAATAAAATAAGTTACATAATTTAATAAAATTTATTTTCCTATGTTTCAACTTCATTACATATACATTACGTAAATATACATGTATTTTCTATTACTACATAATATATACATAAATTTACTTATTATATATATTATGTATTATAACAATTTTTCTTACATGCATAATTCATAAAACATTATATCTCATAAAAATAGAAATAATTCTATTTTTCATAAACATAATTTATTTTATTAAAAATAACAATCATTCATATTTCTTTATTATTCTTTTCACCACTTTATATATTTTATATAAACTATACAATATAAATTTTGTATAATTTATATAATTATTAACCTTTTCTATAATAAATTTATTTTCTTGTATAAATTATATATTACCCTCATATAATTTATATAACCAAAATTCCTTCACACATAATTATATTACCTTATATAAAATTTACATATTTATTTCTATATATATTTTATATACGTAATTCCTTTCTTAATAATTTCCAAATTTCCTCATAATTATAAATTAATCCATGATCAATAATTTTGTCTTCATTAATTACCTCATTAACTTTAATTTAATTCAAGATTAGTTTTCAATATTCATCCTCTTTTCATTAACATATATCATTAAATTAATAACCGTAATAGAATATACATCCATGATTAATTTACATAATTCACATTAATTATGAGGACAAATAACTAAAATACACACATTTTATTTATTTAAACTTTTTACACGTCATAATATCCTGGATATTACATGCTTCCCCCCTTATAAAAATTCCGTCCCGGAATTTCTACATTAACTATTCAAATAAATGGGTATAATTCTTTCGCATTTTCTCCTCTAATTCCCAAGTGACTTCTTCAATGTTATGATTTCGCCATAACACTTTAACAGAAGGAATCACTTTATTTCTTAAGACTTGCTTTTTCCTATCTAATATTTGGACAGGAATTTCTTCATAAGTTAAATCCCTCTCTATCTGAATTGGTTCATATGCTATGACGTGCTTATAATCTGGCTTGTACGGTCGTAGCACTGACACGTGAAAAACATTGTGTATGTGCGCAAACTCTGGAGGTAAAGCCACTTCATAAGCTACTTCCCCAACTTTTCTTAATACTTCAAACGGTCCAATAAATCTAGGGCTTAATTTACCTTTCTTTTCGAATCGGATTTTTCCCTTCCATAGAGACACTTTAAGAAACACATGACTTCCCACTTCAAAATCTCGACTTTGCCTATGCAAATCTGCATACTTTTTCTATCGATCTTGGGCTGCCACTAACCGGGTCTGTATCAACCGGACTGTATCTGCCGTCTGTTGAACCAGTTCGGGCCCTAGTAATTGACGTTCGCCCACTTCATCCCAACACAAAGGAGTTCTACATTTTCTTCCATATAAAGCTTCATAAGGTGGCATTCCTATACTTGCGTGGTAACTGTTGTTGTACGCAAATTCCACCAAAGGTAGGTGATCATCCCAACTCCCTTTGAAGTCCATAACACAGGCCCGCAACATATCTTCCAGGGTTTGTATTGTTCTTTCGCTTTGACCATCGGTTTGAGGATGGTAAGCCGTACTCAACCTCAGTTGTGTTCCTAATCTCTCTTGTAGACTTCTCCAAAATTTTGATGTAAATCGCGGATCACGATCTGACACAATTGACACTGGTACTCCGTGTCTTGATATTACTTCTTTAATGTAGATTCTAGCCAATTGATCCAAATTGTATTTGATCTTAATTGACAAGAAATGGGCCGACTTTGTTAATCTATCAACGACCACCCATACAGCATCGTAACCCTTTTGAGTAGTCGGAAGTCCTACTACAAAATCCATGGTAATATGCTCCCATTTCCATTCTGGAATTTCAAGAGGTTGTAACAGCCCACTTGGTCTCTGATGCTCAGCTTTGATCCGCTGACACGTCAAGCATCGACTTACATAATCCGTAATTTCTTGTTTCATGTTTGGCCACCAAAAATGTTTTCGTAAATCTTGGTACATTTTTGTGCTTCCTGGGTGAATTGAGAATTTTGAACTATGTGCCTCTTGTAATATCTCCTCCTTCAATTCAACTAATGCTGGTATCCAAATTCGCCCCTCAAATCTTAATACTTCATTATTATCCATCTGAAATTTTACTTCATTACCTGAGGTAATCCTATTCCTGACCTGGATACATTCGTCATCGGTTAATTGGGCCTCCTTCACCTTGTCTAACAACGTTGGTTGCATCTCTACAACAAATAACATCTCATCTGTTTCAGAGGGGTACTTCACTTCAATTTCCAACTTTGTCATTTCCTGAATTAGTTCATCCTGAACAGTTAATTTCATCAACTTTTCTCTCTCCTTTCTACTTAAGGCGTCAGCTGATACATTAGCTTTTCCTGGATGATAGAGGATTTCACAATCATAATCCTTTATCAATTCCAGCCACCTCCTTTGACGCATGTTCAACTCATTTTGCGTGAAGATATATTTTAGACTTTTGTGATCTGTATATATCTCACATTTTTCCCCATAAAGATAATGTCTCCATATTTTTAATGCAAAAACTACTGCTGCCAATTCCAAATCATGCGTCGGATACCCCTTCTCATAATCTTTCAACTGTCGAGATGCATATGCAATAACCTTTCCATTTTGCATAAGCACACAACCTAATCCTTTATGAGAAGCATCACTATATACCACAAAATTTCCAGTTTCATCAGGCAAAGTTAACACCGGGGCTTCACTTAGCCTTTTCTTTAACTCACAAAAACTTTCTTCACATTTATCGGTCCACACAAACTTCACGGACTTTCTAGTTAAATTGGTTAGCGGAGTTGCTATCTTAGAGAAATCTTGAATAAATCGTCGATAATAACCCGCTAAACCTAAGAAACTTCTTACCTCCGTTGGTGTCTTTGGTTGTTCCCAAATAATTACAGCTTCAACCTTTACAGGGTCCACAGTAATTCCATCTTTATCAATAACATGACCCAAAAAGTGAACTCTTTGCAACCAGAATTCACACTTCGAAAATTTGGCATATAACTTTTCTTTTCTCAAAGTTTCCAACACTATTTTTAAATGGTCAGCATGTTCTTCCTGAGACTTAGAATACACTAGAATATCATCTATGAACACCACTACAAATTTATCCAAATAGGGTTTAAAAATCCTATTCATCATATCCATAAATGCCACTGGTGCATTTGTTAGTCCAAACGGCATAACCAGAAACTCGTAATGACCATAACGAGTTCTGAATGTTGTTTTTGTCACATCCTCCTTTCTTATTTTCAACTGATGATACACTGACCGAAGATCAATCTTTGAAAAATACTTTGCTCCCTTCAACTGATCAAAAAGATCATCAATCCTTGGCAATGGGTATTTATTCTTGATGGTCATCTTATTTAACTCTCTATAATCAATACATAACCGTAGAGTTCCATCATTCTTCTTAACAAATAGCACTGGTGCTCCCCATGGAGACACACTTGGCTGAATAAACTTCTTATCTAATAGTTCCTGTAGTTGTTTCATCAACTCTTTCATTTCCACTGGGGCCATTCTATACGGAGCCTTAGATATTGGAGTTGTTCCTGGTGCTAAATCAATCATAAATTCGATTTCCCGATCTGGTGGAAGACCAGGTAAGTCATCCGGGAACACATCGGGAAATTTGTTCATTACCGGTATTTCTCCCATTTTCATCTCACCTTTTTCGGTATCTATCACATACGCTAAGTATCCCGTGCCTCCCTTCCTTAACGCCTTACTAGCTTGCATGACTGACAGACAACTAAATTGTTTTGGTAATTTGCTACCATAAAATACTATTTTCGACTTTTTAGGAGTCTGTAAAGTTACGCACTTCCGTTGACAATCTATCATCGCTTTATGGTTATACAACCAATCCATCCCTAGGATGACATCAAATTCCCTAAGACGTATTGAAATTAAATCCACATACAACTTATGTTTTCTTATCACCATAGGGCAATGTTTATGCACATGATTAACAGGTATCACTTCCTTATTTGCAATTTCTATATTCAAGGGTTGTTCTAAGTTTTCATGAGTCAACCCTAGTCTTCTAGCAAATTCATCAGAAATAAACGAGCACGTAGCACCTGAATCAAAAAGCACACATGCATTAGTATTGCAAATTGAAATGGTACCTGACACCACATCCTTAGATCTTTCCGTATCCTGCACTGTCATATTAAAAGTTCGAGTGGTAGGACGACCTGGTGGAGTTGGTGCGAGGAGTGTCAGTTTCCCTCCACTTGTTACCTCCATCGTCTTCTTTGGACAATTACGAGCAAAATGATCTGCTACTCCACAGTTATAACATCCGGTTTTCTTCAATTTTGGGTAATTTGGTGCAATGTGTCCCTCTTGCTGATACTTATAACATACCTTCTTTCCTTTCAGACAAACCCCAGAATGATTCTTCCCACAACTGCTACACGGCTCAACTTTCTTCTTTACATCTCCGGATTTGTTCCCGGAGATGTTGGTACTACCACTCCACTTTTTCTTGCTAGGAGGGTTGGTGCTACTACCACTTCCCCCCCTTGGAATCTCCTTCATTCTTTCTTTTCTTTTGCTCCTGATGATATTTCGTAATAGCTTCACTACCTCCCTCGGCCAAAATTGCCTTTTCCAACACGTCGGCATATGTTGTTGTCTGAAACATATTCACCTTGCTATAAATCCAGGGCTTCAATCCCTGTTCAAATCTTTTGGCTTTCCGCTCTTCTGTATTGACCTGGTATGGGGCAAACCGGGCCAATTCATTAAATTTGGCAGCATATTCAGCTACTGACATGTTATTATGTTTTAATTCCAGAAATTGAATCTCCAACTTGTTCTGCATACTAGTGGGAAAATAATTTTCGAAAAATAGTTCCTTAAACCTCTTCCAAGGAACTATTTCTCCCGCCTCTCTACTCCGATTTGCTTGCCACCAGTGGGCAGCTTCTCCTTTCATCATGAAGGTCGCAAAAGCAGTCTTCTGCTCCTCAACTACTCGAACCACCTCAAAAACCCTTTCCATCTCCATAATCCAAGTTTCAGCTTCTATAGGGTTTATAGAGCCCTTAAATTCTGGTGGTCCAGCTAGTTTAAAATCTTTAAAATTTGCAAAATTTAAGGGTTGGGTATTCTGTTAAGCAGGAACTGGGTTCCTAGTTTGCATTGCACCTGCTGGTAAATCTACTAACCTTTGTACTAGATTAACTGGGACTGTTTCTGGTTCTATTCTTGTACCTGTCCCAGTAACTTCATTCACTGATTCTTCTTGTGCTCTTCTAGCAGGTCTACCTCTCTTTGGCGGCATTCTGAAATATAAACTTATATTAATTTTCATTACTATTTTTACAATATAAAATTTAAAACTAGCAATTGATATCAAAACATACCAGCCTTCCAATATTTACATTAACAACCAACTATTTTACAAGATACATGCATACCCCAGATCACACATACATCCTATTTACATATCATATCCCTGTTATTTACATCAAAAGTAGGGTTTCATACTATTTATATAAACATCAATGTATACATCAAAATCACAATATTCCACATTCCACGGGTTCATTGCTCTCCTCATTGCATCTTCAAATTCTTGTCTTATAATGTTGATCGCCACATCACGATCAATGTCTCGCCAATACTGACCTTCCTCTACTCGAAAACATCGAATCCTGTGTTGTGCCCTTTCCGATGCACATTTAAAAGCATACTCCATATCATCCATTTTTACTTGTTTAGCTCTCACCTCGTTTCTGTGAGGCTTACTTGCCTAGTCGCTCTTCCCCAAGCATTCTCAATTCTCGTCCTATCTGCCACCTCTCTATTCAACCTATTAACCAGAATCTGTCTTTCTATAGACAATTCTTCTATTCTATGTTCGGCTTGGCCCAGTTTATTTACTGCCTCATTTTTCTGTTGGGTAAGGACCTAGAGTTCTTCCTCTCTTTGCTGTGAAACAACATTTTGAGCTACAGCTTGGGCTTCTAACTCATGTACTTGGTGTGTAAGATCGGCCACCTGAATCTCTAAACCATTTATAGTGTCTATAGCATTAGCTATTAATTCTTCATTTGGGTCTAAGTTTTCGGGAGGAGTACCTGTAATGTCCGAGAATTTCCACGTCATTATTAATTAAATTAATAATTTAATTTCTAACGAGTTAGTTTTACGAGATTTTTTTTTTTTTTTAATCTTTTTATGTGATTAATTAATTACGTGATTAATTGATTATGTAATTAATTACTAGAATTAATTAAAGGGGGTCACTAATATGTTATTAAATTAGTGATCAAACCCTAAAGTTTTAATATCAAAATAATTGTTAAGTTGCTTATTAATTAAATATTCAATTAAATTGAATATAATGAGTGAATTAAATTTTATAGATTAATTAATATGATTATTGATTAATGAGAACAAGGAGAAATATTAATAATAATAATTATTAGTCCATTTAGTAATTCAATATTAATGGATTAGGTAATTAATTAACCAATGGGTATTTATTTTCGATCCAATCATGTGCCACTTGGAAATTTAAAATGGGTATCTTAATACATTAATTAAAGCAATTATTTTGGGACAAATTTCCTTGTGGTCGTGGACAAGGGAGATGAGTACTAAGTTGTTTTGAATTTCTTTAAATGAATAAATAGTGTATTGGTCCATTTTGCTTCCTTTTCATTTAATAACTATTAATGTAATACTTGGGACAAGATTTTTGGGACAAAGTCCCTCACCAGCCGCATGGAAGGAATAATGCATAGCATGGTATTTTTTTTAATTCTTTGATTAAATAAAGGAGTAGTTACTTGGGAGCATGGTGTAGTCAATTCATAGCTTCTTGTTTTCTTTAGCATATTAATAGAATAAATCAATTTGATATGGAGGGGAAGTGGTTGAGGCTGCCACGTTCAGTAAAGGAAATCCGGAGATTGTGATGGTTGCTTGTTGGTTAATTTCATGTGTAGTCCTTTTGGAATTCCTTTAATAATTTAATATAGTAAGGTGATCAAAAGTTGCTCATCAATTCCCCTTTTTGTGATCAGCCGCATGGAAGGTTTGAAAGGAGCTAGAGTTGCTTTTGTGTACTATTAAGCAAATAGTGAAGAAGTACTCCTTGTATATTAATTAATTCCTTTTTGGAACAATTAAAATAACACAACACCTTGGGAGAGAAAAGCCATCAGCCGTGTACACAAGGAAGGAGAGGACTAGTGTGTGTTGGAAATTTTAATTGTTTATTTGGTTGCTTGCTCTTGAGCCTTGTGTAGCTTTTCCCACAAAATCCTCAACCACTTTGGTACTATGTGAAGAGAAATGATGTTAGGATAAAAATAAAAATAAAAACCTTTGGATATTATGTAGCTTGCTCATCTATAAATAGAGCTAAGTGAAATGAAGAAGAAGTTTACTTCATTTTATTCTAAGTGTTGAGAAGTCTAGAGAGAGAGCTTGAGAGAGTAAGAAAGTAATTGTGAGCAAAATATTTGGGAGAAAAAGAGAAGGAGCTTGGATTGTTCATGCCTTCAAGCCTTATCAACTACTTTGGAAGAAAAAGAAAAATAGCCACCAAATCTAGGTATAAATCCTCATTTCTTTTAAAACCCTAGTTTTACTTTTTCTTTCCATTTTACGTTAAAAATATTAACATAATAAATTGTATAGTTAAAATCATGTTATGTATGTTTATATAGGTTATCATGAGTTTAACTTATGTTTTATAAGTTCTAATGTTGGAAAATATGTTTAAACTTTGAAAATCAAGTTTACCGGAAAGTCCAAAAATTTGACAGTCCGCTCCCGGAGTTACTGTTCACGATCCGTAAATCGGATTTGTGATCCGTCAACTCTGGGAGATAGAACTTTTAAATACGAAGATCCTCCAACTTGATTGACCTAAATCCGATTTAAAATGAGAGAGTTATGATTTTCCTACGAAAAACACCTACTGTGATAGGACTGTGCATGATAGTCGGCTGTCCGGAGTTACTGTTCACGATCCGTAAATCGGATTTGTGATCCGTCAACTCCGGGTGATAGATCCATAAGATACGAAGATTTTCCAAGTGGATTGACTAAAAACCGATTTAAAATGAGCAAGTTACAAATTTTCTAAGAAAACACCCCGCTGTTGGAGAAAGCTCACTGGCAGTCGGCTGTTTGGCCACTTTCAGTGGCCAAACCTTGTCCAAATAAATGATCCGATGATAGGAAATTGTAGTTTAAGAAGATACGAAGCTAACAAGACCGACTAGAGGTCAATCGGAGTTGTAGAACTCAAGTTATATAAGTTTCCGCTCGGGACCCCCAAATCTGTCCATGAAATCCGAAAATAGCAAAATGTTAAATCCATTTAATCATTAAAAATCATAATTAATTATTTTTTTTATGCATGTTAATGGACGATGAAACTACTTAGGTATTGTTTAAGTGTATTTAATTATTTAATTATTATTTATGTAGCATTATGTAATAATTAAATACATTTAGTGTTATTAGTTTAACTATTGGTCACTTAATTAAGATTAAGTGATAAATAGAGTGAATTAAGTAATTAATTATTATTTAATTAGTATTAAATAATGATTAAAGAGTATTTAAGTTAATAAATTAATTATTTATTATTTAGGTAAGATTAAGTAATAAATAATGATGATTACTCATTTAAATATTATTTAATTAATATAAACTTTAATAAATTAAGTATTTATTATTTAATTAATATTAAATAATAAATAAAGAGAAATTAAATAATTAATTATTATTTAATATTAAATAATAATTAAGGAAACGTAAGGTTAATAAATTAATTATTTATTATTTAATTACTATTAAATAATAAATAAGGATAGATAAATAATTAATTAATATTTAATTAATATTAAATAATAATTAAATGCAATTAGAATTAAATTTATTATTTATGATATAAAATAATAAATAAGGATAAATAATTAATTATTTATTATTTAATTAATATTTAATAATAATTAAAGACAAATACATTATTAAATTAATTATTTATTATTTAAAAAAAAGGTTAAATAAATAAATAATTATTATTTAATTAATATTTAATAATAATTAAAGACAAATACATTATTAAATTAATTATTTATTATTTAAAAAAAAAAGGGTTAAATAAATAAATAATTATTATTTAATTAATATTAAAGACAAATGAGATTAATAATTTAATTATTTATTATTAAATAATAACTAAGGATAATTCATTAATTACTATTTAATTCATAGTAATGAAAAGAAGATAGTGTTAGCGAAATAAAAATAATTAAATTAAACAATTATAAATAAATTGTTTAAGGGTTTAATAAGTGTTTAATACTTAAGATAAATACTATTAACTAATTAAATCATTACCCTAAGATCAATTAAGTGTCTATAGGATTAATGATAGTACATCGAGTTGTGTGTTATGTGTTAGATTTATTTAATAGATAAGTTTTTCTTTGGTAAGCGTACAAACGTGCCAGTATACGCAATACTAATCGTTAGACCGACTTGATTAATGTTAGGTCTTTCCAAGCCAGTTAGTTAAAGCTAGACATTAATTGTAGCTGAGCAGACAGGCAAGTTCCTTATCTCTAAACTCATTTCATTGAGCAAATTATTTATTTAAGCTTGAACTGTTATTTCCAAGCATGCTTTGAGTGGTTTAATTTCTTTACAATTATTCCACATCGATATTATTGTTATTCGCACGTGTTGCACTTGATATCGTACAATCCTTGACTTGTACTTAATTGTTGTTCTACTGTTTAAAGAACTGTTCAAAGTAGGTCTAAGCCATTGTTCGGCTAGACATTTATGTTAAAGATTTTAAAAGCTATCCAAATCATTGAAGATGCGGATTCTTAGACTATTATGAACACCCCTTTATTATAGGGGAGTACCCTGTATCTAATATCAGGTACAAAATACGGAAATTAAATGTTATGCATATACATATTGTACTGAGGCTGATCCCCTCGGGTACATATTTCTGGTAGTAACCATTGGGTCAACATGCTATTGACTATAGTGGATATTTATAGTTCATAGTCTATTTTGACTATCTTGATTTTAAAAGCAAATCATTATTCTTGCTTATGTTATTCATATTATTGTTCAGCTATTCTCTTTCATTCATGATATATTGCTTCTTGTTGTTATTTAGACTTGTTGAGCAAACTAGTTGCTCACCCTTGCTATATCATGAAACCTTATTGCAGTGCAACCCGAGACTTCGGGAAAGAACAAGGGTAAAGGAAAGATGAAGTGATAGACTTCAGGATGCAGCCTTATAGTTAATTAATTTAATTGTTATGTAATATAAACCCTAAGTACTTTATTAAGGGTATTTGTGTACTTTTGTGTAAGGTTATCGTATCTTGGGACTAGTAACACCTTTTGAATTAACAACATATGTTTATTATTCCGCATTTAGTTATTGTACGTTGTTTAGAGGTGAATGTTTGTATTGGATCGTGATGACCGGATCCGGGTATTTAGAACCCGAATTTGGGGGCGTCACAGGTTGGTATCAGAGCTGTAGGTTAGAAACGTTAGGATTGCGAAACCTAAGTTATAACCTTAGTATTAAACTCGTATTGAGTGTTAGGAGATAAATCGAGGAGATTTATCCTATGTGGTTTTGATGAATCGGGAAATTCATCGAGTCGAGTCGTACCCAATGAAATATAATTTCATTTCTTCAATGAATATATTTTATTGCTGTACTGAAGTTAGTTTTTCTGTTGTGTTGTAGGATGGCTATAGGCGAGACGAGCGGAGCTCGAGAGGACGTGGTATTCATTGATATACCAGTGGATACGCAGCAGTTGGTAGGGTATGCACCCGTTGCACCTGTAGCACCAATAGGAGAGTCCGATCCGGAGGAGGATGATAGTAGGGATGCCGCGGAGCCCGTCAGGGGTGGGGTGATGAGGCCCTATAGTGAGGAGGAAGCCGAATCTGAGGATGAAGCCGATTCTGAGGATGACGAGCAGGAGGAGCCAGCAGAGTATGCTGATGGCATGGGCACTACTGCCAATGACATCATCGATACTTTGACTACGGCTAATGATGAGCTAGAGGAGAGGGTTCAGCACCTAGAGGAGCAGAACCAGATTCATCAGCAGACTGAGGAGCAGTATAGAGACGCAGCTTACATGTTCTCTGGTGAGAACATGGAACTTAAGGAGAAGATGGCCGATTTGCAGGCCAAAATTCAGCAGTTGGAGAGCGCTGCACCCCCGTTGGGTCCTACTGTGCAGCAGTTGATGATCCAGAATAGTCAGCTGAGGCAGACGGTGGAGAGATTGGATGCTAGGGAGATGGCTAGTCAGACAGTTCTCCAGACAGTCAGGTCTGAGCTTGATAGGGAGAGAGCTGCTAGGGTCGACACCTTAGAATATGCTTTTGGCACTTCGTTTGATCGACTGAGGCGTCGGGTTAGGAGGCACCCTAGGGAGGCGGGTAACAGCAGACGCTGGATTCGTCGCCGTACAGTGGAGGAGTTGGCCCAGCAGGCGTTACGCAGGGCTATTCGTAGGACTGTTCACCGCAGCAGGCGGTGATTTATTATTGTTATCTTATTTGTACCTAGAAGTAGCGAGTCCCACATTTTGTTTCTATTAGGGATGTTTCAGCTGTTGTAAGCCTTTATATTTTGATGTAGGCATAGGATGTCAGTTAAACCCCAACTTTTGTTCTGTTAGAGGGGTTGATGGTAGTGAATCCTCACTTTTGTTCGTCAGGGGATAGTGGTTCTTAGGCAATTTATGCCTTGAGCGTTTATAGAAGTATGCCACTTGTTGAGTCTGTACTAAAACATTGGTATATGAATATAAATGCAGTTATTTCCTTGTTTAAATCAAATATGCTTGATATATAGTTTTGAATTTAAATGTTAATTTGGCTAACATAATGCGTAGAACTATAAGCGTAAGTCTAAGATTTGCTCTTTAGCAGATCATGCCGAGAGGTAGACCACGCAATCAACGTATCCCAGAGTCAGAGAGTGAGGTCGGGGATCAACCCAATCCCATGAGGATGTTTGCAGAAATGCTGGCAGAAGCCATGCAAGCTAGACCCCCACCAGTGATAGTACAACCAGCATAGCAGCCAGCACCGCACTTGGCAAATTTCAAGGACTTTAAACTGGTTGGACCACCGGAGTTTCAGGGAACTCTAAACCCGATCGAAGCACAGACTTGGATCGAGGAAATGGAAAAGGTGTTCGAGGTCGCTAGGGTGGCCGAAGAACAGAAGACTAGTTTCGCTACTTTCATGATGAAGGGGGAGGCGAACTATTGGTGGAAGGCCAACAAGGGCCGTGCGGGAGAAGGCGTCATCACCTGGAAACGCTTTAAGGAAATGTTTCTGGAAAATTACTTTCCAGAAAGCATGCAGCAAGAAATGGAGGTGAAATTCCTCGAGCTAAAACAGGGAAGCATGTCTGTGGCCGAGTATGCGGCTAAGTTTAATGAGTTGGCAAGGTTTGCAACTCATCAAGTTGATACGGAGGCTAGGAAGGCTCGGAGGTTTGAGCTAGGATTGAAGCCGTGGGTATACCGTTCTGTGGCAGTACTAAAGATCAAAAGTTTTGCAGAGCTGTTAGAAAGGGCAATCATTGCAGAGGGTGGCAATGAGGCCCTGACTAAATTCAACCAGGAGAAGAAGAAAAGTCATGACGGGCAGAAGACGGGAAGCAGCGGAGGCAGCCATCCCAATAAAAGGAAATGGAATGAGAGCCAATCAACTGGAGGCAGCAAACCCGGGGGAGAGACTAAGAAGGTTGGCAGATGCAGCAATTGTGGTAAGAACCACACGGGCGAATGCTTGAAAGGAAAAAGTGTTTGCTATAGCTGCGGGCAGCCGGGACACATGGCTCCACAATGCCCGAAAAAGATGAAAAAAGTATGTTTTTCTTGTGGAGCAACCGATCACTATGCTAAGGACTGTCCGAAGAGGAAGGGAGATGCTGGGAGTGGCAACAGAGGCAACAGCAACAACAACAACAACAACAACAACAACAGCAACAACAGGCTGAACCTTGGAGGGACAGCCAGTCAGGCTAACCGACCCACAGCACGCACCTTCAACATGACTGTGCAGGATGCAGTCGACTCCAAAGACGTGGTGTCAGGTATCATCCCGATCAATGATATTAATGCATATGTATTGTTTGATTCGGGTGCTACCTGCTCTTTTGTTTCTGAAGATTTTGCTAAGAGATTAGATTTACCTCAAGAAAAGCTAGAACATCCTATGAACGTAGAAGTAGCAAACAAAGAAATCATTCCCGTAGACTACATTCATAGGAGCTGTTGTGCTGAATTGCGAGGGTTTAAACTTAACGTGGATTTGATACCGATTCGTCTGGGGGAGTTTGACGTAATCCTAGGGATGGATTGGCTATCGAGTCACGGGGCGGTTATTGACTGTAAGAAGAAGTGTGTACACTTAAAGACTCCGAATAGGTCCAAAGTTATATTTTACGGTAGTAAATCGCCAAGACAATCAAGTGGTCTGACGATGATACAAGCACGAAAGTTGCTCAGGAAAGGGTGCGTAGGTTATTTGGCTCATGTGGTCGATACTCAACGTGTCGAGGGTGAACTGAGTCAGATACCTGTTGTACGGGAATTCGCTGATGTTTTCCCAGATGAGATTCCAGGGTTACCGCCGGACAGAGAAGTGGAGTTTGTCATTGATTTGGTACCGGGGACCGCACCGATATCAAAGGCGCCGTATCGTATGGCACCAGTAGAAATGAAAGAATTGATGGTTCAGCTGCAGGAACTGTTAGATAAGGGTTACATCAGACCAAGCGTGTCACCATGGGGAGCGCCAGTTCTGTTTGTAAAGAAGAAGGATGGTTCGATGAGGCTTTGTATTGATTACCGGGAGTTGAACAAGGTCACCATTAAGAATAGATATCCGCTGCCCAGAATTGATGATCTGTTTGATCAACTTAAGGGAGCGAAATACTTTTCAAAGATAGATTTGAGGACGGGTTATCATCAACTGAAGGTGAGGGAGGAGGATATCCCGAAAATGGCATTTAGAACTCGTTATGGTCATTTCGAGTTTCTAGTGATGTCATTTGGACTGACGAATGCACCAGCGGCATTCATGGATATGATGAACAGAGTGTTCAAGCAGTACTTGGACAAGTTCGTGGTCGTATTCATTGATGACATATTGGTGTATTCGAAGACGGAGGAAGAACATGCAGAACATTTACGGATCGCATTGGAGGCTTTGAGAAGGGAGAATCTGTACGCCAAGTTTTCGAAGTGTGAATTTTGGTTGCCGAGGGTGCAGTTTCTAGGTCATGTTATCGACAAAGACGGTGTTTCGGTGGATCCAGCGAAGGTGGAGGCAGTTATCAATTGGGAACAGCCGAAGACGCCGACTGAGATCAGGAGTTTCTTAGGGTTAGCGGGGTATTATCGGAGATTCATTCAGGATTTTTCGAAGATAGCATCACCGTTGACCAATCTTACCCGAAAGACTGTGAAGTTTGTTTGGTCGGAGAAGTGCGAGGAAAGCTTTATGGAGTTGAAGAAGAGGTTGAGTCAGGCACCAGTGTTGGCTTTACCGGACGACACGGGAGGTTTCGTTGTGTATAGTGATGCGTCACACAAAGGTCTTGGTTGTGTGCTAATGCAACACGGCAAGGTCATTGCGTATGCGTCACGTCAGTTAAAGGATTATGAGAAGGGTTATCTGACTCATGACCTGGAGTTAGCAGCGGTAGTTTTCGCCTTAAAGATTTGGAGGCACTACCTGTATGGCGAGAAGTGTGAGATATATACAGACCACAAAAGTCTGAAATATATCTTCACTCAGAAGGAGTTGAATATGAGGCAGCGCCGATGGTTAGAATTGATCAAATACTACGACTGTGAGATTCTGTACCATCCGGGCAAGGCCAATGTAGTAGCAGATGCCTTGAGCAGAAAAGGCAGGGAGAAGTTGTTGAAGCTAACAAATCAGGAAGAGTTGGTGAGAGATTTTGAACGTTTGGAGTTGGAGATCAAATATCCGATGGAGCCAGACGAGAAGTTATTTACAGTAACAGCAAGCCCGTCCTTATTAGACAAGATCAAAGAGGCTCAGGAAAAGGATGAAGATTGTGATAGTATTAAGAAGCGACTTACTGAAGGCGAGGAGCTTAAGTACAAGATTGATAGCACAGGGTTGCTAAGGTTCGAAGGGAGAGTCTGGGTACCGTTAGATCTAGAGCTTCGGGAAGAGATTCTTCAGGAAGCTCACAGTACGAGGTACTCAGTACATCCCGGGAGTACGAAGATGTATCAGGATTTAAGGCAATATTTTTGGTGGCCGAATATGAAGAGGGAAGTGGCAGAATGTGTCAATCGATGTCTGACATGCCAGAGGGTTAAAGCAGAGCATCAACGGCCGAGCGGACTGCTCCAACCACTAGAGATTCCGAAGTGGAAGTGGGAGCACATCACGATGGATTTTGTGGTGGGTTTGCCACCGACACATAAAGGTTTGGACGCCATTTGGGTAATAGTGGATCGTCTGACCAAGTCAGCCCATTTTCTACCTATCAGAATACGGTACAATCTGGAGCAGTTAGCGAAGCTCTATGTGAAAGAGATAGTGTCACGACATGGAGTGCCGGTATCGATTGTGTCAGACAGAGATCCGCGCTTCACGTCAAATTTCTGGAAAAGTCTGCAAGCAAGGATGGGAACACAGTTGAGGTTAAGCACAGCTTACCATCCTCAAACTGACGGCCAGAGCGAGCGAACGATTCAGACTCTGGAGGATATGCTCCGAGCGGTCGTGATGGACTTAAAGGGCAGCTGGGACGACCATTTGCCATTAGTAGAGTTCGCTTACAACAACAGCTATCACTCTAGTATCGGCATGCCACCGTACGAAGCGCTCTATGGAAGAAAGTGTCGAACACCGTTGTGTTGGGACGAGGTCGGTGAACGAAGACTGCTTGGACCTGAAATGGTACATCAAACTGCAAACACAGTACAGCTTATCAGAAATCGACTGGTAGCAGCTCAAGATCGTCAAAAGAAGTATGCGGATTTGCATCGCCAAAAGCGGGACTTCGACGTGGGCAGTTTCGTGTTTCTGAAGGTATCTCCCTGGAAAGGGAAGATCCGTTTTGGCAAGAAGGGCAAGCTAAGCCCTAGGTTCATAGGACCATTCGAAATCTTGAGGCGAGTTGGTGAAGTGGCATACGAGGTAGCATTACCTCCTGAGCTGGAGCACATTCACAACGTGTTTCATGTGTCAGTATTGCGGCCGTATAAACCAGACTACAAGCACGTTATCTCCTATGAACCAATTCAAGTCGAGAAGGACTTATCATATGAAGAAGTTCCTGTCCAGATACTCGATAAAAAGGAACAAAAACTGAGGAATAAGATAATTCATTCTGTCAAAGTACTTTGGAGGAATCACGCAATTGAAGAAGCTACGTGGGAATTAGAGGAGAAAATGAGGGCGAATTATCCGTTTTTATTTGAGTAACCTTATTTTACAATTCCGAGGACGAAATTTTTATAAGGGGGGGAGAATGTAATGTCCGAGAATTTCCACGTCATTATTAATTAAATTAATAATTTAATTTCTAACGAGTTAGTTTTACGAGATTTTTTTTTTTTTTAATCTTTTTATGTGATTAATTAATTACGTGATTAATTGATTATGTAATTAATTACTAGAATTAATTAAAGGGGGTCACTAATATGTTATTAAATTAGTGATCAAACCCTAAAGTTTTAATATCAAAATAATTGTTAAGTTGCTTATTAATTAAATATTCAATTAAATTGAATATAATGAGTGAATTAAATTTTATAGATTAATTAATATGATTATTGATTAATGAGAACAAGGAGAAATATTAATAATAATAATTATTAGTCCATTTAGTAATTCAATATTAATGGATTAGGTAATTAATTAACCAATGGGTATTTATTTTCGATCCAATCATGTGCCACTTGGAAATTTAAAATGGGTATCTTAATACATTAATTAAAGCAATTATTTTGGGACAAATTTCCTTGTGGTCGTGGACAAGGGAGATGAGTACTAAGTTGTTTTGAATTTCTTTAAATGAATAAATAGTGTATTGGTCCATTTTGCTTCCTTTTCATTTAATAACTATTAATGTAATACTTGGGACAAGATTTTTGGGACAAAGTCCCTCACCAGCCGCATGGAAGGAATAATGCATAGCATGGTATTTTTTTTAATTCTTTGATTAAATAAAGGAGTAGTTACTTGGGAGCATGGTGTAGTCAATTCATAGCTTCTTGTTTTCTTTAGCATATTAATAGAATAAATCAATTTGATATGGAGGGGAAGTGGTTGAGGCTGCCACGTTCAGTAAAGGAAATCCGGAGATTGTGATGGTTGCTTGTTGGTTAATTTCATGTGTAGTCCTTTTGGAATTCCTTTAATAATTTAATATAGTAAGGTGATCAAAAGTTGCTCATCAATTCCCCTTTTTGTGATCAGCCGCATGGAAGGTTTGAAAGGAGCTAGAGTTGCTTTTGTGTACTATTAAGCAAATAGTGAAGAAGTACTCCTTGTATATTAATTAATTCCTTTTTGGAACAATTAAAATAACACAACACCTTGGGAGAGAAAAGCCATCAGCCGTGTACACAAGGAAGGAGAGGACTAGTGTGTGTTGGAAATTTTAATTGTTTATTTGGTTGCTTGCTCTTGAGCCTTGTGTAGCTTTTCCCACAAAATCCTCAACCACTTTGGTACTATGTGAAGAGAAATGATGTTAGGATAAAAATAAAAATAAAAACCTTTGGATATTATGTAGCTTGCTCATCTATAAATAGAGCTAAGTGAAATGAAGAAGAAGTTTACTTCATTTTATTCTAAGTGTTGAGAAGTCTAGAGAGAGAGCTTGAGAGAGTAAGAAAGTAATTGTGAGCAAAATATTTGGGAGAAAAAGAGAAGGAGCTTGGATTGTTCATGCCTTCAAGCCTTATCAACTACTTTGGAAGAAAAAGAAAAATAGCCACCAAATCTAGGTATAAATCCTCATTTCTTTTAAAACCCTAGTTTTACTTTTTCTTTCCATTTTACGTTAAAAATATTAACATAATAAATTGTATAGTTAAAATCATGTTATGTATGTTTATATAGGTTATCATGAGTTTAACTTATGTTTTATAAGTTCTAATGTTGGAAAATATGTTTAAACTTTGAAAATCAAGTTTACCGGAAAGTCCAAAAATTTGACAGTCCGCTCCCGGAGTTACTGTTCACGATCCGTAAATCGGATTTGTGATCCGTCAACTCTGGGAGATAGAACTTTTAAATACGAAGATCCTCCAACTTGATTGACCTAAATCCGATTTAAAATGAGAGAGTTATGATTTTCCTACGAAAAACACCTACTGTGATAGGACTGTGCATGATAGTCGGCTGTCCGGAGTTACTGTTCACGATCCGTAAATCGGATTTGTGATCCGTCAACTCCGGGTGATAGATCCATAAGATACGAAGATTTTCCAAGTGGATTGACTAAAAACCGATTTAAAATGAGCAAGTTACAAATTTTCTAAGAAAACACCCCGCTGTTGGAGAAAGCTCACTGGCAGTCGGCTGTTTGGCCACTTTCAGTGGCCAAACCTTGTCCAAATAAATGATCCGATGATAGGAAATTGTAGTTTAAGAAGATACGAAGCTAACAAGACCGACTAGAGGTCAATCGGAGTTGTAGAACTCAAGTTATATAAGTTTCCGCTCGGGACCCCCAAATCTGTCCATGAAATCCGAAAATAGCAAAATGTTAAATCCATTTAATCATTAAAAATCATAATTAATTATTTTTTTTATGCATGTTAATGGACGATGAAACTACTTAGGTATTGTTTAAGTGTATTTAATTATTTAATTATTATTTATGTAGCATTATGTAATAATTAAATACATTTAGTGTTATTAGTTTAACTATTGGTCACTTAATTAAGATTAAGTGATAAATAGAGTGAATTAAGTAATTAATTATTATTTAATTAGTATTAAATAATGATTAAAGAGTATTTAAGTTAATAAATTAATTATTTATTATTTAGGTAAGATTAAGTAATAAATAATGATGATTACTCATTTAAATATTATTTAATTAATATAAACTTTAATAAATTAAGTATTTATTATTTAATTAATATTAAATAATAAATAAAGAGAAATTAAATAATTAATTATTATTTAATATTAAATAATAATTAAGGAAACGTAAGGTTAATAAATTAATTATTTATTATTTAATTACTATTAAATAATAAATAAGGATAGATAAATAATTAATTAATATTTAATTAATATTAAATAATAATTAAATGCAATTAGAATTAAATTTATTATTTATGATATAAAATAATAAATAAGGATAAATAATTAATTATTTATTATTTAATTAATATTTAATAATAATTAAAGACAAATACATTATTAAATTAATTATTTATTATTTAAAAAAAAAGGTTAAATAAATAAATAATTATTATTTAATTAATATTTAATAATAATTAAAGACAAATACATTATTAAATTAATTATTTATTATTTAAAAAAAAAAGGGCTAAATAAATAAATAATTATTATTTAATTAATATTAAAGACAAATGAGATTAATAATTTAATTATTTATTATTAAATAATAACTAAGGATAATTCATTAATTACTATTTAATTCATAGTAATGAAAAGAAGATAGTGTTAGCGAAATAAAAATAATTAAATTAAACAATTATAAATAAATTGTTTAAGGGTTTAATAAGTGTTTAATACTTAAGATAAATACTATTAACTAATTAAATCATTACCCTAAGATCAATTAAGTGTCTATAGGATTAATGATAGTACATCGAGTTGTGTGTTATGTGTTAGATTTATTTAATAGATAAGTTTTTCTTTGGTAAGCGTACAAACGTGCCAGTATACGCAATACTAATCGTTAGACCGACTTGATTAATGTTAGGTCTTTCCAAGCCAGTTAGTTAAAGCTAGACATTAATTGTAGCTGAGCAGACAGGCAAGTTCCTTATCTCTAAACTCATTTCATTGAGCAAATTATTTATTTAAGCTTGAACTGTTATTTCCAAGCATGCTTTGAGTGGTTTAATTTCTTTACAATTATTCCACATCGATATTATTGTTATTCGCACGTGTTGCACTTGATATCGTACAATCCTTGACTTGTACTTAATTGTTGTTCTACTGTTTAAAGAACTGTTCAAAGTAGGTCTAAGCCATTGTTCGGCTAGACATTTATGTTAAAGATTTTAAAAGCTATCCAAATCATTGAAGATGCGGATTCTTAGACTATTATGAACACCCCTTTATTATAGGGGAGTACCCTGTATCTAATATCAGGTACAAAATACGGAAATTAAATGTTATGCATATACATATTGTACTGAGGCTGATCCCCTCGGGTACATATTTCTGGTAGTAACCATTGGGTCAACATGCTATTGACTACAGTGGATATTTATAGTTCATAGTCTATTTTGACTATCTTGATTTTAAAAGCAAATCATTATTCTTGCTTATGTTATTCATATTATTGTTCAGCTATTCTCTTTCATTCATGATATATTGCTTCTTGTTGTTATTTAGACTTGTTGAGCAAACTAGTTGCTCACCCTTGCTATATCATGAAACCTTATTGCAGTGCAACCCGAGACTTCGGGAAAGAACAAGGGTAAAGGAAAGATGAAGTGATAGACTTCAGGATGCAGCCTTATAGTTAATTAATTTAATTGTTATGTAATATAAACCCTAAGTACTTTATTAAGGGTATTTGTGTACTTTTGTGTAAGGTTATCGTATCTTGGGACTAGTAACACCTTTTGAATTAACAACATATGTTTATTATTCCGCATTTAGTTATTGTATGTTGTTTAGAGGTGAATGTTTGTATTGGATCGTGATGACCGGATCCGGGTATTTAGAACCCGAATTTGGGGGCGTCACAGTACCTTCAGAAGACCCTCCTACCCCTTCTTCTTCTTCATTTACTTCCATATGTTCTTCTGGTTCAAAGTCTGGTCCATACTCTGACCCTGGCTCAGACACTGGTGGACTAGCAATTATTCGCGCCGGTACTACATGTATATCCCTAATCTCCTCTTCTTCAATCCTAGCCCCACTTGGTTCGCCTGTCTCTGTCATCCTATAAAACAACAATACGAGAATCTTCTATCAACGTTAATCTAACCATTATATAATAACTTTTGAATAACACATAATTTATCGACTTTTGAATATCCAAAATTCCCTACTTCCCCTTTTTCCTAAACTCGGTTTGAGTTGCGTACTTATACCTAAAGTTTTCCCTCACCTATAGTCTTAAATCTTTCAGCTCTGATACCAACCTGTGACGCCCCCAAATTCAACAAATTCAGGCTCCTGGAACCTTGAATTTGGTGTTCACTATTCATAATATCGCATACATTAATCACTACCAAGAATTACCATTAATATACATTACATATGCTAATCTCCAACAAAATACATCTCTCACACTCCCAGGGTCATTAACCTTTACATACATATAACATTACTAAGATAACATTTCCTATCTACAGTCACAACAAAGATTTAAGACTACCGGCTGGGGACAACACATCAATTTCTTTAGTCCGATATCTTTCCTTTGCCTTTGTCTTTCTTATCTAGATTCTCGGGTTTTACATCTTTGTCTGCGACATTTTAAGCAAGTAAAAGTGAGCAACTAAAGTGCTCAGCAAGTATAATGAACAGAATAACGATATATTATGAGAATCAGAATTTATACCAATAATGTAACATTAATTCAATTAAAAGGAAAGAGAATAATTGCAGGAATTATCTTTTAAAACATGATACAAATGAATTAAACTGAGGGTCACAATACCATTGAACATAGGTTAATCAATATTGATAACCCGTTTATGTCATAAAGACCATAAAACCTTAAACCCGTACTCGAGGTGATCAACCTCTCGTACCTATGACTGTGCACATCATATTATCGCATATCGCGGGGGATCGGAATTTAAAGCATCCGACAAGCTATACCCCTGGAATAGGGTTGTTCATCTCAGTTTCTAGGAGTCCGCACCAAAACAATTTGGTTTGGCTCAGCACTAAACAATATAGAATAATTTGAAATTCAATGGTATCAAAAGTCTAGCCGAACAAATGGTCTAGACTCATAATTATTAATTCATTGACAACAATTATATTTCGTTATGAACGACATTTATGAATATATGTATGTAACAAAAGAGATTTTTCATTGAATAATCCTCAATATCACTGAAATCAATATTCGATACAATGGGATAATGATGAAACTTTAGGAAATAATGCTCAATAAATATTTTAATAGCTAACACATGATTAATGGTTCAAAGTTAGGGTTTAGGAACTTGCCTCGATATCCGTTTACTATGTTAACTGCTAAATTTTCCTTTCCTGAACACCCTATAATAATAACATAATCAAATAATAATAATTTAGTAACTCGAGATATTAATATATATAATTAATATCACTCATAACCTAATTATTCTACCCATCGGCTCTATATGGGTATTTAAAATTAATTATAACCTATTTTGGTTATTAATCCTAATTATGTTATTTTAATTCCCATTATTAAACATTTAATAATTAATTGGAATTATTCCTCAAAATTGGAAAATTGTTAAATTTAATTTATAAAACATTTTTATACATTTTTCTGATTTTATATAATTTTTATATAATTTTTATTAATTTCTAAACATTTATTTTAATTAAATTCACTTTCAATGGCATTTTCGTAAATAACCTGAAATCCGGAACCAGGGGCAAAACGGTAAATTCGCGGAAAAATCGGTCGGCCGCGCGTTGCGCGCGCCGCCCTCTTATCCAACCAAAAGGACGTCGTTTTTCGCTGTCTCTGGAAACTTGTCGCCGCGCAAGGCGCGACCTGCTTTTTTTTTTTCTGCCCAAAACGGCGTCGTTTAAGGGCCGGTTCCGGAAAAAAAATTTTGGCAGCGCGCAATGCGCGGACGGCCAAAATTTTTTTCTTCCTCTTTCCTGCGAACACAGTAGCCACCCCAAACCATTTTCCAACAATTTCCGGTATTATTTCCAACATAAAACTATACTAAATATCATGTAATTCATCCATACACATCATAAAAATATATAGAACCATTATATAATTATTTACAATTTTTTCATATAATTATTTTATCTCCACAAATACTTAAATAAATCAATAAAAATGATTTTATACCTTCTTTTGAGGCTTTGTATGCACTCGGATAGCTCCAATTATTTTTCTTGCCGGCGATAATGGTGGTTGTGGGTGGCGGATGGTGGTGACGGAGAAGAAAAGAAAAAGATAAAGAGAAATTATTTGGTTTGTTTGATTTGCTAAGTGACTATTGTTGTTATATTGTTATTATATATTCTATATATAAATAACCTGGCCAACTTTGCATTTTTAATTCCTCACTTGATTCCACCGACTTACTTAAGTCGGTGAGAAAAAAAATCTCCATGCATGTGTATTTTTAATACATTACGCAATTAATTTGGGTAATAAATATTTTATATAATGTATATAAAATATTTATTTTAAATTACCAAAATTCATAAAATAATTTATAAATAATATTTATATATTTTTGGGGTACTTTATTTGATAAATTTTGTACACGTATAAAGACATGCATGTAACTATATGAAGTATTTTTTACTTCTAAAATTAATAAAATAAGTTACATAATTTAATAAAATTTATTTTCCTATGTTTCAACTTCATTACATATACATTACGTAAATATACATGTATTTTCTATTACTACATAATATATACATAAATTTACTTATTATATATATTATGTATTATAACAATTTTTCTTACATGCATAATTCATAAAACATTATATCTCATAAAAATAGAAATAATTCTATTTTTCATAAACATAATTTATTTTATTAAAAATAACAATCATTCATATTTCTTTATTATTCTTTTCACCACTTTATATATTTTATATAAACTATACAATATAAATTTTGTATAATTTATATAATTATTAACCTTTTCTATAATAAATTTATTTTCTTGTATAAATTATATATCACCCTCATATAATTTATATAACCAAAATTCCTTCACACATAATTATATTACCTTATATAAAATTTACATATTTATTTCTATATATATTTTATATACGTAATTCCTTTCTTAATAATTTCCAAATTTCCTCGTAATTATAAATTAATCCATGATCAATAATTTTGACTTCATTAATTACCTCATTAACTTTAATTTAATTCAAGATTAGTTTTCAATATTCATCCTCTTTTCATTAACATATATCATTAAATTAATAACCGTAATAGAATATACATCCATGATTAATTTACATAATTCACATTAATTATGAGGACAAATAACTAAAATACACACATTTTATTTATTTAAACTTTTTACACGTTATAATATCCTGGATATTACAATGTGTCTACGAAGGGAATACTGATTTGAAACATCTTGAATACCTCTAAAAACTTTAAAAATTGCCTATTGAGTTTCTACTTTTAAAGACGCTATGGAAAGGGCAAATATGGCACAACTGGACTCTGTTTATCCTTCTTTGAATTCTCCACTGATTTTTCATCTGTCTTCTTTTCCATGTTCCTTAACTCATTATCTCTACCATTCAAACTTTTCTACTTCTCTGGTGGGTGCTTCAATATCAGTATCACACAATTCCTTATCACTTCGAAGCATAACAGCCTTGTAGTGCTCTTTACAATCCTTTTAAGGATTTATCTTTGTATCACTCAGTAAAGTACCTTGAGGATGAGTACTCAAAGAATTAGCCAACTTTCCCACTTGATTCTCAAGGTTACGCATTACAACTTTTTGGGTTTTTTCTCCACATCTCATTCTGCGCTACAAAATTTGTAAGAAAGTCCCCCACATCTAATGTTTTTTTCTCTTATTATTGTTGCGGAGATTGATTCTGAAATCTTGATGGATATGATTGTCTTGGAGCATTATATTAGGCTTGATTATTTCTCTATGAGAAGTTAACATGGTTTCCCTACCTTAGATTATAGTTGAGATTACTTTTATTCTAGTGTCGATTGTAATTTCCCATTTACTGTACTGACTCTAAACTGTTAACACACTAATCACTTAAATGATTTCTTGCACACAATTCATAGATCATTGATACATTCTGGACGTTTTGAACCCCAAGTGCGTTAATTTTCTTCGTAAGAACTATCATTTATGCTGTCATCTATGCAAGTAATGTGGTAACTGCATCAACTTCAATTATCCCTACTGCCATTGGTTGATTTATCCTTGTAGATGGCCACTGATAGTTTTTAGCTACCATGGTTTCCAAAAGATCATAAGCTTCATCATAATTCTTTGCTATCAATGCTCCACTTGCAGTTGCATCAATACTGGTTCGCGTAGCACTAAATAAACCATTATAAAAAGTCTATACTTGCAACCACTTGGGACTACTATGGTGAGGGCATCTTCATAATAAGTCCTTGAATCTCCCCCAAGCTTCATATAGAGATTCTGAATAATTTCAAATGAAAGAAGTTTTATTGTTCCGCATCTTTGTAGTTTTAGCCGGTGAGAAAATTTTTGCTAGAAACTTCAACGCCAAATCTTTCCAAGTTTTGATTGATCCTGGTGGTAAAGAGTGAAGCCAACTTTTTACCTTATCTCAAAGAGTAAAAGGAAACAGTCAGAGTCTAATCGCTTCTTCAGTAACTCTGTTATATTTGAACATATCATAAATCTTCAAGAAACTGTCCAGGTGATCATTAGGATCATCGTTTGGCAATCCCTCAAATTGTACCTAGTTTTAAATCATGTGAATACAGTCTGGCTTAATCTCAAACATAGTAGCAAAAATCACAGGCCACTAAATACTTGACTGTATCTCAGTAATTTGCGGCATCGCAAAGTCTCGCAATGATTTTTGGTCCTTGTCAGCCATCTTCTATTAATTTTAATGTTGTGTCTATTGACAAAATATTCGTAGCTTTTGGAACTTTATCTCAATTTCGTCGTCGTATGGCAGTGGTTCCTGACCTTTTGAACGTATTTACATGCAAAATCAAGAATACTTGAAAGGATAATAAAACCAAAAAGAAAAATATTTAAACTAAGATTAATTTAATTGAAATTAATATTGACAACTTATTAAAATAACTCCCTGGGAACGGCGCAAAAAACTTGTTGCCTATTTTCTTACTTAGCAAATATACGCAAGTGTATGTAATCAAATAGTAATATAAATTAGCAAGCAAGGTATCGTCCAACAGAGAATTAATTTTAATAACTATCAACTAATTAATTTCTATCAAACTAATCCTATCTAAACAAATTAATTGGAAATATTTAATTGAAAATTGAATAATTAAACTACACTAAACTATTAATCACAAAATAAAATCAGATTAAAGGGCTTAAGATTATAATTTTCCCCAATGGTTCACCTAAATCTTTTCACCTCCTTCTTAATTAAGAAATTATTTTGAATCGTTAATCGAGAATTTTTTATAGTATTTATATGCACATCTCGATGATCATACAAACAAGTCCCCCCAAATTCGATACTAAGGCAATAGAAAAGTGAAGGAGCATCCTAGCAAACTAACTTACTATATCTCTATGTGAATTAAATTAAATAGGATTTTAAATTTAAATTCCCTCTTTGGCTACATACGACATATAGATATATTTCTATCCTATACACAACTTTTGCTTCCATCACATGCGTAATACATAATCATATGCTATCATACTCAAATCTAAACCTATAATCAATCTTTCAATTTCATATAGATTATCATGATAATTATTGGTCAGGTAATTAAGCAATTAAAATAAAATATGATAATCGATTCAACAATAATTAACTATAATTAAAAAGAAAATAATTAATTTAAACTACCAATTGGGTTCTATTGTAATCTTAAAATTAATTTAGTTCATAATTAAACTATGATTCATCATCCACCAATAATTTAGCATCTCAAGATTTCAAAATTTAAAGAGGGAGAAAAGAGATAAAAACCGTTTTTACTCCCTAATTTAATCTTCAAGTCTTGTTATCCTTCATGCTTCCTTATTGCTTAAATCCTTTTTCCTTCTTTGATTGTTGATCTTTAGGTATTTTTAGTAGCCTTTTAGTCTCCTATTTATATCCCACATGAAATAGCCTAGAAAAAGGCTTTAAGAGTCCAAATTTGATCAGAATTAATAAAGTTTCATGTCCTTTTTTCAAATAGCAGCGCAACTACCCTATTCCTAGCGCATCTACGATATCGTTCAAACAGACCCAATGCATATGTGCTCTAAGCCACTGATTCTGCGCCCAAAATTTTGTACCTTCAACGCAACTGCTCTCATGCCCAGCGCATTTGCACTGCTTGAATTCCTAAAAGTTACAATTTATTTTTCCCTTAGATCCATTTTCCTACAAAATAAAAGAAAGAAATGAATAAACAGAAACATAAAAATAAATGAAAACTCATAATTTATTGAGCCAAAAACACTCAATTCGTAGGTATAAAACTCACTCATCAAAATCACATCATCATGTTAATCTGCATACTTCGTAAAATTTCTTAGATCTTGTCAAATGAAACTATCTATTCTCCAACTCTATTCTGATTGGCTTTTTACCAAAAATTTGCCTCTCTTTCCCTAGGAAATAAACATCGTATTGTCTTTCCCTCTTACCTAAATGATCATAAAATCTTTTCCTATTACCTTTATTCATATTCGAGTTGTGATTGGCTTAATGTCTCCCTTATTCTTGGGAGATTCTACCTTCATAAAATCTTTAATGATATTGACTTTATTAATAGCTCGATAAATTGTTGTAAAATTAACTTTTCTACATTATTCTTTATCAATAACTCTAGCTAAGATCTTCCCATTGATAATATTTCTACATTAAATATAACACAGTACAACTATTACTATGTTCTATCATCTCAAACATCTTAAGACCTTTTCATATAATACATCTTATACATCATACCTTAACATCATTTCCTTTTCTCATAACATCTACTATTTATAAAATATTATCACCTCTTCCTTTATATATTGTCTAAATCAGGTACCTCATAATCTTCTTCCTTTTATTCCTATTTCATTTCTTCAAAATCCTCTTCCGGATCTTCCTCCGAATTTTCTTTCAAATTCTTCTTCCAAATCTTCTCGAGGTTCCACTATAGGATCATTCCTAACATTCTCATAAATATCTTTAACTTCTTATTATCTTAAATATAATTTTCTTAATTCATCTCTTATCACTTAAAACTCTATGTGAGTTTATTTATTACTACTCTCCATCAACTTTCATAAGGTTATATCCTAAGGTACTCTCACCGAGGGTTTATACTTTACTGCTCTAATACCATCTTGAAAGGTATTAGATATTCAAACCTTATGCTTTTCACAACTCAAATCTTTTTAGCTCTTATATCAACTCGTGATATCAACCTATGACACCAAAAATCTCTGATACCAAACGGTAACACCCCAAAATCCGGGCACTTTTTTACATTAGATTCGGTACATCATGATGCACATCGTCTATAATATCTAACAGAATTTATTGGGTTTAACTAGTCTACTTAGTCATTACCACTTTGCCTAATCACTGATACCAACCTGTAACCTCTATAGGATTTAAAACCTTTAGCTCTAATATCACATTCTGATATCCATCTTGTTCTACTTCTCTTTCCTATTAAATGTCTGTTTCTCTTACTTCCTTAATCCAGACCCTTCTGGTCCTACCATTCTTCTCCACATGTAACATGTTAATGTTTGCAAGAATAAGTATGAAATATGCTCAACAAGTATAAAACTGAAATGAAACTCTTCAAGAAATTATAGTGAATCAATAACTCAATATCTTTAGTTTGAAAAGATTATCAACTTTACGTGACTTGGATGGTCATGAAAGGCCTAGAATTCTTTCATATCGTACTACAGGAGATTAGCTTAGCAATACTTCTGGTGACCTATAACATGTTACTTCACTATAGTACATAGTGACTTATTGGTATAAAAAAAAACTCATTAATGAATAACCGACAAATAAAATTTTAATATTTGAAACTTTAGGAATGTGCATCGGTATAGGATTAATAAGAAATTTTAGAATTTCAACACATAAGAGTACTTGTATTTTTAAATTTCTGCTGAGAGGTCGTTAAGACCATGTACTCTTTAATTAGAATTTAACAATCATAAAGACTAAATATTCTTTTCATCATGTTTTACAGTTACACAAACTGTTTACTTTATATATCATCATCATATACGCTAAAAGCAATACGCTAAAATCTTTAAAAAATGTACAATCACCAAATTACGAATTGATTGCATGGTCATGAGGACTGTGAACTCTTTATTTAAAAAACAACAGTCAAAAAGACTGCAAATTGTTTAACGCCGAAACAGAAATAACATTCCTCTATAGTATAGGGTTGTTCGTCCTCAATCTTAATCTAAGATTCAATGATGTCAAATTAAAGTAGCCGAAAAAATTATATCCACTTTACTTCAAATAAATTTAAGAATCTCAAGAACATGGAAATTTATAAATAACACCCCATTTAATGAACTATTCAAAAATTATGAGTTCAAAAACTTGCTATAATAATATGAGTTCAGAAACTCGCCATAATAATATGAGTTCAAGAACTCATCACGAACTTACCATAAAACTATGAGTTCAAGAACTTACCATACTAATATGAGCTCAAGAATCTACCATGATAATACGAGTTCAAGAACTCGTATATTACTCAAACTTGTAACTTAGCTCAACGTAGGAATTCGCATAAATATCCAACATTTATAATAAGTTAATGAACTTGCAATAATAGAAAGCTTGCTTAAAATAAAGGACTTGCATAATTTATAAACTTTGTTATGAATTAGGGAAGCTTGTTTTAAAATAAAGAATTTGTATAAGTTGCTTAACTTGAAACACATTTCGAACTTTCTCAAAGTGAGGGAGCTTGCCTCATTTTCATGACTTATTTAAGTAATTATATTTTAACATTCCTGTGAACTTCTCTAATAATTTTCATAATTCAGAATTAAGTTTGAAAGTTTCAAATTCTTAGACAAAAATCTTTTTTACATCAAAATTCACCATCATAAGTCAAACTATATCATCATAATGTTTTTAATCTCAAACCAAGTTATAAAACTTTTCTTTAACTTTAAGAAAACACTGATTTTTGTATAATTGTAACTTCTTCATTACTTATCCGTTTACGTTCATTTTTGAGCCAAATTAAATCTTATACTATGAGGTTTCATACTAGCCAGGCTTAGATTCCTCATTCTTTCTCAATCAAAATAGAATTTCATCTTTTATGCACTATGTCAAAAAATACCCAATCAGATTAGCTTTACAGAATAATTCACCTAAAATAATCTACTCCATAAAAATTGTTTAAACTCATGGGGCTTGCTTACTAAATTCCATATCTACAACTTTACTTTATCATAACATCTTCAAATTATAAACACATGATTTTATATTAATTTTACAAAAACGTGTCAGTATTCTGGGGTTTTCCATCTTCAAACTTACCCTGCTTCACTAGAAAAATCATAATAAACAATCAACAAAAAATTTTGGGATGATTCTGGTGTCTATACGTAGCTAACTTTCATGTCTATAACTTTTATTTTTATGCCATGTTCAGATTCTGAACACATAAGCCTGTAAAATTCTTATAAAAACCATGTCAGAATTTGATTTTCAGATTCTGGCTGTAAGGGTTTTACTTTGAATCATCCTACTTTGAAAATTCACCATAAATAATCTACTAGGCATTTTTAATTGATTCTTATTTCTATGTGTAGCTAACTTCCAGAGCTATTTTTAGACATAAAGATCAACTCCTAACTCATTATTTATCAAGAGTTATGGCTTTTACAAAAACAGGGCAACAAACTAGTTTTCAGAAAATTTTCCAAAATTTATTCTTTGTTCTTCTTGTTTGATTTCTTGATTTTTGTTGTTGGATTATTGTTTATACCAGTTTAAACCATCACATACATCCATAAACATTTTCTCTTTGTATAAACCTTACAAAACTTAATATCCATATACAAAAATCAAAGAATTAATCAAGGTTTTAGGAAATACCTCGTTGTTTAAACTTTTCCTTCTTAATTCCTCATAGTTTTCCTTTTTCTCTCCTTTTTTCCTAGGCAAGATATAGCTCCAGGTCACTCTTTCCTTTTATCGCTACACCTGCCAAGAGGTGCGGGTTAGAGTACTTAGTTAGCTTTTTAACTCTTATTTATAAAGGTTATTAGATAAGTCTTAAAATTAAAATATCTTAGTCAAACTTTTAAAGCTTTCTTAATAAGCTTTGCAAGATCTTTTCCTAGCCCATCCTTGTCCTCAAGTTGTGCCCACATGAACCATATGCTGGAATTTCTAGCCTTACTCCTTCCATCAAACTCTGATAATATTTGACCCGTCTTTTGACTTTTTGACTTTTTAAATCGAAAAGTTATTTTTTCATGTTTACAGTTAATTTCTACTAAAATCGACATCTTGATAATCGTGGCACTGTTTGTTTTTTCAAATTTTTCTTCAAACTTCAAATTTGACTTTCTACCTTAAAAGTCAACTATCAACTTTAACCAAAAAGTCAATCCCGACACTATATCTTGTTTACAGTCTTTAATTACCAATTTTGACGTTCCGGATGCAATGGTACAATTAATGTCTTAAAATTCTATCTCGAACTCCATTTTGAGTTTTGAACTATATGGCTTTTTCATTCACATTTAAATTTCCATATGTTACCTTTCTTTCTTTCTTTCTTTTCATTTTCCTTGATTTAAATATTGACCAATGTTTGCTTCAATTAATTCCTTAGGACCATTCCTTTACACATAAACTTATGTTCCTCTTAAACACATTCCTATATGGTTTTTCCATATTTCATTCATACTTCAATTCTCTTCTTTCTCCACTATTCTTTCTCATTGTTAATATTATTATCACTTTATTTCTTTTTATAATCTTCATATCTTCTCCACTTCTTCTACTACTACTTTCTCTTTTCGTTACCTTTTCATTATTCTTCTTTCGTTCTTTGATGTATTAGCTTAAGGCCTTACTTCAGCCATCTGCTATGATAGCCTTCTCTAAAATCATCGCATTAGCAATACTAGTAATCAACTATATAACCAGCATTTCAAATCCTGTTCAAATCTTCTTACTTTTCCTCTTTTTTTTTTGTATCCATTCGACGTACAGTATACCTGGTTAACTTATTAAGTTTTACATTTTTTTGGGGAGTTGTCATCTCCCATAACTTAACTCTGAAAATCATATCACCACGTGACTCCGCATACTCCGTAAAATTTCTTAGATAATGTCCAATGACACTATCTCTTCTCCAACTCTATTATGATTAGCTTCCTACCAAAATTTAACCTCTCATTCCCTACAAAATAAACATCATCTTAACTCTCGCTTAATTGAATGATCATAAAATCTCTCTCTATTTTCTTTATTCATATTCGAGCCTCGATTGGCTTAATGGTCCCCTTAATTTTGGGAGATTCTACCTTTTTAAAATCTTTAATGATATTGACTTTTTTAATAGCTCTATAAATCGTTGTAGACGTAACTTTTCTACATTCTTCTTTATCAATTAAGTGTAGCTGAGATCTTTCTCTTGATAACATCTCTCCATTAAATATAACATATTAAGACTATTACTAAGTTCTATCATCTCAAACATCTTAAGACCTTTCCATATAATAAATCGCATATTAACTAGCACATCATACCTTAACATCATTTCCTTTTCATATAACATCTACTATTTGTAAAATATTATCATCTCTTCCTTTCTATACTGTCTAAATCAGGTGCCTCATGATCTTCCTCTGAATTTTCTTTCAAATTCTTCTTCCAAATCTTCTTGAGGTTCCACTATATGATCATTCCTCACATCCACATAAAAATCTTTAACTTTATCTTCACTTAAATATAAATTCCTCAATTCATCTTTTACCACTTAAAACCCTATATGAGTTTATTTCTTACCACTCTCCATCAATTTTCATAAGATTATATTTTAAGGTACTCTCACCAAGGGTTTATAACCTATTGCTCTAATACCATTTTGTAAGGTATCATATATCCAAACCTCATGCTTTTCATAACTCAAATCTTCTCAACTGTTACACCAACTCATGATGTAACCTATGACACCAAATAGTTCTGAAACCAAAATGTAATGCCCCCAAATTTGTGTACTCTCTACGGTAGATTCGGTATATCACGATACACATATTTTATAATATCTACCAAAATTTAAAGGGCTTCACTAGTTTATTTAGACATTACCCCATATTTTGCATTCTTGGATTGCAACTTAATCATTACTACTTTACCTTATCACTGATGCTAACATGTAACCTCTACAAGATTTAAATATTTCAACTCTAAAATCACACTGTGATATCCATCTTACTCTGCATCTCTTCCCTCTTAAATGTCTCTTTCTCTTACATTTTTAATTCAGACCCTTCTGGTCCTATCATTCTTCTCTACTTATAACATATTAATGTTTGTAAGAATGAGTATCAAATATGCTCAACAAGTATAAAATTGAAATGAAACTCTTCAAGGAATTATAATGAATCAATAACTCAATGTCTTTAATTTGAAAAGATTATCAACTTTACTTGACTTGAATGGTCATAAAAGACCAAGAATTCTGTCACATCATACTACAGGTGATAAGCCTAGCAGTACTTCCAGTAACCTGTAACATGTTACTTTATTGTAATACACAGTGACTTGTTAAAAAAAAATCATTAGGCATGTGCATCAGGACATAATTAATAAGAAATTTTAAAATTTCAACATCTAAGTATTTGTATTTTTAAAATTCTCGTTAAGACCATGAACTCTTTACTCATAATTCAATAATTACGAAGACTACAAATTCTTCACATCATGCTTTATAGTCACACGGATTGTTTACTTTACATATCATAATCACATATGCTAAAAGCGCTAAGTCGACACTATATGGCCATATTCATAAAATTCAACAATCACCAGATTGCGAATTGATTGCATGGTCATAAGGACTATGAACTCTTTATTAAAAAATAAACAGTCACAAAGACTACAAATTATTTGATGCCAAAGTGGAAATAACATTCCCCTATAGTAGAAGGTTGTTCATCCTCAGTTTTAATCTTAGAGTCAATGATCTCAAATTAGAGCAACCAAAAGAAATGACATCCACTTTATTTCAATTAAATTCTAGAATCCAAAAAAACCTATAAATTTAGAAAGAACGCCCGGTTCAATGAACTTTTCATAAGTTATGAGTTTAAGAACTTGCCATAATAATATAAATTCAGGAACTCGCCATAGTAATATGAGTTTAAGAACTCATTAGGAACTTACGATAAGACTATAGGTTCAAGAACTCACATATATCTTAAACTTGTAACTTAGCTCAATATAGGAATTCACACAAATTTGCAACATTTATGATAAGTTAATGAACTTGCAATAATAGAAAGCTTGCTCAGAATAAAGGACTTGCATAATTTGTAAACTTTGCTATAAATTAGGGAACCTTGCTTCAAAATAAAGAATTTGTATAAGTTGCAAAACTTGCAACAAATTTAGAACTTGCTCAAAGTAAGGGAACTTACATCCAAAGTCGATGTTACTGCTTAGAATGAGGGGATGCCTTTGACTGGAACAGAATTGAAGGAGAAACTTGCTAAATGGGAGAAGTTGGATCAGAAGGCTGATGGCCTGATTCGACTCTGCCTTACTGATAATGTAATGGTTAATATTTATTGGGAGAAGGCTGTGAAAGATCTCTAAACAAAATTGGAAACCCTATATCAAACTAAGTCGTTGGTTAATAAATTATTTCTTAGGAAGAAATTATAAAAACTTCAGATGGATGATGGAAGCTTACTTTTTGCACACCTACATGAATTTAGTACCCTAATTAGTTAATTATTAGTAAGATGTTGTGATATCAGTGATGATGACGAAGCTATTACCTTGCTCTGTTCACTACCTAATTTGTGGGATAATCAAATAACTGTGATTGTTAGTGGTACTATAGAATTGTCGTTGGACGGGGTTCTTTTCTTTCTTTAATGTTAGAAGATATGTGACGACAGGGTATAAAAAGTTTAACCTAGGAGGTTTTGTTAGTTCGAGGGCAAAATCAAGATAGGAATTCAAAGAGGTCTTGAAACAGGTCACAGTCAGTAGGGAGATCTAAGTGTACATATATGTTAAAAATTAAATACTAGAAGTGTAATAAATTTGGGCATATGAAGAAGGACTGCAAGAACAAGATGGTAAAATTACGAATGAGAATAATGATTCAGGGAATAAGGAACTAGAGACTTGTATATAGCAGTTGCTTATATAGGCCAAACTGATGATGATGTCTAGTTCATTAATATAGGAGCTTTGTATCATATAACACCTCACAGGGATTGGTTTTGTCAGTATAAAGCTTTCAATGGAGGCAATATCATGATGGATAACGGCATTTTAGTAAAGATTGTTGGTCGTGGAAAAGTGAAGACTAGGATGCATGATGGTATTGTCAAAACACTTCTGAGGGTTATGTATATTCTTGATCTTAGAAGGAATTTGTTATTTAGAGCACAATGAAAGATGGAGGAGTTAACTTCAACTGTGACAAGAAATTATGTAAGATGACTCATGGATTAATTATAACTACATGTGAAACGAGATGTGGTACTTTATATAAGTTGTTGGGAAGTACAATAAAAGGGAAGTTCGCACTACAAAAATGGCCTAAAATTGATAGATATAATTTTAACATATAGGTTATGTTGAAATTATTGTTAAGACCGACAGATACTCTTATCGGTTTTAAGTTGTTCGTTTAAACAATACTGACTGGCTTGTCTGATGGACTAATTAAAATTGACAAAAATTCTAACCTATCTAAATCGTGACCCAACTTCTTTCAGTTTTATTTTCTTTCTCATTGACATCTCACCCATTCTTCTCTCTCACTCCCTCCTCTTTTCTCTACCACAACACCCACCGATAAGCTCTCTATCTCTACAGTCACTGATAAGCTCTCAATCATCATACTGACGTTAAGCTCTCACCACCGCGTACTACTATCGATCTCCTGGTGGAATTCACCGCATGGCTGGTTGTCTATGGCTAAAATTCTTCGTTGTCCTCCCTTCTCACTTCAATTCTCACCTCCATTCTCCATGGGTATGAATGTTTCATATATTCTTCCATTTCTCTTCCATTCTCCCTTCTATTGTTTAATGCATGATTTAATGATTAATTTGAAGTTATTATGTTTAAATGTTTTAGGAATTTGGTTTACTTTGTGTAATTAGGTTTAATTTTTGATTAATTTGAACTGGTTATGCCCAAGTGTTTTAAGTTTTTTGATTGATTTAAGACTTTTTTTTTTTATTGTTTTGAGACTTAAGGTCAAGGTGTTACTATAAAAAATCAAAGCATGCTCGAAATGACAATTATGAATGGTCTAACGTACTTGAATTATGTTTAAGAATGTCGTTCCTTGGTCTCTCAATTATAATTTTTTGGTTATTTTCATATCCTTATAAGATCTTGAACAAGGATTCATTAATAAATGGTTTTGGTTGGTATAATTGTTTCTATTACGAAAATCCTCAAAGTAAACATACTTGTTTTTATTATATAGAATTTTTCCTGAATTTGGGAAAAATGAAATTCTAAATTGGTCTGTTCATTGGCGGACTAGATTTGGAGTAGAGATGGTAATACCACCTAATGAGATTCATAGTCTTCATTTGGAATACAAGGATCTACATATTCATTTTAGAGAAAAAAAATGCTTAAAGGACTTGCATTATTATTAATTTTTTATTCAATATAGTCTTCTATAGATTTGGGCATGGAAATTTGGATCAATTTTCCTAGACAATTATAATCTTGGTCTCCCCTATTTAATAAAGAGATTTTATTGCAACTGGTTGGGAAAATGGTCCTCCGAGGATGCCATTAAGATGATTAATAATGATTTTCAATTTTTAAAAGACTTGATTAAAGAAGATTAGAATGAGGAAGATGACGAAGAGGATGAAGAACAAGATCCACTTCAAATTCTAAAAACCAGCCTAAAAGAACAATATCCTTTTGCAAGCAAGACTGGTATTAATAAAAAACTCTTAAAGATTTTAGCCAAACAGTTGAATGATGATATAGATGATGTGTCAATGACTTCTGCTAAAAGTAGTAAAAATTAAAAATATGATGAGAAAGACTCAGAGGAAGAAGATAAAACTCTAAATAAAATTATTTAAGAAAAATATAAGGATGATAATGATCAAGATTATCAGCCAGATATGTGGGCTAAGATCAATCAACATTTAGCTAAATACTAAGGCAAAAAGAAAACAAAAAATAAGGCTAGTACGTCTAAAAAGTAGCCGATAAGCTAGAAAAGAAAAATTCTCTAAAGAAGCAGATGCTCTTCATTATTAAGTTATGTTGTAAGGGCCTACATATAGTTCTCAATAATTGAAGAAAATAGTTGCTGATAGTTTTATATATATAGGTGGAGAGTCCGAGTTGTTAGGCAGACTCATGTTTAGACTATTCTAAGTTTTCTTTCTTTCTCTCTTTATACTATATTCTGATCGTTGTAAAAGTTTGAAGCTTTGAATAAAGGACTTAACTTTTATAGATAATCTATGTAAGTTTTAAGTTTATGTCTATATTATTGTTTGATATTGTTTATTATATTATCATTATAGTTTATATATCTTTTTCTTTTTCTTTATCTTTGATCTATACTAATTTTGTTTTAGTTTATATATTTTATTTTAATTTGTGATCATGTCCATATTTGGTATTTGAGACAAATGTATTTTTGATCTAAGTAGTAGTATTCTTATAGATTAGATATTGATTAATTATAATTCTAATCGTTCTTCACCCTAGTTGCGTAGAATTTGGCATGTTGTTCCCGTATGTTGGATGTTTGTGCTTTTGATCCTTGTTAATTATTGACAGAAGAGTCATAATTATATTATTTTAATATATGATATATGAGAGTCTAATGTTAAGATAATTAGGCATTAGTTCTACTACTAATAATAGTAGAAGATTTGAAAAAGAATAGTGAAGAAGTCACTTATAGTGATGTAAATCAAGAAGTAAGAAATTGAGATTTTCCTAAAATTAAACCAATGGAAATTTATAAAATTGGTACTTTTGACTTAAAGTCGACTATAATTATAAAAATTGTTGAAAAAACTATTCCTATATCAGAAATCAATGGGAAAATAAAATTGCTTGATTCTAATATTTAAAAATATAAAGAAAAATATAATCTTTTACATTTACGTTGTGTGCAAATTGCTCTAAGATCTTTGATTTGTGAAGGTTTAAATGCATATGTTATGCTTGCTCTAAGAGTTGCTAGATATAAAAAAATTGTTGATTCCTTATTAGGAGGTGTTGAAACTAGTCTCTGTAATGAACTAGTTTATTTTACCTGTTTTCTTTCTTTTGAGGTGTGCCTTACAGATAAACATCTTCTAGATGTTTTAACAAATAAAATGGAAACTAAAGGCTATGACATGAAGCTGAGTGTTGAAAACATAACATTAATTTATAGAGTTTTTTTATAAAGTATGAAATACTTTAACACCTAAAGCTAAAAAGTTTTCTGCAAAACAAAAAGCAATTGTTTTGGAAACTGATATTAAAAAATCTTTTGTTACTATTCCCAGAACAATTACGTGGTCATAATTTAGTCTTCTTGATCATTAGGCTTTACCGGATATATCTACCCCTTAATCTTTTAATAATTAGAATATAAATATTGAACAGATAATTGAAACTCCTAAAGGAGATGTTGTTCAATTTGACCAATCTAATTGTAATATCCCAAAGTTTTCAAGCAATATAAATGAAGTTATGAATGTAAACTAGACAATGTAAATTGAGTTTTCGATAAGAAATATAATTACAATTAAAATTTGAAACATAAATTAGTAGTTGAGTACAATGTTAATAGAAATGTAAAGAATAAATGGAGCTAATGCATGGGTATTTATGTGTGTGTGTGTGTGTGTGTGTGTGTGTGTGTGTGTGTGTGTGTGTGAGGAGGTGTTATATGGTTGAAAATAATGAAAATATCACATTATGCAAGTCAAATTTTTAAGGAGAACAAAGTTGGTCAAAATTTCAAACCTTGGTTAAAAATTCCAAGGTCAAATATTCAAAAGGTTATAAAAAGATTTTTTTTTTACCAACACATCAAAAATGAGGTGGATTTCGGCCATGTAGGGGAATAAATAGAGCTAAAGTATTCTAGGGCCTTCCAAAATAAAAATCAAGGGAAGCTTATCATGGAATCTTTCCAAGATTTTCTTATTAAAAGATTATCTAGCAAATGAGATATTATAAATATAAGATAGGCCAAGCAAAAAAAAACACTATAAATATACATACACCCACGACAGCCTTGTTGAGAGAGAGAGAGAGAGAGAGAAACTCATGGAGAGTTAGCAAGTAGGGAATAAAGAAGAAGAAAAAGCAAAGCTAAGGAGGTATAATTTCTAAAACATAGTTTAATCTTTGTATTTTTATGTTTATATGAATGTTTTATAATGAATATGTAGATAGATGTTATTTGAGCATATATTACATGTCATGTGAAGGTAAAAATAAGAACCAAGCAAGAGAACCCAAAAGAGGTAAAAAAGTAAAAGAGAAAAACATGAAAACAAGCATTTTAGAAACCCTAATTTGGACTGGTTTTGTAAAAACCATGACTCCTAGTGTATTAAGAATTAGAACTTGAATCTTTGGGCTAGAGATAGATCTGGAAGTCTTCTAAATATAGGAAAAAGAATCAAGTCAAAATTCCTTGTTTGTAGATTATTTATGGTGATGTTTTTAAGTAGACTGGTCAAACTAGAAAATATTTTGTTCAAAAATTTCTGAATCCCATTTTGGTATCCTGAAAAGCTTAGAAAAATCTTAAAATTTTACAGGACATACTTGTTGATATACTGTACGTCCTATCCAAAAATAAACAAAAACAAAGTTGTAGAGAATTAATTAAAAATAAAATAGTTTTGGGTTTTGATACCCTAAAATGGGAATAACTTGGTTTATGTACATGAGAAAATTCTGGAAAAAATGGTAGATTCTCTGTAATGATATTGAGCTACTATATAAATTTCATAATTTTTAGAGTTATTCATGAATATTTTTTTTTTACAATTTAAACAAATTTGGGCCTAAATAACTATAAAATAAATACTAGAAGTATTTGAAAAAATTTGGAAAAATTCTTTAAGAAGTCCTTTAGATAATCTAAAAGAGCAAGTTAAAAGAATTTTTTTTTATAAGTTGTTTGAGTAAGCTTACGAGGAAAAGAAAAATATTAACGGGTACGAAAAACCTAATTTTAGGAAGCTAAAAAGTGTAAAAATATATTTTTTTATGAGTAAATAAGTGAAATAAAACTTATAAGAGTGAGTAAAGGGTAAAAATATAATTCTTACAACTTAACTCATAAAAATGATATAAAACAATAATTAAGTTATAGTTGTAATACCCGAAAAATACCAAATTAGGTAACTACTGACAGAAAATAAGTGTGTTAATAAAACATAAATAATAATTATGCGTAAATTAATACATCGACCTTCATTATGGATTAGGTTATTTGGATAAGGAGTTTGAATTGTGGATTTAACAGACAAAAATAGGCAAGTTTTCGAATATTGTGAGGACCCGAATTTTTGGGATTATTTTAATAATAATAAATAAGAATTTAATTGACAAAATTATCAAGGTTGTTTAAACTATTTATGATTTTACATGATTTAAAGTATGTGATGGGATTTAATTTGGTAAATTAAATCTGTTCAAAGATAGTGATAAATTTTGTTAAGTAAATATAATTAGAAAGTAAATAAATTATTTAAAAATAATTTATGAAGAATAAGAGAAATTTTATGTAATTGTACAATTAAATTGTTGATTTTTAAAAGAGTTGTGGAGGTGCATAAATTGTTATGTAAATGGTGTTACGTGGTAATGAAAGGTATATGAATTAGATATGTATGAATTATATATATATATATATATATATATATATATATATATATATATATATATATATATGCACGTTCAATTGTTATATTATGGAAATAAAATAAATAAATTATATCGAAAAATTTGGTAATTAATGATTGTAAAGTCAATTAATGGTTTAAATAAGGTGATTAAAGATTTATTAATGAACCGAAGTTTGGACGTAAGGAAAATAATGTATAATAAATATGAAATTTAAGGTAATAAGGTTGGTCGAATTTCAGGGTCATTACAGATGGTATCAGAGTTGAAGGTTATAAACTTTGGGTAAACGATACCTTAGGCTATAACCTTAGTAAGAAATAGTAAGGTTAGTTGCGTGTTCTGAAAAACCCAAGCGTATAGTAAGCTCGTGACTCATGATGGTGTGGTGGAGCCCCTCAGCGAATAGGCGACTATAGCCTGACTAGGACAAGTTCTGAGGACCCAAATTTTCGAGATTTCTTTAATAATATTAAATAAAAATTTAAATAACAAAATTGTTAAGGTTATTTAAATCAATTATGATTAATATATTTTATGTGAATTAAAGTGTGTAATGAGATTTAATTGGTAAATTAAATATGTACAGAGAGGGTAATAATTGGTGGTGAATTAAAATAATTGAAAAGTAAATAAATTGTTTAAAAACAATTTATTAAGAATAAAAGGAATTTCATATAATGGTACAATAAATTTCTACAATAAAATTATTGTGGAGGTATAGAAATTATTATTTAAATAATGTTATGTGGTAATGTGAGGTATGAATTAGATATAAAATTATTGTGGAGGTATAGAAATTATTATTTATATGTGTGTTTATGTTTAATGGTTGTATTTATAAATTTCATTAATTATGAAAATTAAGGGATTAATAATTAAATTAATCTAAAGTTAAATAAAAAGTGAATGAGGAAATTAGTAAAATTAAAAATATTGATTATATAATTAATCAATAATTATGGTGAAGGTTTAGAAATTGTTTAAGAGGATGAAGTAATTTTATAAATTATATACTAATAAAAGTATAATTTATATAAGGAAATTAAAGTAAAATATTAATGAAAGGATAATTATATAAGAATGATTATATAATTTATATAAGAGGATGAAATTAATGAGAGAATAAATAAATGTATAATTATGAAGGAATGTTGGCAATTATTAAATAGGAGAATATAATTATATAAATTATATAATAATAAATTATATAATTTATATAAGAAAGTTAATGTAAATAGTACAGAAATAAAAAATAAATGAGAAGAATGAAGGTTTTAATTTATTAAAAATTATGTTTATGTATAATGGAATTTTTATAATTTTTATGGAGGATAATATTTTAGATACGTGAACATGTTAGTGTAACATGCTGTCCAAATAACGAAGTGAAAAAGGCATGAAAATAATTTTTATATGTTTTATGAATTATTTTATGAATTTTGAAGGTATAAATTACCTCATATAATTACATGCATGTTATTATGCGTGTACAAAATTTATTAAGTAAAGTACCCAAAAGGGTCTAAATATTAATTATAAATCATGTTATGATTTTTGATGAATTAAAATAAATATTTTATATATATTAGATAAAATATTTATTACACGAAATAACTACGTAATGTATTAAAATTTTAATTTTTGCATGGGATTATCCGAAAGCAAAGTCGGTGGTGGATGAAGTCGATGGACTTATTGTTTTACCAAAAAGTAGTTAAGCCTTTTTGGTTATTTAAGAGAAGGAAAAGAAATAAGAAGGAAAAGAAAAAGAAAAAGAAAAAACTCTCTCTCATTTTTCTTCCTCCCACCCGAAGCCACCACCACCCACAACCGGCAACCATAGCCACCACCAAGAGGAAATATTTGGTGCCATCAAGAGGAAAAATTACAAGCCAAGGAAGGTATAAATTATTTTTATGTGATTTATTTTAGTATTTATGATGTTAAATAAATTTTATGGAAAATTAGAAAATAATTGGAATAATTATTCTAAATAATTTTTGAATGTATAGTTATGAATTATATGATTTTTAGAGGTATTATGTTGTGAAATTGAAGAATAAAAATGGTGTTTGGATGGTTAAGTTGGCATACTGTTCGCGGAAGAAGAAGGAAAAAAATTCAGGGTTGCCGCGTATTCCATTTTTTTGTCTAACGCGGAGGTAAAACGACGTCGTTTTGGGGGCGGCGGAAGAAGCAGCCGCGCCATGCACGGAGGATTCTCGAAACGGCAAGGAAACGACGCCGTTTAGCGTCGGTAGGGGGAGCCTCGCGCGATGCGCGGCCCATGGCACCATTGGAAATTAACAGCGTGACCCTGGTATTTTCCGTTAATACTGAACGTGTCCCTAGCCTTCCCAAATGACCGGCGTGCCCCTGAGCTTTCCGAGAAATTCCGGTTTTGCCCCTATAGTCACGAAAATTACCAAAATGCCCCCAAAAAGTGATTTTTATTTAAATATATGTTTAAAAATTATAGAAAATTACTAAAAATGTAGAAATGATATTTGGGCATTAAATTTAATATTTTGTAAAAATATTAAATATTGGGGATTAATATTTAAATATTAATCTAGTAAGTTTAAAAGTTAGAAATTTATTAAATAAAAATCCGGACAACCAAAAATTGTATCCGATGAGCCAGGTTATCTGTATTGAATCTGTTTGATATTAAGTTAAATTAATATATTAAGGAATGAAGTTAATATAATTAACCATATTGTTCAATAATTGACCCGGTAACCAAAAATAAATTGTCGGGTAGGGTTAATTACATTATAGATGATATTAATTAATTAAATTAATATCATCAGGAGATAAATAATTATTATTTGATTATTTTATGATCATAGGTTGTACGAGGAACATTATAAAAAGGGTATTTATTATTTAATTCGACAATCCAGGCAAGTCTTCAGTACTTTTATGTTAAATGTTTGTCTGTATGATATGTAATTCTTATTTCAAATGCATATAAATTATGTATTATGTGATCTATGAATAATATGACAACAATGTGTACTTGGTGCTATAATATGGATGTATGTGAGATATAATTCTTAAGTAGAAGCACAACACATGATGTATGACACACATACAGAGCATGTTATGCTATGTGCTACGTGAAGCATGAAAGGTGTAAACTGTTGAGCTTGCTGAGCCGTTGTGCTCATTACTTGCATAATATACATTTTTGCAGGTAAAGATATAAATTTCAAGAATATCATATTATGTTAGAGATGGATCAACCTAGAAGGTTGTAAATAAAATTTTTATATTCAATGTGGTAAATTGTAAAGTTTATATTGATGTTTCGTGTGTTCATATATGTTGGATCCGGATAGGACGAATAGAGTTAAATTATGTACTGTGATTACTCAAGGTAGTTATTACTTTAGAAACTATTATATGTCTAATTATGAATTATAAAACAAAGAAAATTGTATGGATATGAACAATATTAAATTGTGAATGTTGAACTTTATGACACAGGTAATTGAAAGAAAAAGTACAAGTTACGATCCAGGGACTAGGATCAAGATATTAAGATTTTAAATATACAAATATTTTAATAATATGATTGATTGAGAAAAAGAAAAAGAAAAATTATACCGAAAATTTGGTAATTGATGACTGTAATGTCAATTAAGGGGATAAATAAGGTGATTAAAGAACCAAAATTCGGACGTTAAGGAAATAATGTTTAATAAATATGAAATGTAAGGTAATAAGGTTTATCGAATTTCGAGGTCGTTACAGTTGGTATCAGAGTTAGAGATTATAAACCTTAAGTAAATGATACCTTAGGCTATAACCTAAGTAAGGAAAAGTATAGTTAGCTGCGTATTCTGAAAACTTAAGCGTATAGTAAGCTCGTGACTCATGATTGTATGGTGGAGCCTCTCAGCGAATGGGCGACTATGGTCTGACTAAGATAAGCTCCTCAAGCCATATGATTATGGTAAGTTTCTAAGCCCAAATACGTGATAAGTTTGATGAATATGGGGGAATTAGAATATATAGATATAAGTTGAGAGATACAGTTCTCAAATATTGACTAAAGTAAAGAAAATATGAAAGATATAAGATTATAATGACGAGATAAAGATTTTAAGAAATATATGAATAAAGGTAACGAATTGAGAAAATTCATAAGTTCAATTAAGGATATATCTAAAAGAATATTTGAAACAATTCAAAGATGAATCTCAAACAAAATCAGGGGACACCTGATTCAAGCAATAAAAATGACAAGGTAATCTATAAAGCATAGAAAGAGATCATAATAATATGATCAGGAACAGTAAGAGGATCGTACTGCGATACGATCACAAGATAAGGAAAGCAAGTAAGGAATAGATTGTAAAGCAAGATCATGATGGGATCTAGTGACACTATAAAATAATAGAGAGATCTGTTAATGATTCAAAGGGTATAGCTTGATGCTATAAAGAGATATGGTAGTATGAAATAGTACAAGAAGAACTCAGAGAAGGATAAGACATGAATGACAGAAATGTTATGATAAGGGGGCAGGAAGCTTGGGTACGAAATTTCAATTGAGGACTCACGTGGTGAATGAGTTGCACAATCCTTTGTATGGGCAGGGGACTTGTGTTTACTTAGTTACTATATGATAATCATTGAAATGTTAGAGTCGCGCTAGCGGTTTGATAGATAAATAATATTAAGTTTAGGCACGAGTTCTTAAAACTCATGCATATGGTAAGTCCATGACTCATAATCGTATGGTATGTTTTGAGCCCCTCAGCATATGAACAATCTTTGATTTGTTCTTAGACTACGTATTGCTAGGACAAGATCCTAAACTCATATTCTCATCGTAAGTTCCTGGACTCATAATGTGTGGTGAGTTTGATGAACTGTACGGTGGTATAGAAATATTGGAGTACCCAGGAATCTTTAGTATAATAATAGTAATAGTCCTAGCAATAAATTTAAGTGAAGAAGCAGAAGATGAATGTTAGGGAGTTTAGGATATTCCCACTCTTCTAGCTTTGCTAGACTTCGAAATTTTTGGCCTCAAGCTAAATTGGCACGAATGTGCTTTGAAAAATACAAATGAATTTTTTTAAGCGATTTAAAAAGTGTCTATATTACTTGTTTCGGCTAGACAAAAATATTTTTAACATCAAAATGTATGTTAAAAGAATCATCAATGCACCTTTTAGCCCGGTGTAGATGTGATGAATGACGGAATGCTTAACGTGTTGTTGAGGCGATGCGGTACTATGACGTCATAAGATGATTCAACACCATAAAGTATGGTGTAGGAATTGTTAACGACGGAATTCTCAACGTACTGTCAAAATGATGCGGTAACATGAAGTCATAAATGATTTTGATTTATGAAAGTATGTCAAAGCTATAAGTCAATGCCATTTGATTCGGCTAGACGTTTTGAAAAGTTTTAACATGATGAATGTTTTAAAATTTCTGCGGGTTATAAATTGTTAAAAGAAAGTTTATGCTAATTGAGTTGGCTAGACAAGCGTTGAAGAAATACAAGTCTAAGCTATTTGATTCAGCTAGAGAAATTTTGAAATATATTTATTGAATTCATATTCTTTGAAAGTTATACCCAATCAAATTACTCTTTTATGAATTCTAAGGCTGAGATGAACAACCCTATGTTGATTGAATGGTCTCCTGGCATATCAAGATACAGGTATTACAGACTAATCATCTGGCGTGCAAATGTATGAATGTGATATCCATCACTTTAATGACAGATAGATCCTCTGTTAGTGGTTTGCAGTATAAGGTAGTATAGAAGCGAAGTACTGTTAAACCAGGATACAGGTTCACTCAGCATATTATAAAAAAATCCATCACTTTAATGACAGATAAATTCTCTGTTAGGGGTTTACATTATGAGGTACTCTGGGAGCGAAATACTGTTAAACCGGGATATGTGTTCATTCAATATATTATGAAAGTTTTTCCAAAATAAAATTTTTAATTCCTCTGCTCTTATGAAGATTGGATGGTAAAATGGGGTAGCATTTTCTAATTGTGAGTGATAATGAAAGTAGAAATTGTGGAACAAAGAAATTGTGAAATGTGATGAATTAGAAAAACTGCAATGTGTAGTGACCATGAGACAGGAAGAAAAGAAGGATATGTTGGATATGTTATAAAGAGAAATGGAATGTGAAGAAAATTTATGAAAATAAATTAAGAAAAGAAAGTTGAATGTGCAAAGTATAAATAATATTGCAATAAAGAATATAAAATAAGTTGATTGAGTAAGGGTAAGTACAATTAAAGAAAGGAAATTTTCAGAGAATGAGAAACTATCTTGATAAGTACATCAAGAAACGAGCTAAAGTTTTATTAATAATTTTTTTTTTTGACAATTGTGAAATGTGATATTACAAAGAAATTATAATTTGAGTTAAGAATTGAATATTTTGACTGTTACAATCATTATGGTGTTATTCATTTAAGATGTGAGTTACAGCTATTAAAGAGGTAAGATATGATTATTATTGGGTTTAATTGTTATTTATCAAGATAGAAGTATAGCAAAGTGCTATAAATGAAATACGTAAGGTTATTACGAAAATTGTGATTCCGGGGACGGAATCCTATTAAGGGGGGAAGAATGTGAGGACCTGAATTTTTGGGATTATTTTAATAATAATAAATAAGAATTTAATTGCCAAATTATTAAGGTTGTTTAAATTATTTATGATTTTACGTGATTTAAAGTATGTGATGAGATTTAATTTGGTAAATTAAATCTGTTCAAAGATAGTGATAAGTTTTGTTAAGTAAATATAATTGGAAAGTAAATAAATTGTTTAAAAACAATTTATGAAGAATAAGAGAAATTTCATGTAATTGTACAATTAAATTGTTGATATTTAAAATAGTTGTGGAGGTGCATAAATTGTTATATAAATGGTGTTACGTGGTAATGTGAGGTATATGAATTAGATATGTGTGTGTATATATATATATATATATATATATATATATATATATATATATATATATATATATATGCATGTTCAATTGTTATATTGATAAATTTTATTGATTATAGAAATAAAGGGATTAGTAATTAAATTAATCCAAACTTTAATGAAAAGCTAAATAGGGAATTAGAAAAAGTTGAAATTATTAATTATATAATTAATCAATAATTATGATGAAAGTTTAAAAATTTTAAGAGGAGAAAGTAATTATATAAATTATATAATAATAAATTATGTAATTTATATAAGAAAATGTAAGCAAAATATTAATGAAATAATAATTATATAAATTATATAAGAATAATTATATAATTTATATAAGAGGATTCAATTAATTGAGGATGAAGAAAAAATTATATAAATTGTACAATATGTTATTTTATAGTTTACGTAAAGCCCATAAAGTGTAATGAGTAATGAAGAAAATAGAAAATAATGAGAAAGTTGATAAAGGTATAATTATTGATTATATAATTAATCAATAATTATAGAGAAATTCTGGAAATTATTTAAGAAAAGAAAGTAATTATATAAATTATATAATAATAAATTTTATAATTTATATAAGGAAAGTCAAAGTAAACAGTAAGGAAATAATAATTATATAAAAATAATTATATAATTTATATAAGAAGAGTACATTAATTAAGAAAGGAAATATAATTGTACCAATGGTGCAATATTTTATTATATGGTGTATATTTAAAGTGTGTCAAATAGTAAAGAAATGAGAAAATAAATGAGGAGAATGAATGTTTTAATTTATTAAAATTATGTTTATTGTATAATGTAATTGTTATGATTTTTATGGGAATTAATATTTTAGAAACGTGAACATATTAATGAAACATGTTGTCCATGTAATGAAGTAAAAAGGTATGGAAAATAATTTTTATAAGTTGTATGTGTTATTTTAATAATTTTAGAGGTATAAATTACCTCATATAACATGCATGTCATTATGTGTGTACAAAATTTGTCAAGTAAAGTACCTGAAAAATGTATAAATATTATTTATAAATCATGTTATGAATTTTAGTGAATTAAAATAAATATTTTACATACATTATGTAAAATATTTATTACACGAAATAATTACGTAATGTATTAAAATATTTAATTATGCATGAATTTTTGCTATCTGAATTGGTTAAGTCGCTTACGAGATTGGTAGAGTCGGTGGAGTAAATTTTATCCAAAATGGTTAAGTGACTTGTGGAAATATAAAAGAATAAAGCAAGAAAATGAAATAAAAAAAAACACAACACAAAAACGCTTTCCCTCCTCCATTTATATTACCATTTGAAACCACCACCACCGGAAAACCACCATTGCCACCAAGAGAGAGAAATTTCAGGGCCATCAAGGAGGAATAACAAGCTTTATGGGAAAAGTTTTAAAGTTTGGAGAAAGTATAAAATCATTTTATTTGATTATTTTGGTATTTTTAGGTGTTAATTAAATTTTATAAAAAATTAGTAAGTAAATACAATAATTATTCTATATAATTTTTAGATGTATATATAAGAATTATATCATGTTTAGAACAATTATGTTGTGGAAATCATAAACAAAAAAAATTATACCGAAAAATTTGGTAATTGATGATTGTAAAGTCAATTAATGGTTTAAATAAGGTGATTAAAGATTTATTAACGAACCGAAATTTGGACGTAAGAAAAATAATGTTTGATAAATATGAAATTTAAAGTAATAAGGTTGGTCGAATGTCGGGGTCGTTACAAATATATTTTACTATTACAAATTTGTTGCTAGCAAAATTCTTTTATTATAAAATTTCATGAATTATGTGATTTCATGAATTGGTGAACTTATATTAGTTGTTCATATTGAAATTTGTTAAATTCCAAAATTTATGAATATTCATGAATTATTTAAAATAAGAGTATGTCAATTGCTTTGGCTATTCTATTATAAAGAAAAATAAATTCATTGAAATATATTCAAAAGGACTATTCAATCCAAATTGTTTGGTGCAAAATCCTAATTTTGAGATTGAGATGAACAATCCTATTATATAGAGGATATTTTTGGATAACTGACTTGACGTTATAAGTTTGAAGAATGATGTTATACATAACATAGGGTACAAAATACTGATACTCTAAAGTACTTGTGGATAGTTTCCAGTCTTTATGAATATCAAACATTATTTGGAGAGTTCATAGTTTTTTTAATAAACTTTTAAACATTTCATATGTTCTTGGTCCCTACAACCTATTAGTTAGAAAAATATTATTGTTCATATTTTTTGTTATTATCTGTTTTTGATTATTCTGTGATACTCTATGTTGTTATCCATTTTATACTGGCACATTTTATAGTTTATATACATGTTGAGAAAACTTGTTGCTCACTCTTACAAATTTAAAATACTGTAGATAAAAGCGAGAAAACTGAGAGTTTGAGAACAAAAAGTAAGGGAAAAGAGAAGTTCAAACTAGAATAGAACTAATGTTTACATATATGTTGTATTTAACGCATATTGTTTAATAACATAATTATGTAGTAAAATAATAAAGGAAAAGACATGGGATTGTGATGTAATATAATGTAATACATTAGTAAAATTAAAAATATAGTTAGTAGATAATGCGTACTATAATGAATAGTGAGCACCATATCTAATGTAGTGAATACATGGTTATGGGAGTGTCACAGGTCAAGCAATGTAAATGAAGTTATGAATGTAAACAAAACAATGTAAATTGAGTTTTTGATACAAAATATAACTACGAATTCAATTAGAAACATAAATTAGTAATGATTACAATGTTAATAGAAATTTAATGAATAAATAGAAATAATGCATTGATATGTATATATATATGTGTGTGTGTGTGTGTGTGTTATGGTTGAAAATAATGGAAATATCAAGGTATGCAAGTCAAATTTTCAAGGAGAGCAAAGTTGGTCAAACTTTCAAACATTTCTAAAAAATTCCAAGGTCAAATATTCAAAGGCTATAAAAAGAAAATTTTATTACCAAGACATGGAAAAGGAGGAGGATTTCAGCCATGTAGGGGAAAAGATAGAGCTCAAGTATTCAAAGGTCTTCTAAAATAAAAATTAAGGGAAGCTTATCAAGAAAGCTTTCCAAGATTTTTTTTATTTAAATTTTATCCAACAAATGAGCTATTATAAATATAATATAGGTTAGTAAAAAAACAAACAAACACTACATATATACATACACCAACAACAACCTTGTTGAGGGAGAGAGAGAGTGAGGAAAAATCAAGGAGAGCTAGCAAGTAAGGAAGAAAGAAGAAGATAGAGAAAAGTTAGGGAGGTGTAATTTTTAAAACCTAGTTTAATCCTTATATTTGTATGTTTATATGAAAGTTTTGTTATGAATATGTAGATTGATGTTATTTGAGCTTAGATTACATGTCAAGTGGTGGTAAAAATAAGAACCGAGTAAGAGAACCCAAAAGAGGTAAATAAGTAAAAGAGAAAAACTTGAAAGCAAGAATTTTAGAAACCTTAATCTAGACTATTTTTGTAAAAATCATAACTCCTAGAATATTAAGAATTAAAAATTGAATCTTGGGGCTAGGGATAACTTTGAATGTCCTCTAAATATAAGAAAAAGAATGAAGTAAAAATTCCTTATAGAATATTTATGGCGAGTTTTCTAAGCAAACTGATCAGACTATAAAATATTTTAACTAGAAATTTTTGAAGCCTATTCTAGTATACTAGAAATCTCAAACAGATTTTAAAAATTTACAGGACATACATTTTGATATAATGTACCTCATGTCAAAAAACAAACAAAAATAGAGTTGTAGATAATTAATTAAAAATAAAATAATTTTAGATTTTGAAACCTTAAAACTGGAATAACATGGTTTTTGTACATGGAAAAATTCTAAAAAAAATAAGGTAGACTCTCTGTAATGATGTTATGATACTAAGCATATTTCATAATATTTCGAGTTACTCTCGATTATTAAGGATTTAAACAAATTTTGGCCTAAATATATATAAAAATAAATACGAGAAATATTTGGAAAAATTCCAAAAAATTCCTCATATAATCTATAATAGCAAACTAAGAGGAATACATTTAATAAGTTGTTTAAGTAAGATTAAGGTGAAAAGAAAATATTAACATGTACAAAAAACCTAATTTTAAGAAGTCGAAAAGTGTAAAAATACATTTTTTCTGAGTAAATAAGTGAAATACAACTTATACAAGTGCGTTAAGGGGAAAAATGTGATTTTTATAACTGAACTCATAAATATGATATAAAAAATAAATAAGTTATTATGACGTCCCCAAATCTGGACCTATATAGCCCAATTTTAGATGCCAAAAATACACGAAATCTAATACAAAATAGCACATAGTACAAAAAAACAGAGCTCAATAATACACAACTAAGTCTTCAGTATTATTGTCACACTATTTATAACATGTGAAGACTACTACAACTATCTCTCGGACCTTCACTCCATCCCCGGCTAGACCTAATTACTGTGACGCCCCCAAATTCGGGTTCCAAATACCCGGATACGGTCATCACGATCCAATACAAACATTCACCTCTAAACAACATACAATAACTAAATGCGGAATAATAAACATATGTTGTTCATTCAAAAGGTGTTACTAGTCCCAAGATACGATAACCTTACACAAAAGTACATAAATACCCTTAATAAAGTACTTAAGGTTTATATTACATAACAATTAATTTAATTAACTACAAGGCTGCATCTCGAAGTCTATTACTTCATCTTTCCTTTACCCTTGTTCTTTCCCGAAGTCTCGGGTTGCACTGCAATAAGGTTTCATGATATAGCAAGAGTGAGCAACTAGTTTGCTCAACAAGTTTAAATAACAACAAGGAACAATATATCATGAATGAAAGAGATTAGTTGAACAATTCAATAATGTGAATAACATAAGCAGGAATAATAATTTGCTTTTAAAATTAGGATAGTCAAATAGACTATGAACTATAAATATCCACTGGAGTCAATAGCATGTTGACCCAATGGTTACTACCAGAAATATGTACCCGAGGGGATCAGCCTCAGTACAATATGTGTATGCATAACATTTAATTTCCGTATTTTTGTACCTGATATTAGATACAGGGTACTCCCCTATAATAAAGGGGTGTTCATAATAGTCTAAGAATCCGCATCTTCAATGATTTGGATAGCTTTTAAAATCTTTAACATAAAGGTCTAGCCAAACAATGACTTATACCTACTTTGAACAGTTCTTTAAATAGTAGAACAATAATTAAGTACAAGTCAATGATTGTACGATATCAAGTGCAATAAGTGCGAATAACAACAATATTGATGTGGAATAATTGTAAAGTAATTAAACCACTCAAAGCATGCTTGGAAATAACAGTTCAAGCTTAGATAAATAATTTGCTCAATGAAATGAGTTTAGAGATAAGGAACTTGCCTGTCCGCTCAGCTACAATTAATGTCTAGCTTTAACTAACTGGCTTTGAAAGACCTAACATTAATAAACTTGGTATAATAATTAGTACGGCATATTTGCACAACTATACGCTTACTAAGGAACTTATCTATCACATAAGTACTAACACATAAATTACATTAGTCAAAACAATATTATTAATCTTATAGACCCTCAATCATATTAGGTTAATAATTTAATAAGTTAGAAATATTTTTCTTAAGTGTTGGACACTTATTAAACCCTTAAACAACTTATTACAATTGTTTAATTAAAGCATAATTAAATCTAATTTATTTTATTAACTCAATCTCTATTTAATTACTATTTAATCTTGGTTAAATAGAATTTAATTAATTAACTCTAGTTATTATTTAAAATAAATAATAACTAATTGTACTTACTTATTATTTAATAATAATTAAATAATAAATAATTATTGATTTAATTTTAACCTTCTTTAATTTAATATTAATCAACTAATAATTAATTAATTAATTAATTAACCTCACTTATTATTTAATTTAAGGAAATTAAATAATAGTTTACTAATTTTAATTATTATTTAATGCCAATTAAATAATAATTAATTATTTAATTATTATTTAAGGTTAAATAATAATCCAGTCATCTTTATTTATTATTTAAATTAAATAATAAATTGTTAATCTAATAACTTAATTTCCATTAATCTTTATTTAATGCTAATTAAATAATAATTGATTACTTAATTATCCTTATTTATTATTTAATAATATTTAAATAATAAATAATTAATTTATAAATTTTTATCTCTCTTTAATTATTATTTAATAGTAATTAAATAATAATTGCTAATTTATCACCTTTATTTATTCTTAACATTTTAAATAATAAATAACTAATAAATTTATTTAACTTAACCATGATTTAGCTAACTAGATTAATATTTAAAATATTTAAATATTAAACTTAATGAAAAATATCCTCCCCAATATCATTTTTGTTATAATTTTTAATTAGTTTTTAAATATTTAAATTAATTAAATTTAACCCGAATGACATTTCTGTAAATAAGTTGAAATCTGATCCGAGGGCAAAATAGTAATTTCGCCGAAAAAAATACGGAGGGGCAGTTTGGTAATTTCGCGAAAACTGGTGCTCGCGCATTGTGCGCGTTAAGCTGAAGCAGGACCAAAACGGTGCCGTTTTGGAGACACTGCTTATTGCTGCCGCGCGTACGCGCGGAGTGACTTTTTCTTTATACGAAACGACGCCGTTTTGTCTTCGCGTTTTCGGTGAACAGTGGTCCGCGCATTGCGCGGCCAGTGCTTTTTTTTTCTTCTCCAGCAGAATGTGAACAGTGCATTCTTTAATTAAAATTATACCTTCAATAAATCATTAACTCCTCAAAAAAAATCCAAAAAAATTACCAATCACCTTATATTAATTTATAATATGAAAAATTAATTTGTCATGATTTAATACCATTATTTTTTTATAAAAAATTTTACATCACATAAACTAACACAAATCATAACTTTTTGTGTATAACTCCATTTTGAGTGATTCAAACTTTGTTTTTCTCATGATTTAATGTTCTCTAATATTAGAACATGAAACCTAAGTTTTTTTAAAAATATTTTTGGTCATAAATTTCAAGACTTGATTATACACTACTAAACACATATTTTAGCATACAAAATACACCAAAATACAAACCAATCATATTAAACTCAAGCATGACATAAATATTACTATCATACATTATTAACATATTTATACTAACATGATAGTTTATTTAATTTAAAAATAAAAATTAGATTTAGAATAACCATTACCTTGATTTAATGGCTATCTTCCTTTTTCTTCCAAAATAAGTGGTGAAAGAAGATGACATGAACCAAGAACTCATTCTTTTGATAATTTTGCTCTCAAAATATTTTTCTACACTCTCAAATGCTCTCTATCTTGCAAAGTAGAAGAAGAATAAATGACCAACATAAACTCCTAAATTGTAAGTATACTTACAATTTCGATAGATATAAAATCTATATCTATTAAAATTGTCATAATGAGGGTCTTACACAAGCTAGCACAAGGAATGGTCTAAATGAGACATTAGGTGAAAGGAGGGATGATCATTTTACTTGAAAAAATAAAACAAGCAATCCATTAAATAAATAAATGAAAAATAAAAACAAAATATCATTTTTCTCTCTCTTCTGCCACATGGTCGGCTGATGTGTGTCATTTGTCCCAAAATAATTGTCCTAAGTCACTTTTTTTTTAATTAAATAATAGTTTAAATAATTAAATTTCAAGTGGGCTCAAGCTTTGAGCTTTATTTAAAATACCAATTGGGCTCCTATTAAATTGTTTGGGCTACTAATTTGTCAAATTTTATTATTCTCCACTTGGGCTAATAATTGACCCATGTTGGGCTAATTTAATAATTTACACATTAATTATTCAATCCATGGTTGAATAAATAATTAAATATTCTAACCCATTAGTATTAAATTACTAAATGGACTAATAAATATTATTATTAATATTTCACATTATTTACATTAATTAATTTATTATATTTAATTAACTCATTATATTCAATTTAATTGAATATTTAATTAATAGGAAACTTATCAATTATTTTGATATTAAAACATTAGGGTTTGTTCACTAATTTAATAACATATTAGTGACCCCTTTTAATTAATTCTAGTAATTAATTACATAATCATTTAATCACATAAAAAGATTTAAATAATCTCGTAAAACTAACTCGTTAGAATTTAAATTAATAATGACGTGAAAATTCTAGGACATTACATTCTCCCCCCCTTATAAAAATTCCGTCCTCGAAATTGTAAAATAAGGTTACTCAAATAAAAACGGGTAATTCGTTCTCATTTCTTCCTCTAATTCCCACGTAGCTTCTTCAATTGCGTGATTTCTCCAAAGTACTTTGACAGAATGAATTATCTTATTCCTCAGTTTCTGTTCCTTCCTATCGAGTATCTGAACAGAAACTTCTTCATATGATAAGTCCTTCTCGACTTGACTTGATTCATAGGAGATAACGTGCTTGTAGTCCGGTTTATACGGCCGTAACACTGACACATGAAATACATTGTGAATGTGCTCCAGTTCAGGAGGTAATGCTACCTCGTACACCACTTCACCGACTCGGCTCAAGATTTCAAACGGTCCTATGAACCTAGGGCTCAACTTGCTCTTCTTACCAAAACGGATCTTCCCCTTCCAGGGAGATACCTTCAGAAATACGAAACTGCCCACGTCGAAGTCCCGCTTTTGACGATGCAAATCCGCATACTTCTTTTGACGATCTTGAGCTGCTACCAGTCGATTTCTGATAAGTTGTACTGTGTCTGCAGTCTGCTGCACCATTTCAGGTCCAAGCAGTCTTCGTTCACCGACCTCGTCCCAACACAACGGTGTTCGACTTTTTCTTCCATAAAGCGCTTCGTATGGTGGCATACCGATACTAGCGTGGTAGCTGTTGTTGTAAGCGAACTCCACCAGTGGCAAATGGTCATCCCAACTGCCCTTTAGGTCCATCACGACTGCTCGGAGCATATCCTCCAAGGTCTGAATCGTTCGCTCGCTCTGGCCGTCAGTTTGAGGATGGTACGCTATGCTTAACCTCAATTATGTACCCATCCTTGCTTGCGGACTTTTCCAAAAATTTGACGTGAAGCGCGGATCTCTGTCGGACACAATCGACATCGGCACTCCATGTCGTGACACTATCTCCTTCACATAGAGCTTCGCTAACTGCTCCAGATTGTACTGTATTCTGATAGGTAGAAAATGAGCTGACTTGGTCAGACGATCTACTATTACCCAGATGGCGTCCAAACCTTTATGTGTTGGTGGCAAACCCACCACAAAATCCATCGTGATGTGCTCCCACTTCCACTCCGAAATCTCTAGTGGTTAAAGCAGTCCGCTCGGCCGTTGATGCTCTGCTTTAACCCGCTGGCATGTCAGACATCGACTGACACATTCTGCCACTTCCCTCTTCATATTCGGCCACCAAAAATATTGCCTTAAATCCTGATACATCTTTGTACTCCCGGGATGTACTGAGTACCTTGTACTGTGAGCTTCCTGAAGAATCTCTTCCCGAAGCTCCGGATCTAACGGTACCCAGACTCTCCCTTCAAACCTTAGCAACCTTGTGCTATCAATCTTGTACTTAAGCTCCTCGCCTTCAGTAAGTCACTTCTTAATACTATCACAATCTTCATCCTTTTCCTGAGCCTCTTTGATCTTGTCTAATAAGGTCGAGCTTGCTGTTACGGTAAATAACTTCTCGTCTGGCTCCATCGGATCTTTGATCTCCAACTCCAAACGTTCGAAATCTCTCACCAATTCTTCCTGATTTGTTAACATCAGCAACTTCTCCCTGCCTTTTCTGCTCAAGGCATCTGCTGCTACATTGGCCTTGTCCGGATGGTACAGAATCTCACAGTCGTAGTCTTTGATCAATTCTAACCATCGACGCTGCCTCATATTCAATTCCTTCTGAGTGAAGATATATTTCAGACTTTTGTGGTCTGTATATATCTCACACTTCTCGCCATATAGGTAGTGCCTCCAAATCTTCAGAGCGAAAACTACCGCTGCTAACTCCAGGTCATGAGTCGGGTAACCCTTCTTATAATCCTTTAACTGACGTGACGCATACGCAATGACCTTGTCGTTTTGCATTAGCACACAACCAAGACCCTTGTGTGACGCATCACTGTACACTACGAAACCTCCCGTGTCGTCCGGTAAAGCCAACACTGGTGCCTGACTCAACCTCTTCTTCAGCTCCATAAAACTTTCCTCGCACTTCTTTGACCAAACAAACTTCACAGTCTTTCGGGCAAGATTGGTCAACGGTGATGCTATCTTTGAAAAATCCTGAATGAATCTCCGATAATACCCCGCTAACCCTAGGAAACTCCTGATCTCAGTCGGCGTCTTCGGTTGTTCCCAATTGATAACTGCCTTCACCTTCGCTGGATCCACCGAAACACCATCCTTGTCGATAACATGACCTAGAAACTACACCCTCTGCAACCAAAATTCACACTTCGAAAACTTGGCGTACAGCTTCTCCCTTCTCAAAGCCTCCAATGCGATCCGTAAGTGTTTTGCATGTTCTTCCTCCATCATCGAATACACCAATATGTCATCAATGAATACGACCACGAAACTTGTCCAAGTACTACTTGAACACTCTGTTCATCAATCCATAAATGTCGTTGGTGCATTCGTCAGTCCAAATGACATCACTAGAAACTCGAAATGACCATAACGAGTTCTGAATGCCGTTTTCGGGATATCCTCCTCCCTCACCTTCAGTTGATGATAACCCGACCTCAAATCTATCTTCGAAAAGTATTTTTCCCCCTTAAGTTGATCAAACAAATCATCAATTCTGGGTAGCGGATACCTGTTCTTAATGGTGACCTTGTTCAACTCCCGGTAATCAATACAAAGCCTCATTGAACCATCCTTCTTCTTTACAAACAGAACCGGCGCTCCCCATGGTGACACGCTTGGTCTGATGTAACCTTTATCTAGCAGTTCCTGCAGCTGAACCATCAATTCTTTCATTTCTACTGGTGCCATATGATACGGCGCCTTCGATATCGGTGCGGTCCCCGGTACCAAATCAATAACAAACTCCACTTCTCTGTCCGGCAGTAACCCCGGAATCTCATCTGGGAAAACATCAGCGAATTCCCGTACAACAGGTATCTGACTCAATTCGCCCTCGACACGTTGAGTATCGGCCACATGAGCCAAATAACCTACGCACCATTTCCTGAGCAACTTTCGTGCGTGCATCATCGTCAGACAACTTGATTGTCTCGGTGATTTACTATCGTAAAATATAACTTTGGACCTATTCAGAGTCTTTAAGTGCACACACTTCTTCTTACAGTGAATAACCGCTCCGTGACTCGATAGCCAATCCATCCCTAGGATTACGTCAAACTCTCCTAGAGGAATCAGTATCAAATCCACGGTAAGTCTAAACCCTCGTAATTCAGCACAACAGTTCCTATGAATGTAGTCTACGGGAATGATTTCTTTGTTTGCTACTTCTACGTTCATAGGGTGTTCTAGCTTTTCTTGAGGTAAATCTAATCTCTTAGCAAAATCTTCAGAAATAAAAGAGCAGGTAGCACCCGAATCAAACAATACATATGCATTAATATCATTGATTGGGATGATACCTGACACCACTTCCTTGGAGTCGACTGCATCCTGCACAGTCATGTTGAAGGTGCGCGTTGTGGGTCGGTTGGCCTGACTGGCTGGCCCTCCAATGTTCAGCCTGTTGTTATTGTTGTTGTTGTTGTTGTTGTTCCCTTTGTTGCCACTCCCACCGTCTCCCTTCCTCTTTGGGCAGTCCTTGGCATGATGATTGGTTGCTCCACAGGAAAAGCATACTCCCTTCATTTTTTTCGGGCATTGTGGAGCCATGTGTCCCGGCTGCCCGCAGCTATAGCAAACACTTTTTCCTTCCAAGCAATCGCCCGTGTGGTTCTTACCACAATTGTTGCATCTTCCAACCTTCTTAGTCTCTCCCCCGGGTTTGCCGCCTCTAGTCGATTGGCTCTCATTCCATTTCCTTTTATTGGGATTGCTGCCTCCGCTGCTTCCCGACTTCTGCCTGTCATGACCCTTCTTCCTCTCCTGGTTGAATTTAGCCAGGGCCTCGTTGCCACCTTCTGCAATGATTGCCCTTTCCAATAGCTCTACAAAGCTCTTGATCTTTAAAACCGCCACAAAACGGTACACCCACGACTTCAGTCCCAGCTCAAACCTCCGAGCCTTCCTAGCCTCCGTATCAACTTGATGAGTTGCAAATCTTGCCAACTCATTAAACTTGGTCGCATATTCAGCCACAGACATGCTTCCCTGTTTTAACTCGAAGAATTTCATCTCCATTTATTGCTGCATGCTTTCTGGAAAGTAGTTTTCCAGAAACATTTCCTTAAAGCGTTCCCAGGTGATGACGTCTTCTCCCGCACGGCCCTTGTTTTCCTTCCACCAGTAGTTCGCCTCCCCCTTCATCATGAAGGTAGCGAAACTAGTCTTCTGTGCTTCGGCCACCCTAGCGACCTCGAACACCTTCTCCATTTCCTCGATCCAAGTCTGTGCTTCGATCAGGTTTAGAGTTCCCTGAAACTCCGGTGGTCCAACGAGTTTGAAGTCCTTGAAATTTGCCAAGTGCGGCGCTGGCTGCGGTGCTGGTTGTACTACCACTGGTGGGGGTCTAGTTTGCATAGCTTCCCCCAGTATTTCTGCAAACATCCTCATAGGATTGGGTTGATCCCCAACCTCACTCTCTGACTTTGGGATACGTTGATTGCGTGGTCTACCTCTCGGCATGATCTGCTAAAGATCAAATCTTAGACTTATGCTTATAGTTCTACACAATATGTTAGCCAAATTAACATTTAAATTTAAAACTATATATCAAGCATATTTGATTTAAATAAGGAAGTAACTGCATTTATATTCATATACAAATGTTTTAGTACAGACTCAACAAGTGGCATACTTCTATAAACGCTCAAGGCACAAGTTGCCTAATAACGACTATCCTCTAACGAACAAAAGTGAGGATTCACTACCATCAACCCCTCTAACAGAACAAAAGTTAGGGTCTAACTGACATACTATGCATACATGAAAACATAATGACTTACAACAGCTGAAACGTCCCTAATAGAAACAAAAGGTGGGACTCACTACTACTTATCAATACAACTAAAGATACTAACTGACAACAATCAACGCCTGCTGCGACGAACTGCCCGACGGTAAGCCTGCCGAACCAACTCATCAACTACACGACGCCTAATCACGCGACAACTACTGCCCGTCTCCCGAGGATACCTCATAACCCGGTCCCTCAAACGATCAAAGGAAACGTCCAAAGCATACTCCAGAGTGTCAATCCTGGTGGATCTAACTCGAGTCTCTCTCTCCAAGTTGCCTACCCTCACGGTAGCCCTGCGCCAAGCCTCATGAATCTGAATCCGATCTATTCGCTCCCGGTCGAGCTCAGCTCTGGTGGCATAAAGAACTATCTGACTATGCATTTCTCTAGCGTTTAGCTGATCTACAGTCTGCCTAAGTTGCTGGTTTTGCAATGCTAACTGTTGTACCTTTGGACTCGGCTGAGATGCAGCCTGCTCCAACTGTTGTATTTTGGCCTGCAATTCAGTCATCTTCTCCTTTAGCTCCATGTTCTCACCAGAGAACATGTAAGTTGCGTCCCTATACTGCTCCTCAGTCTGCTGATGTATCTGGTTCTGCGCTTCTAGGTGCTGAACCCTCTCCTCTAGCTCATCATTAGCCGTAGTCAGAGTATCAATGATGTCACTGGCGGTAGTGCCCATGCCATTAACATACTCAGCTGGCTCCTCATCCTCAGTATCGGCCTCCTCCTCGCTGTACGGTCGCATCACTCCGCCCCAGACAGCTTCCTCTCGATCTCCCTCCTTGGGATCTGACTCTGGCTCCTCAACCGGGGATACAGGTGCAATGGGTGCATAGCCTACATCCTGCTGCGTATCCATATGGATATCAGTATAAATCACTTCATCCAATGCAGTACTCGACTGTCCTATCTCCATCATCCTACAATCACACAAATAACACATGTTAGTACCGCAATAAAATATATTCATTGATGAAATGAAATGATATTTTATCATGTACATCTCGGCTCGATGGATTTTCTCAATCCATCTCCAAAAATACATAACATGATGAATCTCCCCGATTCATCTCCTAACGCACTCGATAAGAGTTTAATACTAAGGTTATAACCTAGGTTTCGCAATCCTAACGTTTCTAACCTACAGCTTTGATACCAACCTGTGACGCCCTCAAATTCGGGTTTCAAATACCCGGATCCGGTCATCACGATCCAATACAAACATTCACCTCTAAACAACATACAATAACTAAATGCGGAATAATAAACATATGTTGTTCATTCAAAAGGTGTTACCAGTCCCAAGATACGATAACCTTATACAAAAGTACATAAATACCCTTAATAAAGTACTTAGGGTTTATATTACATAACAATTAATTTAATTAACTATAAGGCTGCATCTCGAAGTCTATTACTTCATCTTTCCTTTACCCTTGTTCTTTCCCGAAGTCTCGGGTTGCACTGCAATAAGGTTTCATGATATAGCAAGAGTGAGCAACTAGTTTGCTCAACAAGTTTAAATAACAACAAGGAACAATATATCATGAATGAAAGAGATTAGCTGAACAATTCAATAATGTGAATAACATAAGCAGGAATACTAATTTGCTTTTAAAATTAGGATAGTCAAATAGACTATGAACTATAAATATCCACTGGAGTCAATAGCATGTTGACCCAATGGTTACTACCAGAAATATGTACCCGAGAGGATCAGCCTCAGTACAATATATGTATGCATAACATTTAATTTCCGTATTTTTGTACCTGATATTAGATACAGGGTACTCCCCTATAATAAAGGGGTGTTCATAATAGTCTAAGAATCCGCATCTTCAATGATTTGGATAGCTTTTAAAATCTTTAACATAAAGGTCTAGCCAAACAATGACTTATACCTACTTTGAACAGTTCTTTAAACAGTAGAACAATAATTAAGTACAAGTCAATGACTGTACGATATCAAGTGCAATAAGTGCGAATAACAACAATATCGATGTGGAATAATTGTAAAGTAATTAAACCACTCAAAGCATGTTTGGAAATAACAGTTCAAGCTTAGATAAATAATTTGCTCAATGAAATGAGTTTAGAGATAAGGAACTTGCATGTCCGCTCAGCTATAATTAATGTCTAGCTTTAACTAACTGGCTTTGAAAGACCTAACATTAATAAAGTTGGTATAATAATTAGTACGACATATTTGCACAACTATACGCTCACTAAGGAACTTATCTATCACATAAGTACTAACACATAAATTACATTAGTCAAAACAATATTATTAACCTTATAGACCCTCAATCATATTAGGTTAATAATTTAATAAGTTAGAAATATTTTTCTTAAGTGTTGGACACTTATTAAACCCTTAAACAACTTATTACAATTGTTTAATTAAAGCATAATTAAATCTAATTTATTTTATTAACTCAATCTCTATTTAATTACTATTTAATCTTGGTTAAATAGAATTTAATTAATTAACTCTAGTTATTATTTAAAATAAATAATAACTAATTGTACTTACTTATTATTTAATAATAATTAAATAATAAATAATTATTGATTTAATTTTAACCTTCTTTAATTTAATATTAATCAACTAATAATTAATTAATTAATTAATTAACCTCACTTATTATTTAATTTAAGGAAATTAAATAATAGTTTACTAATTTTAATTATTATTTAATGCCAATTAAATAATAATTAATTATTTAATTATTATTTAAGGTTAAATAATAATCCATTCATCTTTATTTATTATTTAAATTAAATAATAAATTGTTAATCTAATAACTTAATTTTCATTAATCGTTATTTAATGCTAATTAAATAATAATTGATTACTTAATTATCCTTATTTATTATTTAATAATATTTAAATAATAAATAATTAATTTATAAATTTTTATCTCTATTTAATTATTATTTAATAGTAATTAAATAATAATTGCTAATTTATCACCTTTATTTATTCTTAACATTTTAAATAATAAATAACTAATAAATTTATTTAACTTAACCATGATTTAGCTAACTAGATTAATATTTAAAATATTTAAATATTAAACTTAATGAAAAATATCCTCCCCAATATCATTTTTGTATTATTATCATTTTTGTTATAATTTTTAATTAGTTTTTAAATATTTAAATTAATTAAATTTAACCCGAAATACATTTATGTAAATAAGTTGAAAACTGATCCGAGGGCAAAATAGTAATTTCGTCAAAAAAAACACGGAGGGGCAGTTTGGTAATTTCGCGGAAACTGGTGCTCGCGCATTGCGCGTGTTAAGCTGAAGCAGGACCAAAACGGTGCCGTTTTGGAGACACTGCTTATTGCTGCCGCGCGTACGCGCGGAGTGACTTTTTCTTTATACGAAACGACGCCGTTTTGTCTTCGCGTTTTCGGTGAACAGTGGTCCGCGCATTGCGCGGCCAGTGTTTTTTTTTTCTTCTCCAGCAGAATGTGAACAGTGCATTTTTTAACTAAAATTATACCTTCAATAAATCATTAACTCCTCAAAAAAAATCCAAAAAAATTATCATTCACCTTATATTAATTTATAAGATGAAAAATTAATTTTTCATGATTTAATACCATTATTTTTTTATAAAAAATTTTACATCACATAAACTACCACAAATCATAACTTTTTGTGTATAACTCCATTTTGAGTGATTCAAACTTTGTTTTTCTCATGATTTAATGTTCTCTAATATTAGAACATCAAACCTAAGTTTTTTTAAAAATATTTTTGGTCATAAATTTCAAGACTTGATTATACACTACTAAACACATATTTTAGCATACAAAATACACCAAAATACAAACCAATCATATTAAACTCAAGCATGACATAAATATTACTATCATACATTATTAACTATATTAACATATTTATACTAACATGATAGTTTATTTAATTTAAAAATAAAAATTAGATTTAGAATAACCATTACCTTGATTTAATGGCTATCTTCCTTTTTCTTCCAAAACAAGTGGTGAAAGAAGATGACATGAACCAAGAACTCCTTCTCTTGATAATTTTGCTCTCAAAATATTTTTCTACACTCTCAAATGCTCTTTATCTTGCAAAGTAGAAGAAGAATAAATGACCAACATAAACTCCTAAATTGTAAGTATACTTACAATTTCGATAGATATAAAATCTATATCTATTAAAATTGTCATAATGAGGGTCTTACACAAGCTAGCACAAGGAATGGTCTAAATGACACATTAGGTGAAAAGAGGGATGGTCATTGTACTTGAAAAAATAAAACAAGCAATCCATTAAATAAATAAATGAAAAATAAAAACAAAATATCATTTTTCTCTCTCTTCTCCCACATGGTCGGCTGATGTGTGTCATTTGTCCCAAAATAATTGTCCTAAGTCACTTTTTTTTAATTAAATAATAGTTTAAATAATTAAATTTCAAGTGGGCTCAAGCTTTGGGCTTTATTTAAAATACCAATTGGGCTCCTATTAAATTATTTGGGCTACTAATTTTTGTCAAATTTTATTATTCTCTACTTGGGCTAATAATTGACCCATGTTGGGCTAATTTAATAATTTACACATTAATTATTCAATCCATGGTTGAATAAATAATTAAATATTCGAACCCATTAGTATTAAATTACTAAATGGACTAATAAATATTATTATTAATATTTCACATTATTTACATTAATTAATAATCATATTAATTAATTTATTATATTTAATTAACTCATTATATTCAATTTAATTGAATATTTAATTAATAGGAGACTTATCAATTATTTTGATATTAAAACATTAGGGTTTGTTCACTAATTTAATAACATATTAGTGACCCCCTTTAATTAATTCTAGTAATTAATTACTTAATCATTTAATCACATAATTAATTAATCACATAAAAATATTTAAATAATCTCGTAAAACTAAGTCGTTAGAATTTAAATTAATAATTTAATTAATAATGACGTGAAAATTCTAGGACATTACAATTACTCTCTCATTTCCTAAAGGACAATGAAACAAACAAAAAGGGTGAGCTCAAATAGTCCAACAAAGAAATATCATGACTAAGATAACGATGAGTAAATTATCATTAGCCTTTAGCAATTGAGTTCTTGATATAATAATAAACAACAAATTTTAGATCAATAATAACAGCGGAATGAGCAATCCATTAGAAGAATCATGTAAACCATGATGTCCACTAGGTTATCTTTTTTCATAAAAATATTATCGACTTTTATCATCTGAAACACCACTAGTCATGGTCATACCAACAACCGTTCTTCTTTGCCCTAAGCCAAAGAGAACATTCACTACGTTCCTTAAAAGACATAATAATTATATCGCATTTATCCTATCATATGTGTCCCATGCCACAGATATTCACAATAACTTGATTCTTGATGATTAGAATAACAACAGAGATATAAATGATGAATGGAATAACATGATACTTTGTCCTAAGTCAAATAATGTTCAAATTATCAACATGATGTGGACTCAAATTCAAGAATGATATTCAACATCCACAGTTCAAAATAATGGTTAAAATTCAATAGAAATGTTCATGTAAATAGGAATGTTCAAATAAAATGATATTAGATGAAACGCGAACTATTAAGTGACATATAATTATTTCTGAAATTTTATCGAACAATACTTACCATAGTATGTTTAAGAGTATGAAAGAAAATGATATCACTTACCTTAACACATGACTGAATATTGATTTAAATGAAGTTGATCAACCTCTATATTTATAATTTAATTAGTAACTACCACATATAATTTTATGGTGTATACCAATTTGTATGAAATTATGAAAAGTGATTTGATAGTAAAAATTTATGTAGTGTACTGAATAAAGTATAATAAATTTCAAAAATAGTTTTTGAAAATATTAGTTCAAAAGAATCTTCAAGAAAAAGTTTTTCAAAATAAATCTTTTAAAGGAAAAGTCTTCTAAATAAAGATTTATAAACACCGTGTGACGTGTGTGGTTATTTAACTAACTTTTGTAAAAATACTTACTTAAACAGTACTTGTATTCTTATAGATCTTCACAAATACTCAAGATGACTTTAACACACTTAGAGGGAACATACACAAAGTAATATTTAGATAGTAAAAGAAAGAATAAGCAAGGAAGTTTATGAAAAATCTTTAAGTTAATGCCTCTATTTATAGCCAAAAATCTTATCATAATTTAAAATTTTCTAATTGAATCCAAACCATATATTTCAAGATAATATTTAATTCATACCACATATTTCATCTTTTAATATTATTTTAATCTAAACCATTCGTGTAAAGATCATCGTTAATCTACACTGTTCATTTTAAATTCTATAATTATTATATTATCTTTAATCTATACCATTCATTTAATAAGAGAACTAACTTTATATATAAATTAACTAACTTTATTTATAAAACAACTAACTTTATATATAAATCAATTAAGTTTATATATAAAACAAATAACTATATACAATATATCATAATAAAATAATTAACTTTATATAGTTTATTATAATAAAATAAATAATTTTATCAATTTAATTATTCAATAATAATTTACAATTATTCATTATTGTGATTAATTATTGAAAATGTAGTGTAATTGGCTTTCTGAGTTAGAGACTCACCATACAAGCAGAAATACCAACTAATAATGAAATACAACAGTTAAATCAACATCATAATAATGATAATAATAATACAGAAAATAAATAAAAGAAAGAGCATATTACTCTATAATGATAATTATTGACTCAGTAATGTGAATTACTATACATATACTACTATAACAATTATTAGTTCAATAATATGAATTATTGTGCGTGTGACAATTATTGGTTCAATAAAGTCAATATTGTACAATAACTACTTTATTAGTTCAATAATATGAAACACTATGCAATACCATGTGTTACTATGCAATACCGTATGTTACTGTGCAATACAATTTTCTACTATTCCTTTACCACCAGGTATATCCGACAATATTTCGATTTGGGGTTCACTAATATTTAGTTATTTTGGCTCCGTCGTACGAATCAAATATTCTTCGATAGAGCGAATATTATCCAACAAAACGAATATTCTCTGATAAGATAAAATTTGCACAAAATATTTTTTAATTTTAACTTTTGTCAATTTATTCACTTATCGTTTCAGAAAAAAATATATAAAGAAAAATTAAATTTGTATTTCATAAAAGTCGGGGTCTTATAACCTCCCCTCCTTATGAAATTTCATCCCCAAAATTGATGTACCTGACATTTCGAAGAGGTAATGATACTTAGATTTCATTTCAGATTCTAGATCCCAGGTCATTTTCTCAGTATCTTGGTTCCTCCATAAAACCTTGACTTTAGGTATAACCTTTGAGCCTAGAATCTGCTCTTTCATATCTAAAATCTTGATAGGTACCTACTCGTACGTTAAATCCTCTGTAATAACGTCTGGCTCTAACTCAATGATGTGATTCGAATCCTTTACATATTTACGTAGCATGAATATGTGAAAAATGTTATAAATGCATGACATGCTTGGTGGTAAGGCTAGTCTGTAGGCCACGAGATCCTATTCGGTCTAGAGTTTCAAACGGGCTAATAAATCGAGGGTTGAGCTTTCCTCTCCTTCCAAATCTTGTAACTCCTTTCCATGGAGAAACACGTAAAAATACATGGTCTCCGACGTTGAATCTCTCCTCCTTTCAATGAAGATTAGCATAACTCTTTTGTTGTTCTTGTGCAGCTTGTATTCGTTGTCGAATTATTTGGATCTTTTTTGTTGTGAATCATACCAACTCAGGTCCAAACAATTTTGCTTCTCTTACCTCATTCCAACATACTATAGAGCGACACTTTTGTCTACACAAATTCTCAAATGGAGTCATGCCTATGCTTGCTTGGTAACTGTTGTTGTAAGAGAATTTAACCAATGTCAATTACTTGTCCCTACTTCCCTTGAAGTCTAGTATGCAAAGTTTCAAAAGATCTTCGAGAGTCTGGATCATCCTTTCCTATTGTCCGTCCGTTTAAGGATGGTATGCAGAACCAAATCATAGTTCGGTGTCAGTAGCTTCTTGTAGACAGATCCAAAAACTTGAAATGAATCTAGGATTTCGATCAGAAACTATAGAAACTGGCATGTCATGCAATCTTATAATCTCATTCATGTACACATCGGCAAGACGCTCAAGTGAATTTTTCTCTTATAAGAAAGAAATTAGCAAACTTGGTCAATCTATCTACGATGACCCAAATCGCATTAAAGCTTTGAGAAATTTTGGAAAGACCTTTCATGAAATCCATAGTATTGTGTTCCCATTTCTATTCTAGAACATCGAGTCGTTGCAATAGACCCTTAGGCACTTGATGCTCTACCTTGACACATTGACCAGTGATAAGTAGGATTTTATTCCTATTTATTAGGTATTTTTAGGCTTAATTAATTGTGAGTTTTTAAGTATTTTTAGTGTTTTAGATCATTTTATATAACTTATGTAATTTTATGTGTTTTTATTATTTTTATATTATTTTTATTTATTTTTATTTATTTTATATTTTATTTTGTAGGAAAAATAAGCCTGGGGGCAAATCTGTAAATTCTGCAAAAGTTAAATGGCAATTTCGCAATTAACCAGCACTGATGGCAAAAGTGTAAATAAGGTAAAGTGGCGCGCGGGGACATTACTGTAATTTTTGGAACAAGCGTTTGTGCAATGCGTGCAAAGAAGCATACATAGCAGGCGCGCATAACAGAAATGACGTCGTTTAAGCAGTAGATAAAAAGTAGCTGCGCAATGCGCGGCTGGAGTCTGACTGGTTAAATGTGCGAATGGCGTGTTTGGCTGAGCGTTAATTGCTGGAAACGAGATTATTTCGCGATTTTAAGCATTAATTTGATTCCAAATTAGATTTTAATTCCATATTAGCTTAAAATTATTATTGTACTTCTATACATACTTTATTACATTAGAGCAGGATAATAAGCAGATTATTAGATATAATTAGGAGCTCTCTCTTTCAGGTTTTTCTTGTACATTATTTTTATTATGTTTGGCTAATTTTATTATTCAGTTCTAGGGAATTTCAAACTCGATTATAATTAATGGTTTAATCAATTCAGTAATATTATTTATTCTTCCTCATATGAAATTATTTGTGATAATCTATTTTAATTGTTTATTTGATATTGGGTTTGATTGATTTTAATTTTGGCCTGTTGAGTTGATCAAATTATTATCAATTACTAGATTTATGAATTATATTATGTGTAATTGATATTGTTCCTAATCGTTGGTAGAAAATAGTGATAGATGATTGTGGTCAAACTTTTGTTTATTGCTATGGTTATCATGATGTAAATTAAACAGTCTGAGCTTATGAGATTGTTGCTTAGAATAATCTAATTTTCTTGTAATTAATGCTTCCATTATATTAAATTTAGAGAGCTTATTCTAGGTTGTATAATGGTTAGAATCTAATGAAGAGTTTGTTTTGTTAGATTAAAATTATGGAAAATTTCTGGTAGCAAAGCTTGTTATTGCCTAGGGTTACTAGTTTCATGGAAGGATAAAAATATATTTTGAATAATTGAATTATTAATTGTAAGAGTGAGATTGAACCGAAGAACTGAAGTCTTTAATTTATTAATTAATTTTATTAATTTACTTTTATTTATTTAGTTAATTTTCATTAGGTCAAAACCCCCAAATCTAGTTATATTGCATAAAAATAAATTAATCATTCTCTGTGAGTTCGACTCTTACTTGCTATTATATTGAGTTTGTGACTGAAAGTGAGGATTAATTTTGGAGTATTAACGTTAGCTACCAACCAGTTAGGCACATTGAGATAAACTTTGCAATCTCTTTCTTCATATTATTCTACCAAAATGTATGTCGAATGTCATGATACATTTTGGTACTTACTGAGCGGATTGCAAATGGCATGTTTTTCTGTCTCCATCATAATTTTATGATTCAATTCAGGGTCGTTAGGAATACAGAGTCGAGAGTTGACTCGAAGTATTCATTTCTCATCAATTCATGCTTCCGGAATAGCACATTCTAGTACTTTCTTCATCATGTTCATCAGTTTTGGTTCAGTAGCTTGAGCATCTTTTATTTTATCGATTAAAGCCAGTACTCGTACGTGCACAATCTTCACGTGGATCCCTGATGTCTTTTAACTCTATCCCCATGTTTTCTAAGTTATACAAAATGCTTCTTTGCGTTGTCAGCATTGTGCTTGTACTCGCATAAGATCTTCTGCTTAATGCGTTAGCTATAACGTTCTTCTTTCCTAGGTGATACTGGATGGTGTGGTCGTAATCCTTCAATAGCTCAAGCCAACGTCGTTGTCACATGTTGAGTTTCTTTTGGGTGAAGAAATACTTGAGGCTTGTTTGATTCGTAAAGATTTCCACTTTCTCTCTGTACAAGTAGTGTCTATAGATCTTTAATGCGAAAACGACTGTTGCTAACTTTAAATCATGAGTAGGATAATTTTTCTCATAATCTTTAAGTTGTCAAGAGGCATAGGCTATAAATTTTCCATGTTGCATAAGGACACGACCTAGAACTTTTCCTAAAGCATCGTTATAGATGACAAATTCTCCCGATCCTGATGGTATGGTCAGAACAGGAGCTCAAATAAGTCTTTTCTTCAGTACTTAAAAACTTTTCTTGCACTCCTTGTTCCATAAGAATTTTGTGCTTTTCTGAGTCAGCTGAGTTAATGGAGTGTCGATTCGAGAAAATCCTTCTTTGATTCGAGAAAACTTTGGACTTCAGTTACTGACCAAAGTTGCTCCCAATTTAATATTGCGTCAATCTTTGTAGGGCAACTGATATTCCTTGATTGGAAATCACATTCCCTAGGAATGTGACTTCCTCAAGCTAAAACTCACACTTCTTCAACTTGGCATACAATTTGTTCTCACGTAGCTTTTAGAGTATCAATCTCAAGTGTTGTTCATGATCCTCGGGACTCTTGGAGTATATAAGAATGTCATCAATAAAGACAATCACAAAATGATCCAAATATTCCTTAAATATCCGGTTCATCATGTCCATAAAAGCTGTAGGAAGATTGGTTAGTCCAAAATGCATGACTAAGAACTCATAATGCCCGTAGTAGTTTTGAAATTAGTCTTTAGAATGTCATTAGTTTTAACTTTTAACTGATGATATCCAGAGCGAAGATCAATCTTTAAAAAATGTTGAGCACCCGACTATCACCTCATTCGAGTTTCGTGTCATTTGGGATGTTATAACAAAAGCTCTTTCCTGAACTACAAATTTTTCCTTATCTGCGCTAGCTTTTGGAGCCATCATTGTAGCTAGACTTGATTTTGTAACAGGACAAAATTGAACAATATGACATTCTTTCCTTCAACCATAACATAACTTGGATTGTTGAGTATAGGTCGGGCTGATGTAACCCTCTTGACCACATTTGTAGCATCCTATTGGTGGTCGATCTCCTCCCTTTAAAACTGGTGTCGGTGCCCTTCCGTTATCATTGTCGGTGCCCACTTGATTCCCTTTTTCTGTTATTTGGGCCATAATCATTATGATTTTTGTCATTATTTCTCTCTCTCTGTTGGTCATTGACTTTTGGCAGTAATATTTCATTTTCTTGCTCCACCCTTTGAACCATATCCATAACATCTTAGTACAAACAAAATTTATAAGAGCTAAGGTGTTGGGGAATTTTGGTTCTCAAACCTTGTAAGAACATACGACTCATTCGTGCTTCGTCGTTCACCAGATGGGTCATAAATCAGGATAACTCCGCAAACTTAGCCTCATACTTTGAGACAGTCATGTTTTTCTACTCCAGCTTAATGAACTCCACCTCCTTCATATGGCAGATACTTTTTGGAAAGTACCTATCGTTAAACATCTCTTGAAATTCTATCCAAGACATCTCGAGTGATGAATGATGGAAACGTTTTACCACTTCCCACCAATGGTCCGCCTCACCTCGTAACATGAAGGTGGAAAATGGAACCTTCTGATCATCGGCGTATCGTAGGACATCAAATATTTTTGCCGTCTACTTTAGCCACACTTCCGTCTTGAGTGGTTCAGGCTTTCCGAAAAATTCAGGTGGTCCTAACTCCTTAAACTGCTTAACGGTGACCATCCTTGAATTATCAGCGTTTTCACCGGTAGGAACTCCCCTCGCTTGATTTTGGATGATCTTCATAAAGTTTATAGAAAAATCATCATGATTTACATGATCACCCGCATTATTTTTCAAAGCTGCAGGATGATTATTTGTAGCTTCCTAGTTGTCAGCTACTATAGCACCCCCGAAACCCCATCATTTTCTAATGGCGATCACGTGTGTTAAAACACAACTTTTCTCCTTAAAACCATACCATACAAACATAATATAGTTCATAACCTGTTTATTTAACTTGCATTCATAATCTGTCTCAAGATTATAACCTTCACATTTAACACCTTAGAACTCATATCATAATTACATCAATAATAACCTAGTCTATTACATTTCAAAATTATATATATTATGATTTTACTCAACTTAACATGTGAATACCATCACTGTTCATAAGAGTCCATACATACACTTTCTTACACACACATTTGTTCTATACATACGAGTTTATTACATATAATACTCGACTTACAATAATACCTAAATCTTATTGCGTTACAACAATTCTTTGAATAAAACTTACATACATCTCATTCTTAATGGATTTATAATTCATACACTTCTTTATTAACGACAAAATTTAAAATTAAAACTAAGACATTAATTGACTTATACCTAAATAATTTACATTCTTTATTGACTTATTATATTTCACAAATGAATATAATACATTCCTTTACGCCTTTCTATGCGTTTATCATTCCTTACCCTTTAGCTTAACCAGAACCTTTTGCCTTCTTATACATTCAGATAACACCTTTCATGTTTGTAGTTCATATACATGTGTTATACATTCCTTACTTTACCATATTGTGCATTTTCAAGAGAAAAATATCCCATGTTGCATTTAACAGTTAAAACAAATAGTTGCACGAAGTGTATATTTCAAAATATTTAATGTCAAATAGTTCACATAGAACAATTATTACATATCAACAAGTTTTGAAAAACTTGTCTGACACTTATAATTGTTATAACCATTTACGCTTCTCCAAACGACTTTCATATCCGTCTTATCTGTTTGCTAATCTGACCTCTATCTGTCAAGATTAAACCTATATATCAATATAAGGTTATATCACATTTCTTATCTTCTTTAAACTTAATCCATAATTACTTGACTATTAGTCTCTATTCATTATACATTTGATCCTTACATAGGTTAATAACACATCCCAACTCATTACCAACCTTTAACACAAGCATTATCATGTTTTTACATAGCTTTAGGTATGTTATATTATACAATTTCTTGTTTCGTTACACTTTAACACCCTCTACATTGACCATTTTTTTTATCAATCTAGGGTTCACATAACCTATCTCTATCATTTCACATCAAAACATAGCTTTTCAGACGCTTAAATTTTTTTTTTTGGGTACAGGACATTTCGCCCAGGCGGCGACTGAACTCGTTGCCAGTGAGTTCTTCTCGGTTGACCGCGCCCCGGTGCAGTGTTCAGAAATTAGGAAATTTAATTTTTGCATCAACTTCGCTGATTTTTAACTGATTTGTCTTACATCCAATTAAACTCAAATTTGAACCATAGCTAGGTATTATAATATAGTATTTTACAAAAATACTACTCGGATCATTTGACTTCTTAAAGTTATTTAAGTTTTAGCCCGTAAAAGGGCGTTTTAACTCGTTTTTACACTTAAACTCATTTTTAACATTTTTGTTAAATTTGTGATTTTTGGCCATTCACTTCTAAAATTCATTCCAACACTTGACATAGACTCTATACATCATATAAGACATGTCTAGACCTTTACAACAACTTAGGTCTTTAAGAGGCGAGATTCGTCTATAAAAATTCGTTTTCGTCTTAACTTTTATTCGTTGACTACCAAATCAACGTAGACATGTGTAATAATATAAAAATAAGTCATTTAACTTCATTTTACCATTAAACTTTCAAAATTGCCCAAAAATCACCCTTAAGTTGAATTTTCATCAACTTTACATAATTTTTCATAAAATTTTATTTCCAACACTTAGAATTCCTTTCTCACATACTCATTAAAGAGTTCATTTTTAACCTTTGTAGACTTATACTACACATAAATGAATTTTTCAAAATTTATTTACCTTTAAATTATGTTTACATGAATATATTACTATCATAGTTAATTTTGGCTTCAAGTTCTTACTTTCTTGACTTTAAGGTCTCTAACATATTCTAAAACATGAAAAACACACAAGACATTCATGTTCAACCTTACATCTTAAGGTTTCACCATAATTTTCCAGCTGTAGACACATATTCTTCCATAAATCACACTTTCAACCATAAATACATGATTAAATATACATGAACTAAAGTTTTAAGTTTGAAAAACCTTTAAACCTTTATGGATGATCAATCTTCTTAAATAGAAATCTTCTCCGCGATGAGGCCATCAACTTTTCTTCTTACTCTATGTTCAGTCAAGCCTTCTAGCTCATGAATTTCAAGCTTTTACTCTTCAGCTTCCATGAACTCTCTCTCTCTTTCTTTCTCTTAGGGCTTCAAATTTCTAGCAAAATAAAGAAGAAAAATTACTTTGCTTGATTTAGTAAGGCTTAACCCAAGTTGGGTTAAGTCAACTTAACCATAGTTAACTCTAATCAAGGGCACTATGGTCATTTCACTTAATTAATGAAGGGCATTTTTGACATTTCACCTCTCGGGACACAACGGTCATTACTTAATTTGTTAAGGGTATTTTGGTCTTTTTCCAAAATCTCCGGACTTTCCATTTTGGGAAAGTTTCCAATTAAGGAAAGTTTCCTTTTTAGGAATTTCCTAACTTTTCTATTTTAATTTTTTTTAATACTTTCTTCTCATTAATTCATTTCATGCTCATTTAAATTAATTTTACTTACAATCGACTGACTGGGTCATTCGTTTTTCACTGTGCTGCTTTCACGTAGTCTCATTGAACTACTTAATTAGTCATTTAATCATAAACCGACTAAATAACTGTCTTAACTAGAATTGCATTTCCTATGAACCTTCTCGGTTCCATCTTTAATAAATTTCAATTTTTGTCATTTTAAATAGTAAAAATATTCACTTTTTTTATAAAACCTCTTTTTCGAAAAGCGAACCTTACTCGAATTATCAAAATTCATTTTCTTTTATCCTATAATGCTAATATTAATATTTTACAACTTTTAAGTCATTACATTCATTTACATTATATGCGTATGTTAATTTGTATTATGCATATATTTAAATCGTTCTACTCCGAATCAGGAGTATCATCTTCTATATTTATACACCGTATAACTACTCATTTCAGTCCAATCAATTAATATTTATTCCTTAATCAGTTTTAAATATTTAATTTCATAATCCATGTTTTTAGTTAATTCGTAATATACGGATTAAGTTAAACTGTTCTTTCGTTTTTGCACATTCTGCCCTACCTTACCTTGCCATTTTCTCAATCCAGCCTCTTAAGGCCTATTCATCAAGCTAGTTATTACTGTTCATAATTAAAGCTTAATTTACATATTTTTTCATCATTTTACTTTTCTCTAAGTCTTAATTTTCTTTTTATTTATTTGGTTAAATATATGTAACTATACACATATATTTAATCTATCACATTCTGACATAATACAGTATCTTAAAAAAATTCCATTCTAACTACATAATCGTAAGTATTACAATCTATCTTTCGTCTTTAATCCATTGTATTTTCATTCAACCATAGTATATTATATTTATTCTAATTTTCCATCTTATATCAAGCCACTAATGTATTCTTTATTAATGACTGATCCTTATAAGCTCTATAGACCCCCTTTTTACATTAAGAGTCCTTTACAAATTCAACCACATAGGTCATTCTTAACACATTGATTAAATAATAAATTAAATTTAATCACTTATTTACACTTTATGTCATTCCAAACTAGGTTTTAACTTCTAACCTTTATTTACTTAGCTAAGATCCTTATTTAAAAATCTTGCCAAATATCTGAGATGTCACATTCACCCTTCCTTAAAAAAAATATCCTCAAAATTGCTACTTACATATCCCTTACTCATTTACGATATACATAACTCTTTTCATTCCACTCATCATAACTATGTTTCCAACTAACCCTTATATTCTTTCTTTTCTCTACCCATCTTACAGAACATTGGAATATCTTTCAAGAGTCTTCAATAATTGTGAAGCAGTATGAATAAATAGGAATAAAAATTTTTAATTTTTTTTTTTTTGTCTTTTGCTGAGGGGTCACAAAGACCATGAACACGTTAAGAATATTAACGATCACAAGGATTGAGAATATCCAAAGGGCATTCGACTATCAAATCGTTAAGAACATTAACAGTCACCAGGACTGAAATATCCAAAGGTCATAAGACCACATACTCGTTAAGAACACTGTCAATCATTCAGACTGAAAATATACAGGGGTCATAAGACTGTCAATTCGTTAAGAACATTACAATCTCTAGGATTAAAATATCCAATGGTCATTAGACCAAAAGTTTTCCCCTTTGTTAGGGTTGTTCACCTCAGACTAGAAAATATTTTTCTTTATCCCTTTTGGGATTTAAAAATATTTATTCATTTCTTTAGTAAAATGGTCTAGCCGAAACAAATGACATAGACTCACATCATTAAACCATTCATACATTACTAACTTGAAACTTTTCAAAAATTAATTTTTATCATGACTTCATCCCATTGCATTATGTAACGATGTATTTGTGGTTCATATTCCCACCTCCACTCCACATCTTTGTTACCATGCTTTGAGAATTTCGTCTTTGGCTCAAAAATTGAACCCATTTTCATAAACTAAAAAGAAAAATCTTTTAAAGACTACATAATACCGCACTGTTATAGTAGTATGTTGAGAATTCAGTCATTTAAGACTTCATAATACCGCACCGTTTTATCAGTACGTTAAGAATTTCGTCATTTTATCATTCCACACCATATTCAACAGTGTGACAATGATTTTATAAATACATTTTGATATTTTCAAATAAATTTTGTCTAGCCGAATCAATTGACATAGACCCATGAATCACATAATTGTTTTTTAAAATTATAGTTCGATAAGCACATTTTTAAAACATTAAGGAATCTAGCATAGCTAGAAGATTTGGATTGCCTACCCAATTTTAATCACCTTTCCTTTATTTCCTTTACTCATTTAAACTTTTCTTGCCAGTTCTATTTTTTTTCCTATTTCCTTAAACTTAGCTAATCTATGAGAAATAATACTTTCACCCTATGGCTCTCTTTTCTAACCTCCCACTATTCATCAAACCTGCCACATATTATGGGGTCAAGAACTTATTGCAATAATATGAGTTTAGGAACTTGTCCTATTAATATGTAGTTCAAGAATAAATCAAGAACTGTCCATACGCTTAGGGGTTCAAAAACATACTATATGATTACGAGTCACGAACTTACCATAAATGTGAGTTTTAAGAACTCGCAACTAACCTCAACATTTTTCACTTCCTATGTATCAAATATATATAGAAGAAAAGAATCACCTTTTCAACATATATAACCAATATTGTGATGATGGATCTCTACTGATTATCACTATAGAAAGCTAAGTGGTTGTGAAACCAAGCACAAATCCCTGCCTATACAAAGGAATGTACAACTACCATGAGTCCTCAATGAAAAATGCCACATAACTTTAACATTTCCTTAACTTTTCCTTATCCTTTCCTTAACATTCCTTTAGCCTGATATGAACTTTCTGTATTCACATCTTACTATTCATAACTCATAAAGAGTTCATTTTCCTAGATCATTTTATATTCCCTTAACCCTTTCCCCTTTCTCAATATCTTGTCATAAGATATCTTTTACCATTTCTTACTCATGAATTTCTAAAATTTATTTCCTCCTTACTCAATTCCACTAAAGTTCATTTCTTTACCATTTCTTTATTTCTTACAAAAGTTATAGCCTGCGGTACTTTTACCTAAGGACTATAACCTATCAGTTTTGATACTAACTATAGCAACCCGAAAACCCCATCATTTTCTAATGCAATCTCGTGCGTTAAAACATAACTTTTCTCCTTAAAATCATATCGTAAAAACATAATACAGTTCATAACTTGTTTATTTAACTTGCATTCATAACCTGACTTAAGATCATAAACTTTACATTTAACACATTAGAACTCATATCATAAATACATCAATCATGACCTAGTTTATTACATTAAAAAATCATATATATTATGATTTTACTTAACTTAACATGTGAATACCATCATTATTCATAACAGTCCATAAATACACCTGTTTATACATACATCTGTTCCATACATGCAAGTTTATTAAATATAAGACTCCACTTACAATAATACCTGAATCTTATCTCATTACAACATTTCTTTGAATAAAACTTACATATATTTCATTCTTAATGGATTTACAATTTATACACTTCTCTATTAACGACAAAGTTTAAAATTAAAACTAAGACGTTATTGACTTATAACTGAATAATTTACATCATTTGTCGACTTATTATATTACACAAATGAATATAATACATTCTTTTATGCATCTCTATGCGTTTACCATTCCTTACCTTTTAGCTTAACCAAAACCTCCGGCCTTCTTATACATTGCCTGAAAATGTCAATTTAAGCAAGAATAAGCACAAAGGCTCAACAAGTCTAATATATAACACATTTCATGCTTGAAGTTCATATACATGCGTAGCACATTCCTTACTTTACAATGTTGTGCATTTTCAAGAGAAAAATATCCTATATTGTATTTAACAGTTAAAATACCTAGCTACACAAAGTGCACATTTTAAAATATTTAATTTCACATAGTCTGTCAAATAGTTCACATAGTATAATTATTACATTTTAACAAGTTCTGAAAAACTTACCAAACAAATAGTTGCACGAAGTGTACATTTCAAAATATTTAATGTCAAATAGTTCACATAGAACAATTATTACATATCAACAAGTTTTGAAAAACTTGCCTGACACTTATAATTATTATAACCATTTACGCTTCTCCGAACGTCTTTCATATCCGTCTTGTCGGTTTGCTAATTCGAGCTATATCTGTCAAGATTGAACCTATATATCAATATAAGGTTATATCACATTTCTTATCTTCTTCAAACTTAATCCATAATTACTTGACTATTAGTCTTTATTCATTACACATTTGATCCTTATATAGGTTAATAACACATCCTAACTCATTACCGACCTTTAACACAAGCATTATCATACTTTTACATAGCTTTAGGTATGTTACATTATACCATTTTTTGTTTCGTTATACTTTAACACCTTCTACATTGACCATTTTTTATCAATCTAGGGTTCAAATAACCTATCTCTTTTATTCCACATCAAAACATAGCTTTTCAGACACTTAATTTTGTTTAGGTACATGACATTTCTCCCTGCGGCGATTGAACTCGCTGCCAGTGAGTTCTTCTCTGTTGATTGCGCCCTAGCGCAGTGTTTAGTACAAAACACTGTGCCCCGACGCAATGTTCAAAAATTAAAAAATTTAATTTTTGTACGAACTTTGCTGATTTTTAACTCATTCGTCTTACATCCAATTAAGCTCAAATATGAACCATAGCTAAGTCTTACTACATAGGATTTTACCAAAATACTACTTGGCTTATTTGTCTTCTTAAAATTATTGAAGTATTAGCCCGTAAAAGGGCGTTTCAAAACGTTTTTACACTTAAACTCATTTTCAACCTTTTCGTTAAATTTGTGATTTTTGGCCATTCACTTGTAAAGTTCATTACAACAGTTGATATTCATACATCATATAAGACATGTCTAAACTTTTAAAACAACTTAGGTCTTTAAGAGACGAGATTTGTCTATAAAAATTCATTTTACGTCGAAACGATCGATTTCTATCGCTCGAAACGTATTTTCATCCTAACTTTCATTCGTTGACTACCAAATCAACATAGACACGTGTAATAATATAAAAATAAGTTATTTAACTTTATTTTACCATTAAACTTCTAAAATTGCCAAAAATCACCCTTAAGTTGAATTTTCATCAACTTTACATAATTTTTCATAAAATTTTATTTCCAACACTTAGACTTCTTTTCTCATATACTCATTAAAGAGTTCATTTTTTTTTTTTTACCTTTGTAGACTTATACTACACATATATGAATTGTTCAAAATTCATTTACCTTTAAATTATGTTTACATGAACATATTACTATCATAGTTAATTTTATCCTTCGAGTTCTTCTTTCTTTGCTTTAAGGTCTTTAACATGTTCTAAAACATGAAAACATATAAGACCTTCATGTTCAATCTTATAGCTTAAGGTTTCACCATAATTTTCTGACTATAGACACATATTCTTCCATAAATCAGACTCTTAACCATAAATACACGATTAAACATACATAAGCTAAAGTTTTAAGTTTGGAAAACTTGTAAACCTTTATGGATGATCAATCTTCTTACATAGAAAGTTTCATTGTTATGAGGCCGTTAACTTTTCTTCTTACTCCATGTTCAGTCAAGCCTTCTAGCTCATGAACTGCAAGCTTTTACTCTTAAGCTTCCATGGCTTCTCTTTCTTTTTCTCTCTCTTAAGGATCCAAATTTCCAGCAAAATGAAGAAGAAAACTTGCTTTGCTTGATTTAATAAGGCTTAACCCAAGTTGGGTTAAAGTCAACTTAACAATAGTTAATTATAACCAAGGGCACTTTGAACATTTCACATAATTAATGAAGGGCTTTTTTTACATTTCACCTTTCGAGACACAATGGTTATTACTTAATTTGTCAAGGGTATTTTGGTCTTTTCCAAAATCCATAAACTTTCCATTTTGGGAAAGTTTCTAATTAAGGAAAGTTTCCTTTTTAGGAATTTTCTAACATTTCTATTTAAGGAAATTTTATACTTTCTTCCCATTAATTCATTTAATGCTCATTTAAATTGATTTTTATTTCAATCGACTGACTAGGTCATTCATTTCCCACTGTGATATCTTCACGTAGTTTCATTTAACTGCTTAATTAGTCATTTAATAACAAACTGACTAAATAACTTTATCTTAACTAGAATTGCATTTCCTACGAACCTTCTCGATTTCATCTTTAATAAATATCAATTTCCATCATTTTAAGTAGTAAAAATAGTCACTTTTTCCATAAAATCGTTTTCTCAAAAAAACGAACCATGCTCGGATTACCAAAATCCATTCTCTTTTATCCTTTTACGCTAATATTACTATTTTATGACTTTTAAGTCATTACATTCATTTACATTATATGCATATGTTAATTTGAATTATGCACATTTCTAACTCGTTCTACTCATAAGCGGGAGTATCATCTTCTATATTTATACATCGTATAACTACTCATTTCAGTTCAATCAATTAATATTAATTCCTTAATCACTTTCATATATTTAATTTCATAATTCTTATTATTTAGTTAATTCGTATTATATAGATTATGTTAAATTGTTCTTTCATTTATGCACTTCTGCCCTACCTTACCTTGCCATTTTCTCAAGGCCTATTCATCAAGCTAGTTATTACTATTCATAATTAAAACTTAATTTACATATTTTTTCATCATTTTACTTTTCTCTAAGTCTTAATTTTTCTTTTATTTATTAGATTAAATATATATAATTATACACATACATTTAATCTATCATATTTTGACACAATACAGTGTCTTACAAAAATTCCTTTCTAACTACCTAATCATAGGTATTACAATTTATCTTTCGTTTTTAATCCGTTTTATTTTCATTAAAACATAGTAAATTATATTTATTCTAATTTTCCATCATATATCAAGCCGTTAATGTATCCTTTATTAATGATTGATCCTTATAAGCTCTATAGACCTCCTTGTTACATCAAGAGTCATTCTTTACAAATTCAAACCACTTAGGTCATTCTTAGCACATTGGTTAAATAATAAATTAAATTTAATCACTTATTTACACTTTCTGTCCTTTTAAATTAGGTTTTAACTTCTACCATTTCTTTAGTTAGCCAAGATCCTTATTTAAAAATCTTGTCAAAAATTTGGAATGTCAAAGTTATGTTCGCCTCAGGTAGTGGATAATTCATTTTCTGATTTTTAGAAGCCATTATAAGCTGCAGTCATAAGATAAAGGTTAGTTAAATAAACCGACTATTCACTTCTTGTCCCCACATTCAAGCTGCCTCATTAGATAACAAAATTTAATTTATGTAGAACATACTAGTGACACATTCTATTCCTCTCTTTCCTCCTACCACTATCCCAAATCTCCACTAAAGATCATATCTTTAAGCTAGGACACAAAATGTAACGCCCCCAATTTTGGGCCTACACAGCCTAATTTGAGATGCCAAAAATACGGTATCTAATACAAAATAGTACATAGTACAAAAATACAGAGCTTAATAAAACACAATTAAGTCTTCATTATTATTGTCATACTATTTATAACATGTGAAGACTACTACAGCTATCTCTCAGACCTTCACTACATTCCCCGACTAGACCCAGCTACTCTATCATTTCCTGAAGGATAATAAAACAAACAAAAATGTGAGCTCAAATAGTCCAGTAAAGAACTATCATGACTAAGATAAGAATGAGTAAATTAACATTAGTCTTCAACAATTGAGTTATAGATAGAATATAATAAACAATAAATTTTAGATCAATAATAGCAGTGGAATGAGTAATCCATTAGAAGAATCATGTAGACTATGATGTCCACTAGCTTCTCTTTTTTCATAAAAATATCATTAATTTTTATCATCTGAAACACCACTGGTCAAGATCATACAAACAATAGTTCTTCTTTGCCTTAGGCTAAATAGAACATTCACCACGTGCCCTAAAAGACACACAATAATTATATTGTATTTATCCTATCATCTGTGCTCCAGGCCACAAATATTCATAACAACTTGATTTTTGATGACTAGATTAACAACAGAGATATAAATAATGAATGAAATAACATGATACTTTGTCCTAAGTTAAATAAAGTTCAAATTATCAACATGATGTAGAATCAAATTCAAGAAATGATATTCAAGATCCATAGTTCAAAATAACGATTAAAATTCAATAGAAAGGTTCAGGTTGAAATATAATGTAAGCACACTTAGAAGGGGGGTTGAATAAGTGTGGAAGAATCTATGTCCAATTTTTGTTATAATGAAACAGTTAGAAAAATAATATGCTAAAAATAGTATGCTGAATGTTAATCTAGTTTGCTGAATTAGAAATTCGGTAGGTACTGCTTTGATATAGATTATATCTAGTAACCTGTTTGGTGCATAGTTTATATATGTTCACAAGAAAACAAGTTAAATCAAACCACACGATAATCAATCACACAAACACCGAGATTTTTATGTGGTTCGGTCCCTACCCACTAGTCTAGTGGCCTACTCCACGTCCAATACCAAATGATATTGGAGACTTCTTTTATTGATAAATTCACTTCACAATTTATCATATTACAATTCAAGTTCACTTTATTTTTTGAGGACTTATCCTCCCAAGCACTATATGCTCACTGTTGAACTTTTGTGCTCCTTTGAGTCCCTTGACTCACCAAGCTTCTAAGCTTCTCTATGAACTAATTATAATCTCACTGATTAGATAGAATGAAATAGATAAAATAACACAAACAAGCCTATAATCAAAGCAAGAGTAATAAAACAATGCAAGGCCCACTATATGCAATGATTAATACTGAAACAGTATTACCGAGATAAGATACGATCTTGATTAAGTATTTCGGTAACTTGCTTTGAGATCTTCATACAACCAGATTGCTTGCTTACTAACAGATGATGAACAGAAATGCCTTTTTCAGAATTGTTCGAGTATATTTTCTATTCTACTTTGCTGGGTGAAGAGCCATATATTTATATACCCAAGACTGGTAAAGATGATTTCCAAAAATAGTATGTTACCGTTAGGGTATAAAGGACTCAGCATAATATATGGTGATTGACAGCTTCAATCACAACATAAACAGGTTTTAAACATTTGAGGTTTTTCTGAAATCCATATTTTTGTTTAGAAGAAAACCCTGATTTAACCCTTTGATTGATATGTAATATCAATAACTGTGATGCCCATCAATCATGGCTGACCAATAATACCGTTAGAAGGATATGTGATACACAGGTATGCACGGGTATTCCCAAAAATTAAGTCACTGATTGATATATGTTTTCAACACATATGATGCCAATCAATCCAACGTTTAACATGGAAGGTTTATACCTTACCAGTTTTGATATTTCCATAAAATCCACTAATCAATCTGCCCTTTTAAATACAAACAGTTTGATTCCTTACCATATTAGATTGATTCCATATATATATATATATATAAGGAAAGGTTTTATGATCATACTCGATGTAGTGTATTTATGGTAGCTACAAAGTATTTCAGTTTATATATTTATATATGGTAAAAATCTGTTATCGTGAGATTGGAAGGGAATAATGTTACCATGTATGAATTGCAATCTAGATGGCCTTGATTGAATTTAAATACTCAAACTAAGATCTTACATTGAACTATGAATACGCCCGAGATCTCTTCAGCTCTAACACTTCTGCAATCCCAATCCAGCTTAGGTATGTGGTATGTTGAATTGACAAATTGTGTCCATGCACCTTCCTGGACAGTTTAGTATAATGATATTTTAATCCAGTTTAGTAATCATCTTGCTGTATTAATGCAAAATTCTTTTTTTCTCCTTCATGATGCGTTTAAGTTTGCTGCATGGTTAATAAATAAAACACTACATAATATTATATAATGTCATCATCAAAACATAAGGATGAATGGAGTGTGACCAAGTCAACAATCTCCCCATTTTTTATGATGACAACACTATACAGGAAACTCCCCCTGAATTCATGATATTACACAATAAAAACAGAATCTAAGATAGATAGACATATATATATATATATATATATATATATATATATATAGAGAGAGAGAGAGCTTTCAAGAAGCTCCCCCTCAAACCCGGCATAGCTTTTTCTCCCCCTTTTTCTCATCATGCAAAAAGATAAACATTACGTATAAAAATTGTAGCAGCATATTAGAGAGAAAATATAATAGTAGCAAGTCATGGTAAGTGCCAAATTGTGAAACACAACATACAGAATCATTCAGTGACACCACACCAACAGTTTTAAATAACTAAATGAAAAGAACATGGATAATTATGGAATCTCTTCGATGTTAACCCCAGGTTGTGCACGACGAGTAAAGTATGGACGATGTCGACGTCGTTGAGCACGTTCTTCTTCAGACAACATATTGGCAGATAAAGGAGGTCGAGGGATATGAGTTGCAAGAGGAAGGGGCAGATCCAGGAAATCTTCTCGATATTCAGCAAGCCAGTTTGCTCTAACCCAGTCAGGTACAGAAGATCCCCGCTAGCGAAGGCCAAACTAAGATAAGATATCGTTAGTCTACAAAGCTACAAAAGCACTTCATTCTCCTATCTGATAGCTTACGAACTATAGCTCGTGACTAAGTTGACATGCATTATGAATAATCTTCCTCTACAAAGCTTGGACCATGGCATTTGTTTGAGTTACAAAGCTAGCTTGTAAATTGATGAGCTCATCTTCAACTTGTCAGAACAAGGAGGAAGCAGTAGGAGTTGTCATCGTTGTCGACGCCGGGATTTCCATCGTTTCGTTTTTTTTATAATTAAATGCCCTTTCCAATTTTAGCCTTTAGATTAAGATGTGATTCTTTGAAAAGGGTCGGCTTAATGTCGACGGGGTTTCGAAAGGTCGATTGATAATGAGCCAATTGACCAGAGTCGCCAGTTGGTATATTTAAAATGGATGTACCAACTCATCCGAATTTTGTTTTCGTAATCGCTGGGTCATGTGTGACTCCGAGTTAATTGGTCCGCAAACCGAGATTCATAGAGTTCGGGGATTTGCTTAAGCGAGGGGAAGGTGTTAGGCACCCCCCGACTTCCGTGAAACACGATTACCGCAATCTCGATGTTTTCCTATCCTTTTAAATCCTAAAATGTGTGTATGCGCGCGTATGTATGCGTGTGTGCCTAAATGAATATTTGTCGTGAATTTTTGCATAAAAGTTGCTTTGATTTTATATGGCAAATGTGTTTTATCAGGAAAGTGTTTTAGACGTCTTTTGACCCAAATGACAAGGCTTCGTTTTTTATAATAAAGATTGATTTTAATTTCTCAAATGATGAGGGTTTTTTATTAGATGTCATTTTCAGAAAACAATAATTTTTAAACTTTTGTCAAATAGGAATCAAGACTATACATTGCCCTCTAACAGTAAATTTAAATAAAATGAAGGCAACTTCTAGAACTCTTTAACCCTATGCACAAAGTTTAATGAAAACGTTTATTTGTTATTTTTCGTTTTTTACGAAAACATCTTTTATGACATTTCAAAATCAAATGGAGTCTTTTCGTCGAACAAGAATCAAGGTTTGCCAAAACTCTTTCCTTTTTAAACCTCGTGTATCTAATATCCTAATTTGATCCCTTTTAGAAAATCTTCATCGTTTGCCTTATTTTGGAAAATCGTATTTTGTGTCGTAAATCAAAACAAACATTCAAAACGTGTCGGGGCTATCCATGGGCATGTGAGCCGTCGAAATAGCCCCAAACACCTCCAATCACATTTTTCACTATCACGGGGCCTTAAACCCGATTTTCGATCTGACATCGCTTTAAGGCCCAAAAATTACATATTTACCATACAAATGCATCGCCATCGCTACATACGTAGAAGCTAGAAAATAAACTAAAAGGATATCATCAGGAGGTTAGGAGGAGATTCCATCCGCAATAAATCCTCTCTAACCGTCCCTAATCCATAGATCCAAAACACATATCGACTACATCGGATATAACTTCAACATACACAAAATCAAAATATGTAAATCGCAATGCACCAAATATTTCGGATCTAACAGTAGATCCACCCAACAAGTGCACAAATATTAGATCTATAACAACTTAAACGATAAGATGAAATGAGAACTAGATCTAACTATATAAAACCTCAAATGCTATAAACTTGGATTTCTTCACATTTCAAATGATGAAAGACCCGCTTTGACACTTGGAAATCGAAATAGGACACAATATAATGTAAAGATTGAACAAACGATGAAGATTCCTCACATTTTTTACCAAACCCGAAGGTTTCTCTCTCTAAAATCTCCCTTCTCTCTCTACATTTCCGCCATTTTCTCTCTTTTCTTTTCTCTCAGACGCAACAATGGCGATGTATAGTTGATCTGCAGGCAGCCGCAGATGCATCTGCGGCTGGCCGCAGGTGCATCCGCGGCTGCCTGCTGTGGCCGTCTGAGCCGCCGCCTCGGCTGCCGTGCGCCCCCTCGAGCCACGAAAAGCGCCACGTGTCGTTGGCCGCAGATGCATCCGCGGCTTTCTGGCTTCTTTTTCTCGATTTCCGTGTCACGCAGTCTTAACTCCTCATTTTTTGCTGCATTATTTCGGAAGGCTGTTACTTGGTGTATAAATCGCTCATTGTGCTTGGCTTCCAGGGGGCGCTGCCCCCTTTCCACCCCCGCCAGCTCACCGGCGAGCTGGGCAGCCTCTCGCTCACCGGGGAGCGAGACCCTCAAACATCGTAAGCGTAGTGGCCATTAGTCGTCTTTTGTGATCAAATCAGGTTCTTCTAGATCAACTGTTTGCCTTGCCTCAAATAACCTGATGCTCGTTGTTCGTGGTGGAGGCTTTGACCGTATGTAAGAACCAAGAATTTTTAATTACATTATAAATAAAATTGGAAAACTAAATTCTAATTAAATGAGTTATTGTGTAATTTAATTTAAACCTTTATGTGGTAATTTGATTGTTGACTATTCGGTTAATTTTAGTAAAGGAAGTCCGATTAATGGATTTATTAAATTAACGGACTAACCTAAGATTATTTTGTGAGGAACCATAATTAAATATTCAATTAATATTGAATATGACAAGTCTAAATTGATTATATAAATTAAATTTAAATTGATTATTTAAATGTTCCTATAATTATTTAAATAATCCCAAACAATTAATTAAGTGAGGGATTTGTGTGATGTGCTTTGTGGGTTGATATTTAATTAAGCTAGCCCAATTTATTAAGAAGTGGGTGAGTTATTTTGGTAGCCCAATGTTGTTGGATTATTATGATCATATATGGCCCAAATGAAATAAATTGCAAGCCCATTCCTTGATCCAATTGCTAAAGCTTCTAGAAGATCCATTATTTACCAATTTGACTATAAAAATAAATCAAAAATGGGACAAATTAGAGAGCATGGCTGGTGGTATTGAGAGAGTACTATGGATTTCAAATTTTTATTCAATTTGTTGATTTCATTAGTGTGTGGAACACTCAAACTTTTTGGCTAGCAAATTTTGTAAAAATGTTGAAGTCCAATCTATACATATATATGTTATATGTATAGATTTATACTACTATAAATAGAAGCTAGCTCATTTGGTGGAGAGTTTACAAAATATTGCAAGTATTCTCTATATAATGTGCTAGTGAGTTTTAGTGAGTTAACTAGGTGAGTTAAAGAAAAAGGAAGTGAGTTGTGTAGTGAGTCACCACCGAGTCAAGTGAGTCAAGTCATTTTCATCAAGGGGGGTGTTCTTGGATGTCATCACAACTTATTACCTACTTTGGAAAGCAAAGAAAACAAGCCATCAAAAGCAAAAGGTATAAAAATTCCTTTAAAACCCTAATCTTGGTTTTCTTTTAAATTTTATGATAGAAATATTATCTTGGAGATATTTATGCTTATAATCATGATAGACATGTTTATATAGGATGCCATGTGGTTTAAATGTATAGTGGTATGGATTTATGTAGAAAAATCTAGCAAAATACTTGAAAATATTTTTACCGACGAACAAAACATAGGTTGCACGAATAAATTGCACATTTTAAAATCTACAAATTATTTTTGTGATTTAATAATTTCTGGGAATATATGCATAAGTTAAGAAAAAACTCCCTTTGGAATCACCCAAAAATGTGTTAAAATGAGTAAGTTATGCATTTTTTACCAAACACACCTCACTGTCCAAGTTATTGCATGAACAGTCCACTTTAAGCCTAATTTCCGAAATCAAAACTTATCCAAAAATGGTGTTTGAGCACAGAAAATTGTAGTTCGGGAAGTCACGATTCCATCGATACCTAGTAGAGCTCCATCGGAGTTATAGAACTCAAGTTATTAAGGTTTTTCTCCAAGACCCCAAAGTTGGACAAAAATCTGAAAATAGGTAATGTTTCTGCCGGTTTTTTTTCATGAACCGGCCGGAACTTTCCGGCGACCGGTTCACCGGAATTATGACCGGTTCCGGCGATGGGTCCTTGACGGAAGTTGCTTGGTTTTTTGTGTAGTATTTTATAAAAATATGTTTGTATTTTTAGCATGTCATTTGGTAATTTCCATAATTAAAATATGATTAAACCTTACTAACTAAAGGAAAAATGATAAATTAATATTTTTAATTTCTGAAAAATCATAAAACTGCTAATTACTTATTATTTAAGTAATATTAAATAATAAGTAAGATTAATTAATAAATTAATTGTTTTTAATTGTATTTAAAGTGTAAATAGTGCACTAATTAGCTATTAATTAGTTAGTAATTAGATAAAATTACTAATAAATTATTATTAAATATTAAATATGTGATTTAAGTATTTAATAATAATATAAGAAAGATAAAGTAAATAAATTAATTGTTTATTATTTAATTTATAAGTAAATAAAGATAAATAGTTAACTAATTATTATTTAATTAATATTAAATAATAATTGAAAAGAGATAAAATTTATAAATTAATTATTTATTATTTAAATAATAAATAAAGATAATTAAGAAAATTAATTATTATTTAATTAACATTAAATAATAATTAAAGAATGATTAATTATTATTTAATTAAGATTAAATAATAAGTAAGTATAATTAATTAATTAATTAATTATTATTTAACATTAAATAATAATTAAAGATAATTAAAGTTAATAAACTAATTATTTATTATTTAATTAAGATTAAATAATAAGTAAGGATAATTAATTAATTGATTATTATTTAATTAACATTAAATAATAATTAAAGATAATAAACTAATTATTTATTATTTAATTAAGATTAAATAATAAGTAAGGATATTTAATTAATTGATTATTTTTTAATTAACATTAAATAATAATTAAAGATAATTAAAGTTAATAAAATAATTATTTATTATTAAATAATAATAAATGAGGATAATTAAAAAAATTATTATTATTTAATTAATATTAAATAATAAGGCAATTAAGATTAATACTTTAATTATTTATTATTTAATTAACTTTTAAATAATAAATAAACATAATTAGTTATTATCTATTGTAAAATAATGACTAAATGTAATTAATTAATTACTCTTTAACTGATATTAAATAGTAATTAAATGAAGATAGAGTTAATATTATAAAAAGAATTTAATTAAACAATGATAGTAAATTGTTTAAGAGTTTAATAAGTGTTTAACACTTAAGAAAAATAATATTGATTAATTAAATCATTAATATAAGATCAATTAAATGTCTTATATGATTAATATAAAATTATATGTGTTATGTGATTAATTATTTAGCACAGATAAGTGTTTAAAGTGCACGATTAAATGTTATACTAATTGATAGGCTAACGTTATTAATGTTAGGACATCAAGAGGAGTTTAAATTAAGCAAATTAGCCGTAAGTCAACAGACAGGCAAGTTCTTTAACCTTACTCAAATTTGTATTGAGCAAGCTTCCTAACTCTACTCAATATTATTGTGCTAATTCTTAAATCTTGAGCTTATATTATATCGCAGGTTATTCCACAATAATATTATTGCAAATTGTATATATTATTTGAATTCATATTCCATTCTTGAATTATGAATTGATTAAAGAAGAAGTCTAAGCCATTTTTCGGCTAGACCTATGTGAAATTTATTTTGAAAGCTATCCAAGCCATAGTGGTACGGATTCTTAGACTGAGAAGAACAACCCATAATGGGGAATAACCTAAGTATCGAACAAACGATACAAACAGAATAAATGTTATGCATATACATATGGTACGAGAGGCTGATCCCCTCAAGTACAATTCTGACAAAGTAACCTAAGAGGGTCAATCAAGTGATTGATTTTCTCAATAGTAGTTTATGGTCCATTTGACCACTCAGCAATTAAATAATCAATTGTCACTTCTTTATTTTGTGCACTGATTCAATTGTTCATTGATGAGCTCCTTTTATTAAATCTTTCAGTTGATATTCCTATTCATTTATGACATAATTATTGTTATTCATTTAAATTGCTGAGCAAACTAGTTGCTCATACTTGCTATGTCATAAAATATTTTGCAGCTAAACCTGAAGGATCGGGTAAAGATAAAGGAAAAGGGAAAGCAAAATCTTAATTATCTAGATAGTTGTTAGTCTATTTATATTTTGTTTAGAACTTATAAGATTGTAACACAAACACTGATATTATTTTGTAGTTTGTGATGTTTATTTTGGTAAACTTTATAGACCTTGGGACTAGAAAGTCATTGTAATAGACAACATATGTTTATTTATTTTCCGCATTAGTATTACATGTTGTTTAGCAGAGATTGTTTATATTATTGCGTGAGCACCAAATTCGAGGTAGTGGTACCTGAATTTGGGGGTGTCACAGGTTGGTATCAGAGCTGTAGGTTATAGACTTTAGGAGTTGTGAAACCTAGGTTATAACCTTAGAATTAAACTCATATGGAGTACGCTAGGAGGATGGGTCAAGGAGATCCTTGGAGTCGAGTTTTGTTGGAGGTGAATTTTGAAAGTTCATCGAGCCGATGTTGTACATAATGAAATATTGTTTCATTTCATCAATGAATATATTTTATTATGATACTAACATGTTGTTGTTTTGTCTATTATTGTGCTTGTAGGATGGCAGATCTAGGCGAGCCTAGTAGACTGATGGAGGATGCTCCGGTGGACAAACATATTGTCTGGGTTGAGCCGGCTGAGCCTGTAGGACCAGTGATTGAGGCACCTACTGTTGAGCATGAGTTGGAGGCTGCTGCTGAGGAGGATTATATAGTAGAGGCTGAGTCGCCAGTGCGAGGAGGGGTTATGAGATTTGAAGGTGATGACGAGTCTGAGGGACAACAGACAGACTCCGAGGAGGAGTCAGCTGAGGAGCCATTTTCTGAGGATGATCTGATTGAGCAGCCAGCTGAGTATGCTGACGGCATGGGCACCACTGCCAGTGATATTATCGAGGAGCTGACCAGTGCTAACATAGAGCTAGAGTCTAGAGTCCCGCATTTGGAGGGAGAGAATCAGACCCATCAAGAGATGGAGGACTGGTATAAAGATGCGGCATATCAGATGTCTGACGAGGTGACCAGGTTGAAGGAGCATGTGGCTGTGTTGGAGACTCAGGTGCAGGGGTACCGTCAGACTGCTATTTCGCTAGGAGTTACAGTACATCACCTCCGTGAGAGGGAGGTAGATCTAGTTGATGAGCTGGAGCAGTCTAAGAGACAGGCTGAGGGATTCCAAGTAGAAAGGGACGAGTTGCAGAGACAGTTAGCAGGGATGTCAGCTGAGTTTGACATGGAGATAGCAGATAAAATCCGCATATATGATGAGTGGATGAGCGTATCCAGGAGGGCTGATGAGCTTGAGGCTGAGGTTAGGGCCAGTGCTACCAGGATTGATACTGCTAGTTTTGAGTTAGATACCGCTTTTGGTAGGCTGAGGAGCAGGATCCTGAATTATCCTCGAGAGGAATATTTGAGCAGGCAGGTAGTGAGACGCAGTGTGGTTGACAGGATCGCTCGGCAGGAGCACGAGGCCGCTGCCCGTCGGATTGATCGTTGATAATTTTATTTTTCTGTTTGTATATAGATGCAGTTTAGAACCCACTTTTTGTTCATAGGGTTATATATATAATGTAAACCTCAGACTATGAGAGATGCTTGGTGTTTATGATACATCCCCACTTTTTGTGTTTTAGGGAAATGTAGTTCTTGTGAATCCCATCTATTGTTGTTCTTTGGGATAGATTTCATATTATCCCGTCTTTTGTTGACTAGAGGGATAGTTAGCATTTATAGAAATATGCTTGTGATGTAAGTGTTTTACACTACCAGTTGACATATGAATATAGATGCGACATTATTATGATAACTTGGTCTGATTAAGCTTGATTTTTACGTTAACTATTAAATGTCTAAACATTTATAAAATGTGCATAAAATGTAATATACAAAATAATAAATATAAGATTTTGTTTACTAACAGAGAATGCCGCCAAGACGTGTACCTCGAATTCGACGTGTAGATGAAGTCGGAAATAATGCTGAGAGGCAGGAAGACCCAATGAGGGCTTTCGCAGCCATGATGATGGAGATGATGCAAAATAGACCACCACCAGTAGTACAACCAGTAGTACCGCCAGCTGTAAACCAGCCAGGGACACACTTAGCAAATTTTAAGGATTTCAAATTAGTAGGACCACCAGAATTTCGTGGGTCTACAGATCCTATAGAGGCCCAAACGTGGATTGAGGAAATAGAAAAAGTGTTTGAGGTAGCACGAGTGGCTGATGAACAACAGACGTCATTTGCCACCTTCATGCTGAAGGGAGAGGCGAATTACTGGTGGAAAGCGAATAAGGGTAGAGCTGGAGAAGGTATTGTAACATGGGCACGTTTTAAAGAATTATTCTTCGAGAATTATTTCCCGGATAGCATGAAAAACAGAATGGAGATGAAATTCTTAGACTTAAAGCAGGGAAACATGTCAGTGGCAGAGTACGCCGCAAAGTTCAATGAATTAGCTCGATTTGCTTCACACCAGGTGGACACCGAGGCGAGGAAAGCACGAAGATTTGAGCAGGGTTTAAAGCCTTGGGTGTATAGTAGGGTTGCTGTTCTGAGAATTGACACATTTTCAGCATTATTGGAGAGGGCGATTATTGCTGAAGGAGGGAATGAAGTGTTAGTGAAATACAACCAAGACAAGAAGAAGAAAGGTCATGATGGACCTAGGGAAGGAACTGGAGGTAGCAATTATAACAAAAGGAAGTGGAATGATAACCAGATGTCAGGAGGCAGTAAAACTGGAGGAGAAGCCAAGAAAGGCAACAAATGTGAAAAGTGTGGAAAGAACCATTCTGGGGAATGCATGAAGGGCAAGGGGGTCTGTTATAACTGTGGGCAGCAAGGGCATATTGCTCCCCAATGCCCTAAAGGGAAGAGGAGCGGATGTTTTTCTTGTGGAGCGTCGGACCACCAAATTAAGGACTGCCCAAAGAAAAAGAATGATGTAGCTGGTGGAAATAGAAGCAACAATAACAAGCTAACCATTGTAGGACCAGCCAATCAACCGAACAGACCAATTGCACGCACCTTTAACATGATAGTTCAGGATGCTGTGGAATCAAAGGACGTAGTGTCAGGTATTCTTCCGATCAATAATATCAATGCTTATGTATTATTTGATTCGGGTGCTACCTGTTCATTTATATCCGAAGAATTTGCTAATAGATTAAAACTACCCCGAGAAAAACTAGAAAATCCTTTGAATATAGAAGTAGCCAACAATGAAGTTATTACCGTAGAATATATTCATAGGAATTGTTGCGTTGAGTTAGGAGGATTTAAACTTGGAGTGAACTTAATTCCAATTCGTTTGGGAGAGTTCGATATCATTCTCGGTATGGACTGGTTATCGAATCATGAGGCGTTGATTGACTGCCAGAAGAAGAGTATAACTTTGAAAACCCCGAGTAAGTTGAAAGTGGTATTTCAGGGGAGTAAATCGCCAAGACAATATCGTTGTCTGACAATGATGCAAGCAAAGAGATTGCTGAGAAAGGGGTGCGTAGGTTATCTGGCTCATGTGGTTGATACTCAAAGAGTAGAGGGTGAATTGGGTCAAATACCTGTGGTACGAGAATTCTCGGATGTCTTCCCAGATGAGATACCGGGTTTACCACCGAATAGAGAAGTTGAGTTCAAAATTGAACTGGCACCAGGAACTGCACCATACAGAATGGCGCCGGTAGAATTAAAGGAATTAGTGATACAACTGCAGGAGCTACTAGATAAAGGATATATTCGACCAAGTGTGTCTCCTTGGGGAGCACCGGTATTATTTGTAAAGAAGAAGGACGGATCTCTAAGACTTTGTATCGACTATCGTGAGTTGAACAAAGTTACGATTAAAAATAGGTACCCGTTACCCAGGATTGATGATCTGTTTGATCAGCTTAAGGGAGCGAAGTACTTTTCAAAGATAGACTTACGAACCGGTTACCATAAGTTGAAGGTAAGGGAAGAAGATGTACCAAAGACGGCATTCAGAACTCGTTATAGACATTTTGAGTTTTTGGTAATGTCATTCGGTCTAACGAATGCACCAGCAGCATTTATGGATATGATGAACAGGGTGTTCAAGCCGTATTTGGACAAGTTCGTTGTTGTATTCATAGATGATATTCTGGTATATTCGAAGACGAAAGAGGAGCACGTTGAGCACTTAAAAGTGGTGTTGGAAACACTAAGGAGGGAAAAACTGTATGCAAAATTCTCAAAGTGTGAATTTTGGCTACAGAGGGTACAGTTTCTGGGGCATGTAATTGATGAGGAAGGTGTTTCGGTGGACCCAACAAAGGTAGAGGCAGTTATAAATTGGGAGCAGCCAAAGACGCCGACAGAAGTTAGAAGTTTCCTTGGGTTGGCGGGTTATTATCGAAGATTTATCCAGGATTTTTCTAAAATAGCGACACCGTTAACCAACTTGACAAGAAAGACAGTTAAATTCGTATGGACGGATAAATGCGAAGCGAGTTTTATGGAACTTAAGAAGAGGCTTAGTGAAGCACCGGTGTTGTCATTGCCTGACAATACCGGGGGTTTTGTGGTATACAGCGATGCGTCACTCAAGGGACTTGGGTGTGTGTTAATGCAACACGGAAAGGTCATTGCGTACACATCAAGACAGTTGAAGGACTATGAGAAGGGATATCCAACTCACGACCTGGAGTTAGCAGCAGTAGTGTTCGCCCTAAAGATCTGGAGGCACTACCTGTATGGGGAGAAGTGTGAAATATACACAGACCATAAAAGTTTGAAGTATATTTTCACTCAAAAGGAGCTAAACATGAGGCAATGGCGATGGTTGGAATTGATCAAGGATTACGATTGTGAAATTCTGTACCATCCGGGTAAAGCCAATGTTGTAGCTGATGCTCTGAGCAGAAAGGGCAGGGAGAAGTTATTAATGTTAACATCTCAAGAGGAGTTGATAAAAGATATAGAAAGACTGGAGTTAGAGATAAAACATCTGAAGGGTTCAGATGAGAAACTATTCGCGGTAGAAGCGAGTCCAACTTTATTAGATAAAATAAAGGAGGCTCAAGAGCAAGATGAAGAATGTGTCAGTATTAGAAAGAGAATTTTAGAAGGGGAAGATTTGAAATACAAAGTGGATAATACAGGACTGTTAAGGTTTGAAGGGAGGATCTGCATACCGATGGTTCCAGAATTAAAAGAAAAAATCTTGCAAGAAGCTCACACTACAAAGTACTCGATACACCCTGGGAGTACCAAGATGTATCAGGACTTACGTCAATATTTTTGGTGGCCAAATATGAAGAGGGAAGTGGCAGAGTGCGTTAGCCGATGTCTAACATGTCAGAGAGTTAAAGCAGAACATCAGAGACCGAGTGGACTGCTACAATCGTTGGAAATTCCGGAGTGGAAATGGGAGCATATCACGATGGACTTTGTGGTGGGACTTCCAGTTACTCAGAAGGGATTTGATGCAATATGGGTAATCGTGGATCGTTTGACAAAATTTGCACACTTTTTATCGATCAAGATAAGATATAGTCTAGAGCAGTTGGCGAAGTTGTATGTGAAGGAGATTGTGTCACGTCATGGAGTACCAGTGTCGATTGTGTCTGACAGAGATCCGCGTTTCACGTCGAAATTTTGGAGAGGTTTGCAAGAGAGATTGGGAACACAATTAAGGCTGAGTACTGCATATCATCCCCAAACCGATGGACAGAGCAAGCGAACGATTCAAACGCTTGAGGACATGCTTAGAGCCTGTGTTATGGATTTGAAGGGCAATTGGGATGATCACTTACCTTTGGTGGAGTTTGCCTACAACAACAGTTATCATGCTAGTATTGGCATGCCGCCTTACAAAGCACTTTATGGAAGAAAATGTCGCACGCCCTTGTGCTGGGATGAAGTTGGTGAGCGAAGACTGTTGGGACCTGAAATGGTGCAGCAGACTGTCGATGTGATCAAAATAATAAGAGCTCGTCTGGTAGCAGCTCAGGATCGTCAGAAGAAGTATGCCGATTTGCATCGTCAAAAGCGGGACTTTGAAGTCGGTAGTTTTGTATTTTTAAAGGTATCTCCCTGGAAAGGGAAGATAAGATTTGGCAAGAAAGGAAAATTGAACCCAAGATTTATAGGGCCGTTTGAAATTTTAAAGCGAATAGGTGAAGTAGCGTACGAGATAGCCTTACCTCCTGAACTTGAGCACATTCACAACGTGTTTCATGTTTCAGTGTTGCGGCCATATAAACCTGATTACAAGCATGTGATATCCTACGAACCGATTCAAGTCGAGAATGATCTATCATATGAGGAGATTCCTGTTCAAATACTAGATAGGAAGGAGTAGACGTTGCGAAATAAGGTCATACATTCAGTCAAAGTTCTTTGGAGAAACCATGCAGTTGAAGAAGCTACGTGTGAGCTCGAAGAAAAGATGAGAGCGAATTATCCGCATCTTTTTAAGTGATCTTATGTTGTAATTCCGGGGACGGAATTCTTATAAGGGGGGGATAATGTAAGAACCAAGAATTTTGAATTACATTATAAATAAAATTGGAAAACTAAATTCTAATTAAATGAGTTATTGTGTAATTTAATTTAAACCTTTATGTGGTAATTTGATTGTTGACTATTCGGTTAATTTTAGTAAAGGAAGTCCGATTAATGGATTTATTAAATTAACGGACTAACCTAAGATTATTTTGTGAGGAACCATAATTAAATATTCAATTAATATTGAATATGACAAGTCTAAATTGATTATATAAATTAAATTTAAATTGATTATTTAAATGTTCCTATAATTATTTAAATAATCCCAAACAATTAATTAAGTGAGGGATTTGTGTGATGTGCTTTGTGGGTTGATATTTAATTAAGCTAGCCCAATTTATTAAGAAGTGGGTGAGTTATTTTGGTAGCCCAATGTTGTTGGATTATTATGATCATATATGGCCCAAATGAAATAAATTGCAAGCCCATTCCTTGATCCAATTGCTAAAGCTTCTAGAAGATCTATTATTTACCAATTTGACTATAAAAATAAATCAAAAATGGGACAAATTAGATAGCATGGCTGGTGGTATGGAGAGAGTACTATGGATTTCAAATTTGTATTCAATTTGTTGATTTCATTAGTGTGTGGAACACTCAAACTTTTTGGCTAGCAAATTTTGTAAAAATGTTGAAGTCCAATCTATACATATATATGTTATATGTATAGATTTATACTACTATAAATAGAAGCTAGCTCATTTGGTGGAGAGTTTACAAAATATTGCAAGTATTCTCTATATAATGTGCTAGTGAGTTTTAGTGAGTTAACTAGGTGAGTTAAAGAAAAAGGAAGTGAGTTGTGTAGTGAGTCACCACCGAGTCAAGTGAGTCAAGTCATTTTCATCAAGGGGGGTGTTCTTGGATGTCATCACAACTTATTACCTACTTTGGAAAGCAAAGAAAACAAGCCATCAAAAGCAAAAGGTATAAAAATTCCTTTAAAACCCTAATCTTGGTTTTCTTTTAAATTTTATGGTAGAAATATTATCTTGGAGATATTTATGCTTATAATCATGATAGACATGTTTATATAGGATGCCATGTGGTTTAAATGTATAGTGGTATAGATTTATGTAGAAAAATCTAGCAAAATACTTGAAAATATTTTTACCGACGAACAAAACATAGGTTGCACGAATAAATTGCACATTTTAAAATCTACAAATTATTTTTGTGATTTAATAATTTCTGGGAATATATGGATAAGTTAAGAAAAAACTCCCTTTGGAATCACCCAAAAATGTGTTAAAATGAGTAAGTTATGCATTTTTTACCAAACACACCTCACTGTCCAAGTTATTGCATGAACAGTCCACTTTAAGCCTAATTTCCGAAATCAAAAATTATCCAAAAATGGTGTTTGATCACAGAAAATTGTAGTTCGGGAAGTCACGATTCCATCGATACCTAGTAGAGCTCCATCGGAGTTATAGAACTCAAGTTATTAAGGTTTTTCTCCAAGACCCCAAAGTTGGACAAAAATCTGGAAATAGGTAATGTTTCTGCCGGTTTTTTTTCATGAACCGGCCGGAACTTTCCGGCGACCGGTTCACCGGAATTATGACCGATTCCGGCGATGGATCCTTGACGGAAGTTGCTTGGTTTTTCGTGTAGTATGTTATAAAAATATGTTTGTATTTTTAGCATGTCATTTGGTAATTTCCATAATTAAAATATGATTAAACCTTACTAACTAAAGGAAAAATGATAAATTAATATTTTTAATTTCTGAAAAATCATAAAACTGCTAATTACTTATTATTTAAGTAATATTAAATAATAAGTAAGATTAATTAATAAATTAATTGTTTTTAATTGTATTTAAAGTGTAAATAGTGCACTAATTAGCTATTAATTAGTTAGTAATTAGATAAAATTACTAATAAATTATTATTAAATATTAAATATGTGATTTAAGTATTTAATAATAATATAAGAAAGATAAAGTAAATAAATTAATTGTTTATTATTTAATTTATAAGTAAATAAAGATAAATAGTTAACTAATTAATATTTAATTAATATTAAATAATAATTGAAAAGAGATAAAATTTATAAATTAATTATTTATTATTTAAATAATAAATAAAGATAATTAAGAAAATTAATTATTATTTAATTAACATTAAATAATAATTAAAGAATGATTAATTATTATTTAATTAAGATTAAATAATAAGTAAGTATAATTAATTAATTAATTAATTATTATTTAACATTAAATAATAATTAAAGATAATTAAAGTTAATAAACTAATTATTTATTATTTAATTAAGATTAAATAATAAGTAAGGATAATTAATTAATTGATTATTATTTAATTAACATTAAATAATAATTAAAGATAATAAACTAATTATTTATTATTTAATTAAGATTAAATAATAAGTAAGGATATTTAATTAATTGATTATTTTTTAATTAACATTAAATAATAATTAAAGATAATTAAAGTTAATAAAATAATTATTTATTATTAAATAATAATAAATGAGGATAATTAAAAAATTATTATTATTTAATTAATATTAAATAATAAGGCAATTAAGATTAATACTTTAATTATTTATTATTTAATTAACTTTTAAATAATAAATAAACATAATTAGTTATTATCTATTGTAAAATAATGACTAAAGGTAATTAATTAATTACTCTTTAACTGATATTAAATAGTAATTAAATGAAGATAGAGTTAATATTATAAAAAGAATTTAATTAAACAATAATAGTAAATTGTTTAAGAGTTTAATAAGTGTTTAACACTTAAGAAAAATAATATTGATTAATTAAATCATTAATATAAGATCAATTAAATGTCTTATATGATTAATATAAAATTATATGTGTTATGTGATTAATTATTTAGCACAGATAAGTGTTTAAAGTGCACGATTAAATGTTATACTAATTGATAGGCTAACGTTATTAATGTTAGGACATCAAGAGGAGTTTAAATTAAGCAAATTAGCCGTAAGTCAACAGACAGACAAGTTCTTTAACCTTACTCAAATTTGTATTGAGCAAGCTTCCTAACTCTACACAATATTATTGTGCTAATTCTTAAATCTTGAGCTTATATTATATCGCAGGTTATTCCACAATAATATTATTGCAAATTGTATATATTATTTGAATTCATATTCCATTCTTGAATTATGAATTGATTAAAGAAGAAGTCTAAGCCATTGTTCGGCTAGACCTATGTGAAATTTATTTTGAAAGCTATCCAAGCCATAGTGGTACGGATTCTTAGACTGAGAAGAACAACCCATAATGGGGAATAACCTAAGTATCGAACAAATGATATAAACAGAATAAATGTTATGCATATACATATGGTACGAGAGGCTGATCCCCTCAAGTACAATTCTGACAAAGTAACCTAAGAGGGTCAATCAAGTGATTGATTTCCTCAATAGTAGTTCATGGTCCATTTGACCACTCAGCAATTAAATAATCAATTGTCACTTCTTTATTTTGTGCACTGATTCTATTGTTCATTGTTGAGCTCCTTTTATTAAATCTTTCAGTTGATATTCCTATTCATTTATGACATAATTATTGTTATTCATTTAAATTGCTGAGCAAACTAGTTGCTCATACTTGCTATGTCATAAAATATTTTGCAGCTAAACCTGAAGGATCGGGTAAAGATAAAGGAAAAGGGAAAGCAAAATCTTAATTATCTAGATAGTTGTTAGTCTATTTATATTTTGTTTAGAACTTATAAGATTGTAACACAAACACTGATATTATTTTGTAGTTTGTGATGTTTATTTTGGTAAAGGTTATAGACCTTGGGACTAGAAAGTCATTGTAATAGACAACATATGTTTATTTATTTTCCGCATTAGTATTACATGTTGTTTAGCAGAGATTGTTTATATTATTGCGTGAGCACCAAATTCGAGGTAGTGGTACCTGAATTTGGGGGTGTCACACCGTAAGTCGTTGGGGTGACTTCGTGTTGGGGTCCACCTTCCTTTTCGCATGTCGGGTCAAGTGACGACTTTGCCCTCCTGCCAGGGTTAGTAGAGAAGTGCAAAATTTGGGTGTCTACAATCGTAATTTTTCCCTTTTCCAAACATCCAAGTTTGTCCTTAATATCACTTATGTCCTTCTGCATTGCTTGCTGATTTGAGAGGAGTTGATTGAGAATGGACAAGATTTCAGGATTTTCAAAAGTTGTGTTAGAAGGAGGATTGGATGGATTTGGTGCAGATGTATGGTTACGAGGTGGTTGAATGAAAATACCGTCAACAAATGACATATTTGAATTTTCAAGGTTGTCAGAGACTTCACCATCAAGATAAATATCAAAGTACTAAAAGATTTTAGTGAGAAAACCACTATACGGTAGACACTTTTTTGGTTTGTTTGACACAACTATCCATATGCATGAGCATCATTAAAGCAAAGTTAAATGATTCACCCTCAAGAATTATAGCAGTTAAGACTAGATCCTGATACGTGAAATTTGCTCCACCCCTAATTCAGGGCAACAAATTGAACCGTAGAAGTTAATGAATAACTGTTGCAAATGGGGACACTTCCACAGTAGTGGGCAACACAAGCTCAGTCAATGAATTGTCATCTTTGACAATTTGTAATTGAGTCAAAGCAGGGAAAAGTTCATTGATAGCACCTTTAAGTGTAAAGGGGCAGGGGCCCGCACATGATATGGACATAATATTGCATAAAATTTTGTTAGTTAGTTCAAACAGAGTCCCTTTAACTAAGGACGTGCACAAATTCTGTTTGAGTTCAAAATTTGCATAGAATTGTTGGATTAACTGAGGGTAGGCAATAGATGGGGGAAAAATCATGGAGGCCATACCACATGACTTGAAAAAAATTTGCAGGACAGAGTTTTGATACAGAAATAGGTCCATGGATTTTTCATAAACTAAAGACTTTGAGATAATGGAGTTTTTGTAACGGGCTTCAAAATTGTTACCCTTAAAAACGGTTGCTGAATTTTGAAATACTGAAGAAGAGATTGTTACCTTCATTAGTTCCTTTTCAAGAATGATCTCCATTGATGGGTGGTTCACCTTACTCTTTCCTTTGTTTCTTTTAGAAGATGACCCAGTTGCCATTGCTGGTTCAGTAACCTTTGTAACTATTGGAGCCTGCTTTGTGGGTTTTGTAGACTGACTGGGGTTTGGTTTGATTTTTATGGTTGTAATCAGTGTGTCCCCATTTGAATCAGACACAACTCGTGGCCACTTAGAAGTCCTGGTCTTCATCTTTAACAAATCGATGATAGCTCTGAGTTGCCGTGAAGGTTTTTGGAGAGGATGAAGACGGTAGATTTTTGGTAAAGTAAGAGAGAGAAATTTCTCACATTGCTATTTGGGCAAGTGATTGATATATAGCTGGACACGGTTATCAAAAATCACGCAGTTTGTTTAAAATGAAGTTTCCTGAATTTTTGATTTGCTATAAATTAGGAACCTAACTTCTTAACTGAAAACCTGGTTTCCATAGATTAAGTTCCAAATTAACATATCAATTCAAATCACCAAAAATTATCATGCAGGTAAAATATGATAATTTTGAACAGATAATAGTGTACCAGTATTCAGGATGAATTTCAGCATGTCATATAATATCATTCAGACTAGTATATTTTCAAAAAATTATGCACATGCCAAGTTCTCTTCTTAAGGTGCAAAACCTTTCTTCACATAGTGGTTTAATGAAGATATCAGTTAGTTAATGCTCAGTAGGAATGAATATTAACTTAATTAAACCTTTAGACACATTATCCCTAAGAAAATGATGTCTAACTTCAATATGTTTTGTGCATGAATACAAAACAGGATTCCTAGATATGTCAATTGTGCTCGTGTTATCACAATAAATAAGCACAGTGTTAGTTCCCAATGACACGAAAGTAATCTAGAAGGGGGGGGGGGGTTGAATAGATTCTTTTATAATTTCTTCTCTTTGAAATTATCTTTCTTGATTAATTCTTAACCCGAAGATTAACACAGCGGAATAAGATTTAGTTAATCTTTTCTTGAAATGTTAAATTAATAAATCAACAAGCAAATATATGACAGATATAACAAATGAAAGACACCAAGAGAGAGACTCAGGGTTTTAAGTGGTTCAGAGCACACAATACTCCTACTCCACTGTTCTGCTCTCACAGCAGCAAATCCACTAAGGATATTTTTACAAAAGCTGAATCACTAAGATTCCTTCAAGACCCGCAGTCTTGGAATTTTTAGTTCACAAAGAACTTCACAAGTCTAACAGACTTGCTTACACTAGTTCACTAAGAACTTTCAAAGTCTAACCGACTTGCTTAAATCAGTTCACAGAGAACTCTTCTGGATTGATGTATATTTGGATGTGCTACTAAGTTGCTTATCAGCTTGAATGTTTGAAGGGCTTAGTAGCAATGCAGACTTTCTTATCAGTTCAATCTCTTCTTTTCACTTCTTGCGTTCTTCTTTCTTTTTACAGTACTCCTGCTTTTCTTCTGCTGATCTTCGTATTTAAGAGGTAAGGGCTTCGGATTTCTTCCCGTTAGATCGTGTATTTCTTCCCGTTACCTCACAGAGGAGAGCTGCTGAATATTGTATTAATAAAGCTCATTAAATCTCTGATGAGACATTATTTGATCTGACCTGTTAGTCCATGCAAGGTTGTTTTCCTTTTTCCTCTTAGACAGAGATGTCAGACATAGGTTCCCACTAACTTTTATAGAGTCGTTTGGTCTTCCCAAACTATAGGTCTGATAGGACACAGTCTTCTGACTTTTCTGCCTTAAAAGTCTTCTTTCTGTTCCATAGTGCGCTTGGGTCAGACTCCTGACTTTTCTGACTTGATTGATTTGCAGAAGCTTCCTTTTTAGTTACTTTGATGAAGAGAAAAATACTTGAATAGAATGGCTCCTGATCTGACAAACGTGATGTCTCCTTTCTTTTTGCTCAAGGATCTTATATGATCAATTCTACGAATACCTTTGCTTACGTGATTGATCTGTAAAGGATCATCTCTTACTGATCATCGTAGAGTTTACTCAACTGTTAGAATGTTGATCGTAGAGTCCAATATAAGATTTCTCGGAAAGAACAGTCTGGTTGATCGTAGAGTCTTCTGGACCACAATCGTAGAGTCCATTCTACGATTGGTTGTCTAGATCGTAGAGTCTTCGGAAGCACAGTCGTAGAGTCCTTTCTACGATTGGTTGCCTTAATCGTGGAGTCTATTTTGAATCGTAGAGTTTCATTGACACAAATCGTAGAGTTCTTTTTACGACTTTATTACATCAACAGATCAACCTAACAGTTTTGATCTATCTAAGTCTTAGTACAACACACAAGACTTTTATACAATTAATAATAGATCAACCTAACAGCTTTGATCTTATCTAATACAGCCCTTGTACATTATTTCTAATCATCAAATTTAATCATTCAATGTTCAACAATCTCCCCCAATTTGATGATGACAACATTATTAACAGATAGTGATTTAGAGCATATTAATATGGGCAAAATGCAAGAGTAATTGAATGCCTAATCATACAGTGAGCAGCTGTATTTTCTAGAGAAAAAATATGAATTTTATTGATGTTTTTGTCAGATGATACAATTGAGAAAACAACAGAAAAAAAAACTTATCTCCTTCTGCTAGGAGGTCTCCTGCCTTCTTCTTCCCTCTGCCTGAAGAATGCTCTCCTTTCTTCTTCAGCTTTTCTTAGTTCTTCTTCCCTCAACACAGCTTCTTCTTCTTTAATTTGAAACCATTCCTGTGAGCTAGAAGGTCTCATTGATGAGGAAGAAGGTCTTGCTGTTACCACCTCCTGTTGTGAGCCAGAAGTCCTCATAGTTGAGGAAGAAGGTCTTGCTGTCACCTCCTGTCTGGGACGAGATGGTACTGCTTCGAATCTAGGAGGATATATTGAAGTTTGAACCATCCTCATCCCTTGAGGTGCTCTTCCTCTTCTGCTGTGATCTGAGCTAGTTCTTGTTTGCTCTACTGTGCTCAGTTTCTTCTCCCCCTTGTTGGCATCATTAAGTGTTGCTACCTGTTCTGAGATTTGTTGGATGCCCTGAATAATTTCTTGAAGTTGGGTCTTAGTGGCAGCTACATCATCTTGGTGAGCTTGCAGTCTTTCGTTAGCCATGATTTGTTTTTGCTCCACCAATGACAAAGTGTCATTCGATCGATGTTTTTGTTCTCTGAGAGAGTCCTTCAAGGCAATGATTTCATTACTGAGGAGGGTGATAGATTTATTATTTGTTTCTTGAAGAATAACAATGGCCTGCTGATGTGAGTTCAAGGCTTGCAGAATAACTCTATCCCTTTCCTTGAGATTTTCAGAGACTGCTGCCGTTAGCTGCTTCAGTCTTGTGGAAAATTGGTTGTTCAGACCGGTAGAGAGACCATTGGCAGCATCAATGATGTCGTCCAATCTACGTTGAAGGTTGTGGGATTTTGATGCCAGGTCGTTTTGTATCTCTGTATGGATATGACTTGTCAAGTCAGTTAAGCCCTCAGATGTAGGAAGCCGAGATACCTTGTCTAAAATTTCCTGGAGAAGTTGAGATGATTGTCCCTGGTCGGCCGTAGAGCTTGGAATATGAAAGTACTCGTGACCAGAGGTGGAGGGAATATCCTCGTGTGTTAACAGGAGTCTTGAAGATGGAGCCGGAGGAATTGTTTGCTGAGTAGGCAGAATTTCAGGAGAGACTGGAGGGCATTCTACGTTTTGATCATGTATGCTTTCTGGACCACCAATCGTAGATGGTGGGGACTCTACGATCGGGGAAATGTGGGTCGTAGAGCTTGATGCAGGATGAGTACTTGTGAACTCCTCAAATTTATTGAACATATGTGAAGGTGTATGATTTTGAATGAGGGTTTGAGGAATAAAATGTACCTTTTGCCCTAAAGTTTGTGAAAAGGGGCTGCTAGAGATGAGCTTCTGGGCAAAGAACAGATTCTGAGGGTAGCCTTGAGCAATAATCATCACATTGGGATATGCTTTGAAGGTCCAAAAGAGTTGATCCCATGCATTGTGCACCAGAGCTCGGTGGAATGGCATTAGTGGCAAGAATTTTATCAGGCAGTTGAAGTTAAGGTGCCTTTGCTCATTTCTTCCAACGGCCACTATTTCAATGTCATCCTCTTCATCATCATTCATTGTGGCTGTAGGGATTGAAATGTCATCTTGTGTCTCCCCCTCAGCCAGAGCATCTGCTGGCTCAGGAATACTTGGAAGCTCCCCCTCAGCTTGAGCATTCATAGGCTCAACTGCTCCAGATGACTCCTTTTCTCCTGGAGTAAGGTCAGGTCTTTCAAGTAGCTCCCCCTTAGCTACTGAGCTTTTGTCGGCTAACTTTACTAGCCTTCTTCTCTTTTTCCTTGGCTCATTTGGAATGACCTCTTCAGCTTCATATTTGCTGCGAGTCTCTCTTCGCAGATCTGAACTCTCATCCCCTGAAGCAACCTTTTCTTCAGGAGCAGTAACAGGAGCCTCATTTGAAGATCCTTGAGGTTCTTCAAGCTCAAAAGCTCTTTTTCCTTTCCTTCTTCTGACAAGACCCGGAGAATGGCTGCTGACCTCCTGAGATTCTTCTTCAGCAGGAGTGTTCCTCAGAAGTGATGGCCCTGCCCCACTCTGTGTACCTTCACTATCCCCTGACCGAGATAATTTCCTATTTTCAACTGGGTTCCTCCTCCAGTTGTCAAAGAGTTTCTGGGTAATCCTCTTGTTGGTATTGAGGACTTCTCCTTCATCATGCTCAATTAAATCCCCCAATGATGATCTAAGGAGAATGCTGATGAATCTTCCATAGAACATTTTTCTAGTCCCCTTAGCCTTTACTGTATTTAGGACCCAATTTCCTATCCATTCCAGCAGCAAGGAGCCATAGTTGATGTTTGTCTTTTTGACTATGGCTGTCATTATTTTCAGCTGTATCTCACTGACTGAGTCATGGGCTGAATCTTTACAGAGGAGACATTTTCCTACAACATCAGCTAAAAACTCGTATTTCTGAGGAAATTCTTTCTTCTTCAACCCTTTCAGTGCTGGATTCTTTTGATGTTGCATTCTTCTCAGCCCTTCTTCGGTTCTCACCATACTTAGAGATGTCAGGCCCCCTTGCTTGAAACCTAGGGCTAGGTTGAATTCTTTAGCGATGAGGTTGAGCGGAACTCCTTTTACAGTGGTGGTTAGAGTTCCATTGGCATATGATCCATTTACGTAGAACTCTCGAACAAGCTTTGATAGAATCCTTGTATTTGTTCCCAACGCTTCTCGCAGTCCAGCTTTATCTAGCAACTGGATTATTCTCTTGAACTGCTTATCTGCTGTATCGAAGGCTTCAAAGTTGAGCTCATTTCCAGAAATAACTTGAGCAGGTGCCATTTGATCGTTTTTCTGAAATGAGAAGAACGGTTTATCTGAGAAATGATAACTTAGGGTTCGGAATTGAGAGAGAAAAGAGAGAGAGAGAGATATAGATTTTTGAACTTTGAAGAAATGAACGACGTGCAGTTTTCAAAGTATTTAAAACTTCCCTCTATGTTTGCTGAGACACGTTCTGATAGGCTCATTTCAGTTGGTTGATGACCATTTTACCCTTAGTTCCTCAGAGCTTTACGATCCTTAGTCATACAACGATTCTTTTGTTTTTCGTAGAGTTGTCTCTACGATTGAGGAATACTCTGCGATCCTTGGATAGGAAGTCGTTGAGTAAGTTCTACGATTCTTGGCTTGATGATCGTCGAGTGAGCTCTACGATCTTGAGTATACTCTACGATCCTTGACAATTGTTGACTTGAGTTGAGCATGTCCATTACTTTTCTTGCACACTTTTGTTCCTGCAGAGTTAGTATCCTAAAGAAAACATACATTAAGGGTCTAGATTTAGCATTCCTAACTCACTTATTAGTTTATTAAATCTTGACTCATCTAAAGGCTTTGTAAAGACATCTGCTAGTTGATCTTCAGTTGGGATGTAGTGAAGTGATATATTTCCATTTTGTACATGATCCCTGATGAAATGATATCTTATATCTATGTGCTTAGTTCTAGAGTGCATAACAGGATTATGTGTTATAGCAATTGCACTAGTATTATCACAGTTTATAGGGATAGATTTTAGCTCGAACCCATAGTCTGCAAGCTGAGTCTTCATCCATAGGATTTGTGCACAGCAACTGCCTGCAGCTATATATTCAGCTTCTGCAGTGGATGTTGATACTGAGTTCTGCTTTTTACTAAACCAAGAAACAAGTCTGTTGCCAAGCATCTGACAAGTTCCACTTGTGTTTTTTCTGTCTATTTTGCATCCTGCATAGTCAGCATCTGAGTATCCCACAAGATCAAAGGAGGACTCCTTGGGATACCATAATCCTAAATTTGGAGTACCTTTAAGATACTTGAAAATTCTTTTCACAGCTAATAGATGTGACTCTTTGGGGTTAGCCTGAAATCTAGCACATATACATGTAGCAAACATTATATCTGGTCGACTCGCAGTAAGATATAATAGTGAACCTATCATACCTCTGTACTGAGTGATTTCAGTGGATTTACCATTTTCATCTTTGTCAAGCTTGGTGGCAGGTGGCATAGGAGTCTTCATGATAGATACAGATTCCATGCCATATTTCTTTAACAAGTCTTTGATATATTTGGCCTGATTAATGAATATGCCTTCATTTGTCTGCTTCACTTGTAGTCCAAGGAAGAAGTTGAGTTCTCCCATTAAGCTCATTTCAAATTTGCTCTGCATAAGCTTGGCAAATCTTTCACATAATTTTTCATCAGAGGAACCAAATATGATATCATCTACATAAATTTGAACTAGCAGTGTCTTATCCTTATGTTTCTTCAAAAATAAGGTAGTATCAATTCTTCCTCTATTAAATCCCTTTTCAATGAGAAAGTTAGTCAAGGTTTCATACCATGCTCTAGGTGCTTGTTTTAGACCATATAGTGCTTTATCTAATTTATAGACATAATTTGAAAAAGTTGAATTGATGAAACCTGGAGGTTGTTCCACGTAAACTTCTTCTTGGAGTTCCCCATTCAGAAAAGCACTCTTGACATCCATTTGGAAGACTTTAAACTTCATGTGAGCAGCATGGGCAAGGAAAATCCTTATGGCTTCCAATCTGGCAACTGGAGCATATGTTTCATCGTAGTCAATTCCTTCTTCTTGAGAATATCCTTTGGCCACTAATCTTGCTTTGTTCCTTGTTATCACACCATTTTCATCCATCTTGTTTCTGAAAACCCATTTGGTGCCAATGACAGGTTTATGCTGAGGCCTGGCCACTAATCTCCAGACCTTGCTTCTTTCAAATTGATTTAGCTCCTCTTGCATTGCCTCTATCCAACTTGAATCTTCTAAGGCCTCTTCAATCTTCTTGGGTTCCTCTTGAGAGAGAAAGCTTAGGTAAAAGCATTCATTAGAGGTTGCAGCTCTAGTCTTGATTCCGGTGTTTGGATCTCCAATAATAAGATCTTGAGTGTGATCTTTGGTCCATTTTATTCTGCTAGGAACGTCTGTTCTGGTGCCCTCTTGTCTGAGTTCCTCTAAATCAGTTTCTGGTTCTGATTGTAGAGTTCCAGTGTCTGATGTGGTGTGCTCTACGATTTCCTCTCCTAGCTCAACGATTTATGTTGCTGGTTCCATGGCAGTAGAGTCGGACTCTACGATTTTGAGTTCTTCGATCGTTGAGCTTGTGTCTGCCGACTCGTTGAAAGGTGATCTTTTCTTTTCAGGATCTGATTCATCGAATGTGATGTGGATGGAGATTTCAACAGTTAGTGACTCCTTGTTGAACACTCTAAATGCTCTGCTATCTGTTGCATAACCAAGAAAGATTCCTTCATCTGATTTTGGCTGGAATTTGGTTAGATGCTTCTTGCCATTGTTGAGTATGTAACACAGGCAACCAAAGGCATGAAAATAACTTATATTTGGCTTTCTTCCTTTCCATAATTCGTACGGAGTTTTCTTTAATGTTGAGTGTATGAGTGACCTGTTTTGAGTATAACATGCAGTATTGATGGCTTCAGCCCAGAAATATTCAGGGAGAGAAGCTGCTGCTAAGAGGGTTCTTCCTGCTTCAATAAGAGTTCTATTCTTCCTTTCTGCTACTCCATTTTGCTGAGGCGTTCTTGGGGCTGAGAAGTTGTGATTTATTCCATTTTCTTCACAAAACAAGTCCATTTCTGAGAAATCAAATTCTCGTCCATGATCACTTCTGATGGCCTTTATCTTCTCTCCCTTTTCATTCATGATCAGTCTGAAGAGCTTGATGAGATGTGAAATGGTTTCATCTTTGGAGCTTAGAAAGAATACCCATGTATATCTGGTGTAGTCATCAACTACAACTAGAGAGTATTTCTTTCCTCCGAGGCTGGTCGTAGATACTGGACCGAATAAATCCATGTGAAGTAGTTGAAGTGCTCTATCATTTGAGTTTGCTGATTTGCTTTGGAATGACGTCTTTGTTTGCTTTCCAAACTGACAAGCTTTGCAGGGCTTTTCTTTAATGAAGTTTAACTTTGGCAATCCTTTTACTAGATCTTTGGAGGCAAGCTTTGAAATGCTTTTGAAGTTAAGATGTGATAACCTCCTATGCCAGAGCCAGCACATATCTTCAGAGGCTTTAGCAAGAAAGCAGACAGTTTGTTCTGAACTTAATTTAGCAAGATTGACCACATAGACATTTCCTTCTCGAACTCCTTCTAGCTTTAGAGAATTTGTTTTCAAGTCTCTAACTTGACATTGGTTGTTGAGGAAGGTGACTTGATGTCCTTTATCACAGAGTTGACACTACTACAAAATAGTAAAAAGATAACACTTAAAAAACGTTGTAATTTTCTCCCAGAAACGTCGAGGTTAAGGGTGTCATCTATTTGACCCATTTTATACAACGTTTTTAAAACGTTGTAGTTGGCTCATAATACAACGTTTTTTACTAAAAAACGTTGTACATTGTCTTTAAATAAATACTAAGATGCTTGAAAACGTTGTAGATGGTATCATTCCACAACATTTTCTGGTATAAAACGTTGTAGTTTGATACATCACACAACCTTTAGACTAATTTATACAACGTTTATAAGATGTCATCTATTGTAGTACGTTTAGACAATGTTTTTAAAATGTTGTAGTGTAACATAAAAATGTTGTAATATATCTTTGTTAATACATTATACAACGTTTTAAAGGTGTCTTCTATTTATCACATTACACAGTAGTGGTGCACCTGCAATGTTGTACTTGTAGAACTGCTAATATTAATGCAATGATATATAGTTAAAAAAACTCTAAATTCTCATTTAAAGCCAAAATGTATCAACCATTCTTAATTTCAAAATACATCGAATAATACCATTCGTTTATAGTTTCAAATTATTACATCCACAAAATATACCAACTATCCACAAAATATACCAAATTAACTGTGGCGCACTACTACCTAATCATGTGCAAAAAAGTCTTCACCCAAAATACATTAATCTAAATTAACATGTACATCCACCATTAACTCCCAAAATAAATATCTAAACCTGTACGGACAGACGATTCAGAACCTAGACTGATACAGAGGCTTTCCATCTTTGAGTTGATTCAGCCATTCTGCACCAAGTTCAACAGACGGAGATGGATTCTTAAGGGTTGTATTATTGTGGTGATACACTTCTTTTCTTCAAGGGAACTTCTCCTTCAAAAGTTGAAAGAGAGATTCTGCAAAGAAAGACCACCAAATTCATCAAGTTACAGACACATTATCCTGTTCATTCCAAGTAATGAAATTAGTTCAATCTATATGCCTAAGTACGAACTACAGATTATGGATTTATTTCTATCCATCAAACAAAAAATTTGTCCGTTAGAAGTACCGACAGGCATAATTCAGGTTGACTTTAGTACAAACCCTTATCTCCAACTATGTTGACTAACCGGGACAGATGAATGATCCTTGCTTCAAAATGAGTAAATAACATGAACTCACCACCGTGAAGTTGCACTGCAAATTTGACCTTTTGTCCAAAAGCAACCAAAAATAGTCCACTTAGCAGCTGTTGCAAATCTGTACATGATCAAAACATTTGCTGTTGCAAATCAGGCTTCCAAGTCCAATATACCACAACATGTCAAAAGTTGCAGTATAAACAAAAGTATGTAACTGCAGTGTGAAAAGCAAACAGCCTAACCTTGTCAACATGAGGATGTGATGCCAAAGGAGCACCAGCTGCTTCTGGGCCTAACCCAGTGAAGATATTAAGAATGCCTGGAGGAAGACCCACCTCTTTACACCCTTCACCCAACTCCAAACAATGATAGTTGTTGGAACATTTAAAGATGCTTCTTAAACATTTAAAGAAATGTCAAGAGCGAATATTTTCCTAAACCATGTAAACAATACAAAATAATATTAAAGCACCAAAAAAAATTATTCAAGAAAAACAACGAGGGTGATGAGGATGATGAACAAACTAGTGTTGAATGTGGTAGGCTGTCCTAGAACCACAGTCACAAGCTATTCGGGGATTTGCATTTTCTGGTGCCCAAGTTGCATTCTGACTGCAGGGGTCCATGGTGAGATTCAACTTTGTACTCAACTTCCAGTAATCTATCAACTTCTTAAGAGCCGCCACTAAACAACAAATACAAAAAAAAAAAAAAAGAATAAAACTTTAACATAGCAAAACAAATTCAATATATAGATTTGTGAAAGAAAGAAATAAACCTTCATTGGGGTCAGTGGCTTGTTGTGTAGCAGCAATCTTGAGTATGCAAATAACAAAGAAAGAGAAGCTCAAAATTCCCATTATAGAGCTGTAAACATACAAAAACAGGAAGCAGTGAAGAATTTAAGTACAAGGTCGGCTATAAGTTATGGGACTAAATCAATTTATATGACTAATCTACTGTGACAATAACAAAGGTAAGCCATGAAAGTTGAATTTCTGTTACTGTGATATTATTTTCACATGTATTGTTTATTTCTTTCTTTCTTCTTTTAGAAGAATTATTCATACCCACCACCCTCGACCCCGCACAGCCTGCTGTTTCCTAACCAGACAATTTCGTGTTCGCGTCCCAAACGCAGACTCACCGACCACCTATACACTCAAAATCATCCTACTTAAATATACTAATATTATTCTCTTTCTAATTATCTACTACTTCAGTCTATTTACTGCTCACTCGACTCTTTCTAATTATCTACTATTTCAGCCTATTTTCTGGTCACTTGACTCCAACTCTCACTACTACTACTTCTACTTCAGTCTATTTACAAGTCACTCAACATTTATGGAAATTTTCTCTCATTACTCGGACCCACTAATTTTTTCATGGTCCCCTGAATTTCTAGAATCCTCGGAAGGTACCGGAAGTGGCCGCCCGACCAATTTTTCCGATGATGAAGTGATGTTAGCTTTTAGTCATCCAAAGAAACGCGCGGGAAGAAAGAAATTTCACGAAACTCGGCATCCGGTGTATCGGGGGGTGAGCGAAGGAATTCCGGCAAGTGGGTGTGCGAGGTCAGAGAGCCAAACAAGAAATCAAGGATTTGGCTGGGTGTTTGTCTTCATTTTGCGGACTCGGCGTGGAGGTTGCCAATTCCGGCATCCCCTGATGCCAAGGACATTCAGAAGGCGGCTGCAGAGGCGGCGAAGGCTTTTAGGCTGCCTCCCAGCGGTGATGTTGTGGAGGAAAGGACAGCGGCATTGCCGGAAAAATTAGTAAACCATTCTATAACATAAGTAAATCTTACCACCATTAGCCTACTTTCAAGACCCACAACAATCGCAAGAACTTTGAATAATATTGCTCGAGGATAACATGAACCATGCTTTATTTGTCCTAGCATCTGAACACCTCGATTGACAGACACATGAGAGGTTTCCTCAAGTGCAGCTTTTACTGAACTTAGGTCCAAATTTGGGCGTTTATAGAAATCAGACACCTAAACAAGAAATAACAGAAATTAATACAACAGAGGATATTTATCCTTAAAAGAAAAACATAGAAGAGTATATACTAAGATCAGCAACAAAAAAAGCTAGTAATCGACTGACCATAGGATATTTGTAGGCTGGCAGCATCTTCCTTCTTTCATCCAAGAAGAAAAGGACATTAACCGTAACTGGTAGTGAAGCAATTTGAGTATCAAAATCTCACCTCTCTCTATCAACCCAACCCAAGGCAACAATGTTTTCTTTCCATTACTAATCAACAAATGGATTAACAGATGCATATGATAAGACACCAAACTTAACTGTTACCTCATCTAGGCTCTTCAAACCAATGTTAGTCATGTACGTAAAGGGTAGCACATCCACATTAACAGACTAATACAAGGGTAGCACATCCATATTAACAGACTAATACGAAGATCGGAAAAGAAGAGCAGAAGAAATGAAGGGAGGAAGGAGTGCGGCGGCTAGGGTAAGGGTAAGAGAGAAAGGGGAGGAAAAAGTTTAGTGAGAGAAAATATTTTTTTCACCTATGAAATTTGTTCATTTAATAATTAGAAATTATATATATGCTCTGTGTTTTAATTTCAAGTTTTCACTACCGCGCGATTTTTTAAAGCTCCGTGTTTTTTAAATAGATAACGTTTTCCTTAAGAAACGTTATAACTTTCAAATAAATTATTGCCCCTTATAAATACATAACGTTTTTGCATATGTATCTATAACGTTTTTTTAAAAAACGTTGTAAAAAAAAACACCATGACGTTTTTTATAAAAATCTTGTTGTTTAAGTGTTATCTTTTTACTGTTTTGTAGTAGTGTGACTTATACTTAGCAAGTTGTGCTTTAGTCCCTCAACATATGCTACTTTACTGAAAGATATTGCACCATTCCCAGTTGAGCCATAACCCCTGGTTTTCCCTGAGTTGTTGTCTCCAAAAATAACAGTAGGTCCATCTTTTTCTTTAAATTCTGATAGAAGAGCCTTATCTCCTGTCATGTGTCGTGAGCATCCACTGTCAAGATACCAGATGGATCTCTTTACCTGCATAACAAATCAATCTTCATTTTGGTACCCATATCTGTTTGGGTCCTGCTCTGTTAGTACCTTTTGGGACCCAAATCTGTTTGATTTTAGATCCTTGCCTTCTATGATATCTTAACAAATATTTATCATTTTTATGAGGGTGCCTATGATTAATATGATATTGATAATGATATGTGTATATTTGTGACTTTTTGTTCGTCCAGGACTTGTATGGATTATGATTTCTCATAGTCTTTTGCTGATCTACATTCTGCTTCCATACAACTCTACGATTCTCATGATTCGTAGAGTGAGTTTTGCTTGACTTATTTTTCAATTTTCTGAATCCAAGACCTATGTGAGTTTTGTTAAAACTGATTGTAGGTTTAGCAGAATGTGAATAGGTGGTAGAATCTGAGGATTTGATGAACACAATTCCTTTATTAAAATTAAAGGATTTGCCTTCATTTATTTCCTTTGACTTCTCCATATTGGGTTCTGAGAATAAATTCTCAAATCCCAATCCTGATCTATCAGTCACATCTCTTTGACTTGAGATCAGGGTGTCCATAGACAAACTAGACTTGTTCCACATAGAAATAGTATTTTCTAGTTCCTGAATCTTGGAGACTAGTGAGGATTCTTTATATGTGATCAACTCATTTATCTCTTTTAGTCTTTTATTCTCAGTTTCAAGATTAGAGTAAAGTTGTGCAGTTTGAACTGAGGCTTCTAATTCCATGCTTATCTTTTCTTTATCCTCTTTTAGATGAGAGTAATCTTTAGATAACCTTCTAAACAATTTTATATATTTGTGCAATTCTGTCATTAAGTCATGCATGCCTTCTCTAAGATCATCAATGCTTAAATCAGGAGAATAGAAATCAAATACCTCATCTATGATGAATTCCTTTTTGCTGCTTCCTTCTTCATTTGCCATTAAGCACAGATTGGCCTTTTGTGGCTCTTTATCATCACTTGACTCAGAGTTTAGTTCTTCTTCTGAGTCACTCCAGGAGCCTTCAGCCATGAAGCTTTTGTCCTTCTTCTTTTATTTGTGGAAGCTTTTGAATTCTCTTTTTGGATTTGCTTTTGATTTTTCCCTCTTCACCTCTTCTCTCAATGGTTTTGGACATTTAGCAATGAAATGACCTGGCTTCTTGCAATTGTAGCAAAGGTCATTTGCTTGTTCTTTGCTGCTGTTGCTTCTGAACTTCTGAGATCTATTTCTGTTGATGAATCTTTTAAAATGTCTGACTAGCATGGCAGCTCCTTCATCATCATTTGATTCATCTTTGTCAGAGTCAGAGATATCCTTGTGATTGCTTCTGTGAGTTGAGGTTGAGGCTTTAAGAGCAATGTTTTTCTCCTTCTTTCTTTCACCAGATAGATTTTCTGCTCTTTGATTTAGCTCCAGCTCATAGTTGAGAAGATTTCCATATAACTGTTGTACAGTCATCTCGTGCAAGTTCTTTGACTCTCGGATGGTTGTGGTTTTGGCATCCCATTTGCTTGGCAGAGATCTCATGAATTTAATGATAAGATCTCTGTTTGGATAGATTTTTCCATAAGATCTGAGAGAGTTTAGTAGCAAGTTAAATCTCTCATAGGTGGTTGTAATGTTTTCACCAGAGATGTGAGAGAACATCTCATACTGTTGAACAAGCAGTGATTGCTTATTTTCTCTGACTTCTTCTGTTCCTTCATGCATGATCAACAGAGTTTGCCATACTTCTTGAGCTGTCTTGCAGTTGACAACGTTCTCAAATAGATCATCATCCAGAGATTGAAACAAGATGTTCTTAGCCCTTTTGTCTCTTTGAACATCCTTCTTTTCATTGTCCGTCCATTCGTCTCTTTTCTTTGCTACAAGCTTGCTTGGATCTTCAGTTGATAGTGCAAGCTTCATTGGTATGAATGGCCCATTCATCACTGTCTCGAATAGTTCATCATCTATAGCATCCATGTAAGCCTGCATACTAACTTTCCAGTTAGCAAATTTTTCTTTATTACACATAGGTGGTCGGTTACCTCCTCCGAGTTCCGATCCATTCTTGTTGAGTGTCATTTGATCTACTCAAGCTTGTAAGGCTTTAGATGTGAGAACCTGCTCTGATACCAATTGTTAGTTCCCAATGACACGAAAGTAATCTAGAAGGGGGGGGGGGGGTTGAATAGATTCTTTTATAATTTCTTCTCTTTGAAATTATCTTTCTTGATTAATTCTTAACCCGAAGATTAACACAGCGGAATAAGATTTAGTTAATCTTTTCTTGAAATGTTAAATTAATAAATCAACAAGCAAATATATGACAGATATAACAAATGAAAGACACCAAGAGAGAGACTCAGGGTTTTAAGTGGTTCAGAGCACACAAACTCCTACTCCACTGTTCTGCTCTCACAGCAGCAAATCCACTAAGGATATTTTTACAAAAGCTGAATCACTAAGATTCCTTCAAGACCCGCAGTCTTGGAATTTTTAGTTCACAAAGAACTTCACAAGTCTAACAGACTTGCTTACACTAGTTCACTAAGAACTTTCAAAGTCTAACCGACTTGCTTAAATCAGTTCACAGAGAACTCTTCTGGATTGATGTATATTTGGATGTGCTACTAAGTTGCTTATCAGCTTGAATGTTTGAAGGGCTTAGTAGCAATGCAGACTTTCTTATCAGTTCAATCTCTTCTTTTCACTTCTTGCGTTCTTCTTTCTTTTTACAGTACTCCTGTTTTTCTTCTGCTGATCTTCGTATTTAAGAGGTAAGGGCTTCGGATTTCTTCCTGTTAGATCGTGTATTTCTTCCCGTTACCTCACAGAGGAGAGCTGCTGAATATTGTATTAATAAAGCTCATTAAATCTTTGATGAGACATTATTTGATCTGACCTGTTAGTCCATGCAAGGTTGTTTTCCTTTTCCCTCTTAGACAGAGATGTCAGACATAGGTTCCCACTAACTTTTATAGAGTCGTTTGGTCTTCCCAAACTATAGGTCTGATAGGACACAGTCTTCTGACGTTTCTGCCTTAAAAGTCTTCTTTCTGTTCCATAGTGCGCTTGGGTCAGACTCCTGACTTTTCTGACTTGATTGATTTGCAGAAGCTTCCTTTCTAGTTACTTTGATGAAGAGAAAAATACTTGAATAGAATGGCTCCTGATCTGACAAACGTGATGTCTCCTTTCTTTTTGCTCAAGGATCTTATATGATCAATTCTACGAATACCTTTGCTTACGTGATTGATTTGTAAAGGATCATCTCTTACTGATCATCGTAGAGTTTACTCAACTGTTAGAATGTTGATCGTAGAGTCCAATATAAGATTTCTCGGAAAGAACAGTCTGGTTGATCGTAGAGTCTTCTGGACCACAATCGTAGAGTCCATTCTACGATTAGTTGTCTTGATCGTAGAGTCTTCGGAAGCACAGTCGTAGAGTCCTTTCTACGATTGGTTGCCTTAATCGTGGAGTCTGTTTTGAATCGTAGAGTTTCATTGACACAAATCGTAGAGTTCTTTTTACGACTTTATTACATCAACAGATCAACCTAACAGTTTTGATCTATCTAAGTTTTAGTACAACACACAAGACTTTTATACAATTAATAATAGATCAACCTAACAGCTTTGATCTTATCTAATACAGCCCTTGTACATTATTTCTAATCATCAAATTTAATCATTCAATGTTCAACACACAGTTTTGTATAACACATCAAAAAGTATTAATGTTTGACGCATCCATAATATTTGTAAATAACAACTTCTTACAGTTAGCTATTCTCCCTCGATTGTAGACAAAGCAACAGATGTTTGCTTTTTACTATTCCAAGATACCATACTTTGTCCTAAAAATGTGCAAACACCAGTAGTACTTTTTTTTTTATCAATTTGACATCCTACATAATCTGCATTTGAATAACCTATTAGATCAAAATCCTCACATATTAGGTAAATAAACCGAAATTAATAGTGCCACACAAATATTTAAATATTCTCTTAACAACATTTAAATGTGATTCTTTTGGTTTTGCTTGAAATCTAGCACATAGGCAAACACTATATTTTATATCAGGTCTTGAGGCAATCAAATATAATAAGCTTTCTATCATACCTCGATATTTTTTTACTTCCACATCAATACCTTTATCATCTGTAGTGAGCTTGATTGTGGTGCTCATTGGGGTTCCTTTTGGATTTGACTGGTCAAACCCAAATCTTTTAAGTAACTCCTTTATGTTCTTGGTTTGATGAATGTATATGTCATCTTTGGTTTGCTTGATTTGGAGTCCCAGAAAGTATTTTAGTTCTCCCATTAGACTCATATCAAATTTCTTGTGTATATACTTGGAAAACCACTCACAAAGAATATTATTAGTAGCCCCAAATATAATATCATCTACATATATTTGCACAATAATAATATCTTTCTTTTCATGCTTAATAAATAATGCAGAGTCAATTTTAGCTCTTGTGAACCCATTTGAAGTAAGGAATTTACTTAGTCTTTCGTACCATGCCCTAATTGCTTGTTTGAGTCCATAGAGCGCATTCTTTAGCTTATACATATGATGAGGGTACTTTTCATGTTCAAATCTGGGAGGTTGTTTTACGTAAATTTCCTCATTGATGTACCCATTTAGAAATGCGATTTTTACATCCATTTGCTGTAGTTTGAACTGTTTATAACAAGTAAACGCTAAGAGTATTCGAATGGATTCCAATCTTGCAACTCGGGTGAATGTTTCTTCATAGTCTATCCCCTCTTGTTGATTGTATCCTTGAGTCACAAGCCTTGCTTTATTTCGAGTAATAGTTCCATGTTCATCTAGCTTGTTCTTGAATATCCATTTGGTTCCAATTATTGATGTTCCTTTTGGTGTAGGAACTAGTTCCCACACTTAGCATCTTTTAAATTGTTTAAGCTCTTCTTACATTGCCAAGAGCCAATTTTCATCAAGTAATGCTTCTGTTGCATTCTTTAGTTCGATTTGTGATAAGAAAGCTAAAAAGCACATAAATTATGTACACCTCTTCTTGTGGTAACTCCTTGATTAATATCACCAGTAATGTTTTCAGGAGGATGGTTTTTAATGTGCCTCACTATTTTAGGCATTGCTATATTGCGCATTTGTTCCTCATGTGAATTTGAGTTTGGATCTTGATGTTCTTCTTCTAATTCGTTTAATTCGTCTTCCTAGATTTCCAAAACAGTGTCCTGGTTTGCTTTTCTGGTTGGCTGAATCTATTGATTTGAGGAATCCAGTGAGCTAGTTTGATCTTTTTGGGCTGCTCAGTTGGAATCTGGCAAACTGCTTTTGATTTTCTGATTTGTTGAATTTCCTTTTTCTTTTATATTTCTTGTATCCTCATCTTTTTCTTTAGACAAATCAATGTTAGGTTCATCAAAACACACATGCACAGATTGTTCAACCACATATTTATGAGTATTGTAAATACAGTATGATTTGCTATGATGAGAATATCCAATAAGAATTCCTTCATATGATTTAGCATCAAACTTTCCTAAGTTACCACTAGTATTTAAAATGAAACATTTCAAACCAAAAACTTTAAAGTAACTTATATTAGGAATTTTATTGTTTAACAATTCATATGGAGTTTTGAGAAAAATAGGTCGAATTAGAACTCTATTTAAAATATAGCACGATGTATTTACTACTTCGACTCAAAAGTTTTGTGGAAGCTTACTCTCTTGCAATAATGTTCGAGCCGTTTCTTGTAACGTTCAATTCTTCCTTTCAACCACTCCATTTTGTTGTGGAGTTCTTAGTGCAGAGAATTCATGGCTAATTCCTCTTTGTTCACAAAATGAGATAAAATATTTTTGAAATTCACCACCATGATCACTTCTTATTCTTATCAATTTTAGATTATACTTTGTTTCCAAATTCTTTGTTAGTTTAGCAAAATCTCTGAAAGCTTCATCTTTAGTTTTAAGAAATGTAACCCAAGTGAATCTTGAATAATCATCAACTATAACAAATGCATAAAACTTGCCATTTAAACTAGCATGTCTTTCTAGACCAAATAAGTCGAGATGTAATAATTGTAAGGGTGAGGAAGTTGATACCTAGTTCTTGACCTTGAATGATGTTTTCATTTGCTTACCAAGTTGACACGAAACACATATTCCTTTCTTTTCATAGTTGATTTTGGGCAGTCCGCTCACAAGATTTTTTTATGATAGTTTCTTTATTAGATCCGTGTGTACGTGTCCCGACCTCTTGTGCCATAGATTTGCCATATCTTCCATAGTCGATAGACAAACCTTTTTTTCCTATTGCTCAAAATCAATAGTATATATATTTCCTTCTCTTTGTGCAACTAGAATAACATTGTTAGTACCATGAAAAATAGAACATTTATCCTTTTCGAATTTAACTTAATGACCACTATCCATGAATTGACCTATACTAATGAGATTGAATCCAAGACCTTTGACAAAATGAACATTATCAATACTAATCTTACCATTCCCTATTTTACCCTTTCCGATTATTTCACGGGTTTTGTTATCTACAAACGTAACAGTTCCATTTTTCCTTTTTGAGATATAGTTCCAAAAAATTATCTTTACCACCCGTCATGTGTTGAGAGCATCCACTATTTGGAACCCACTTTTGAGTTGAAACTTTTGCTTTGAGGCATACCTGAAATAGGAATACAGTTTACTGTTTTGGTACCCACTTCTTTTTGGGTCCATTTGTGTTAGTAACATTTTTTTCGTTTTTCTTTACCCAAACCTTCTTAATCTTTTTGTTGCAATTAGAATGTCCTTTAGTTCCACAATTTTGACATGTAATGAAAGGAGAACAATAATTCAATGTAACTTGTGATTTCAATATTTTTGTATTAATCTTTTTAGTTGTTTCTTGATACCCTAATCCTTGTTTTTCATAGCTAGGTCTTTGTTTTCCTAACATGATTGTTAAATTTTCTTTTTCTTGAACAAACCTAGCCAGTGAAACTTTTAATGATTCAATTTCTTTTTGTAATTCTCTAGTCTTATCGTTATCCTCTTTTGTGCATGAATTATCATTAAAAGCATCAATACAAACATCTGTCATTTTTATTTCATTTCTTAATTTCTCATTTTCACGATTCATATAATTTACTTTATTAAAAAGTATTTTATTATAATTATCTAGGTAATCATTTTTAGCATTTAAAATTCTCACATCTTATGACGATTTTTCCATTTCTTCTTTCTCTTCTATTAGGTTATCAACCTCCTTCATTAGTGTACTTATTAAATCTTTTCAATACATATATTTTTCTTTTAATTTTATATTTTTCTGTTTCAACAAATTATACTAAGTAGATGTTACCTCACTTTTTTCTCCTTTAAGTCCCATGAAGCATACTTGAGTGATTTCGTCAGTTGCATCGATTTCTATGTCTGAATCATCACTCCATGTTACTAATGCCTTCTTCTTGTTGTCTTTGAAATTTGTCTTTCCTTTGTTCTTCAATTCAAAGCAGTCCTTTTTAAAATGACCTGGTCGACCACATTCAAAGAACGTTTAATCATTTGACTTTTCTTTGAACTTGTTGAACGGTGTGAAATTCTTCCTTTTGTAGTATCCCTTTTAGCTTCCTAGATAGCATGGCAATTTCTTCATCTGATTCGTCACTTGTTTCATCTTCTTTTCCTGTATTAAGAGCTAACACCTTTTTTCTAAGAGTTTCCTTCTCATCGCCATATCTTTTTAATTGATGTTCATATTCTTCTAACTCACCAAATAAAGTTAATGTATCTATAATAGAAATAGTAGAAGAATCTTGAAGTGTAGTTACTTTTGACGCAAACCTTTTGGGCATAGCCCGAAGTAGTTTTCTGTTGATCTCACCTTGAGGAATTGTCTTATCAAGTAACTTTAAGGAGTTCATGAGCACTAGAAACCTAGCATGTGCTTCCTTGATGGTCTCTTCTCTTTCTAATTTGAACATCTCATATTCATGCATAAGCATGCTTAGTTTTAGCTCTCTTACTTTTGATGTGCCCTCATGACTTACCTTTATTGTATCCCAAATCTCCTTGCTCGTGCTACGTGATGAAACTTTGTCTATTTCAATTTGTACCATGCCGTTAAGTAATGTGTTCATTGCCTTCGAGTCATAAGATGTCATGTATATTTCGGTTGAATCCATTTCAGTTAGAACTTTTGGAGTACCATCATCATTTCTTGGAGTAACTGGACCATTCTCTACAACACACCACTCCCAAGGATCCCTTTTTAGATAAATCCTCATTCAGAACTTTCAAAAGTTGTAATTTTCAATTTCATGTAGCAATGAGGGCCGATTGGTTGATTGCCCTTCTTGTACGTTACATCCGTATTGTGTAATAACAAGATCTTACCCTACAAGTCACCTTTAAGACCAAGATAAGTAGAGTTAAGCTCTGATACCAATTGAAATATAATGTAAGCACACTTAGAAGGGGGGTTGAATAAGTGTGGAAGAATCTATGTCCAATTTTTGTTATAATGAAACAGTTTGCAAAACAATATACTGAAAACAGTCTGTTGGACAACCAAAATAGTATGTTGAATGTTAATCTAGCTTGCTGAATTAGAAATCTAGTAGGTCGAATAGGTTACTGTTTTGATACAGATAACATCTAGTAACCTGTTTGGTGCACAGTTTATATATGTTCATAAGAAAACAAGTTAAATCAACCCACATAATAATCAATCACACAAACCCTGAGATTTTTACGTGGTTCGGCCCCTACCTACTAGTCTAGTGGCCTACTCCACGTCCAATACCAAATGATACTGAAGACTTCTTTTATTGATATGTGTATTCAACACATATGATGTCAATCAATCCAACGTTTAACATGGAAGGTTTGTACTTAACCAGTTTTGATATTTCCATAAAACCCACCAATCAATCTGCCCTTTTAAATACAGACAATTTGTTTCCTTACCAGATTAGATTGATTCAATATATATATAAGGAAAGGTTTTATGATCATACTCAATGCAATGTATTTATGGTATCTACAAAAAATTTCAGTTTATATATTTTTATATGGTAAAGATCTGTTATTGTGAGATTGGGAGGGAATAATGTTACCATGTATGAAATGCAATCTAGAAGGCCTTGATTGAATTTAAATACTCAAACTAAGATCTTACATTGAACTATGAATACGCCTGAGATCTCTTTAGCTCTAACACTTCCGCAATCCCAATCCAGCTTAGGTATGTGGCATGCTGAATAGAAATTGTGTTCATGCACCTTCTTGAACAGTTTAGCAGAATGACATTTTAATCCAGTTTAGTAATTAGCTTGTTGTATTGATGCAGAATTTTCTTTTTCTCCTACATGATGCGTTTAAGCTTGCTACATGGTTAATAAATAAAACACTACATAGTATTATATAATTTCATCATCAAAACATAAGGATGGATGGAGTGTGACCAAGTCAACACAGGTAAATAGGAAGGTTCAAATAAAATGATATTGGATGAAGCGCAAACTATTAAGGAACATATAATTATTCCATAAATTTTACTGAATAATACGTACCATAGTAAGTTTATGAGTATGAAAGAAAATGATATCATTTGCTTTATCATGTGACTGGATATTGATTTAAATGAAGTTGAAAAACCTATATATTTATAATTAAATTAGTAACTACCACATATAATTTTATAGTGTATATCAATTCGTATGAAATCATCAAAAGTGATTTGATAGTAAAAATTTGTAAAATGTACAGAATAAAGTATAATAAACTTCAAAATAGTTTTTTGAAAATATTATTTCAAAAAATCTTCAAAAGAAATATTTTCAAAATGAATCTTCAAAAGAAAGATTTATAAATACCGTTTGATGTGTGTGGTTACTTGACTAACTTTTGTAAAAAAGATTTACTTGAACATTACTCGTATTCTTATAGATCTTCACAAATACTCAAGATAGCTTTAACACACTTAGAGGGAACTTACACAATATAATATTTAGAGAGTTAAAGAAAGCATAAGCAAGGAAGTTTATGAAAAATCATTAAGTTAAAGCCTCTATTTATAGCCAAAAATCTTATCATAATCTAAGATTTCTTAATTTAATCCAAATCATAAATTTCAAGATAATGTTTAATCAATACCATATATTTTATCTTTTAAGATTTATTTAATCTAAATCATTCATTTAAAGATAATCTTTAATCTACACCATTCATTTCAAATTCTAAAATTATTACATTTTCTTTAATCTATACCATTCATTTAATAAAACAACTAACTTTATATATAAAAAACTAACTTTATATATAAAAGAAATAACTTTATATAATATATCATAATAAAATAATTAACTTTACATAATTTATATAAAGTAAATAACTTTATATAATTTATTATAATAAAATAAATAACTTTTTCAATTCAATTATTCAACAATAATTCACAATTATTCATTATTGTGACTAATTGTTATAAATGCGATGTAGTTGACTTTCTGAGTTAGAGACTCACCATATAAGCATAAATACCAACTAATAATGAAATACAACAGTTAAATCAATATCATAATAATAATAACAAGAATACATAAAATAAATAAATGAAAGAGCATATTATTGTGTAATGACAATTATTGATTCAGTAATGTGAATTACTATGCATATGCTACTGTGACAATTATTAGTTCAATAATATGAATTATTGTGCGTGTGATAGTTATTGGTTTAACAAAGTCAATATTATACAATAGCTACTTTATCAGTTCAATAATATGAAATAATGTGCAATAACGTGTGTTACTATGCAATATCGTATGCTACTGTGTAATACCATATGTTACTGTGCAATATAATTTTCTACGATTCCTTTACCATCGGGTATATTAATAGTTAAAAGTAAGAGTAACGTTGACCATTTTTTATTTAAAAAGATTACTGTGTTCATTTTCTATATCCGATAATATTTTATTGTGGGGTCCACTAATATTTGGTTATTTCGGCGTCGTCGTACGAATCAAATATTCCTTGATAGAACGAATATTCTCCGATAAAACAAATATTCTCCGACAAGATAAAATTTGCATAAAATATTTTTTAATTTTAACATTTGTCAATTTATTCATTTACCGTTTTAGAAAAAATAGATGAAGAAAAATTAAATTTGTATTTTATAAAAGTCAGGGTCTTACAACCTCTCCTCCTTATGAAATTTCATCCCCGAAATTGATGTACTTGACATTTCGAAGATGTAAGGATACTTAGATTTTATTTTAAATTCTAGCTCTCAGGTCATTTTCTCAGTATCTTAGTTACACTATAAAATCTTAACTATAACCTTTGAGCCTAGGATCTACTCTTTGTTATCTAAAATATTGACAGGTACCTCCTCATACATTAAATCCTCTACTATAACATCTGGCTCTAACTCAATAATGTGATTTGAATACTTCACATATTTATGTAGCATGGATATGTGAAAAACGTTATGAATATGATACATGCTTGGTGGTAAGGCTAGTCTGTAAGGCACGGATCCTACTGGGTCTAGAATTTTAAATGAGCCAATAAATCAAGGATTGAATTTTTCTTTCCTTCCAAATCTTGTAACTCATTTCCATGGAAAAACATGTAAAAATACATGGTCTCCGACATTGAATCTCTCGTCCTTTCGATGAAAATCAGCATAACTCTTTTGTCGTTCTTGTGCGGCTTGTAATTCGTTGTCGAATTGTTTGGATCTTTTTTGTTATCAAGCGTACCAACTCAGGTTCCAACAATTTTGCTTTTCTTACCTCATTCCAACATACTGGAGAGCGACACTTTCATCCATACAAAGCCGCAAATGGAGTCATGCCTATCCTTGTTTGGTAACTTTTGTTGTAGGAGAATTCAACCAATAACAAGTACTTCTCTCAACTTTCCTTGAAGTCTAGTACTCAAAGTTTTAAAATATCTTAGAGAGTCTAGATTGTCCTTTTCGATTGTCCTTCTGTTTGAGGATGGTATGCAAAACTAAATCGTAGTTCGGTGCCCATAGATGGTATATGTGAAGTGAATCTAGGATCTCGATCGGAAACTATACAAATTGGCATGTCATGCAATCTTACAACCTTTGTCATGTACATACCAGCAAAACGCTCAAGTGAAAAGTTTTCTCTTATAGGCAAGAAATGAGAAAACTTGGTCAATCTATCTACGATGACCCAAATCGCATCTAAGCCTTAAGAAACTTTGGGAAGACCCATCACAAAATCCATAGTAATGTGTTCCCATTTCCATTCTGAAACGTCGAGTGGTTGCAATGGACCGTTAGGCACTTGATGCTCTGCTTTGACATATTGACAAGTTAGGCACCTTGAGATAAACTCTGCACTGTCCCTCTTCATATTATTCCACCAAAATATATGTCGAAGGTCATGATATATTTTGGTACCTCCTTAGTGGATTACAAATGGTGTGTTGTGTGCCTACATTATAATTTTATGATTTAATTTAGGGTCGTTAGGAATACAGGGTTGAGAGTTGACTTAAAGTATTCTTTTCTCGTCAATTATTGCTTCCGGAATAACACCTTATTGTAATTTCTTCATAATGTTCATTAGTTCCGGAATAGTACCTTAAGCAGCTTTTATTTTATCGAATAAAGCTGGTTCTACTCGTATATGCGCAATCTTTATGTGGGTCCATGGTGTCTTTAACTCCTATCTCTGTCTTTTCTAAGTCGTACAAAATGCTTCTTTGCGTCATCAGCATTGCGGTTCCTACTTGCATAAGATCTTCTATTTTATGCCTCAGCTACAATGTTCGCCTTTCCTGGGTGATACTGGATGGTGTGGTCGTAATCTTTTAACAGCTTAAGCTAACATCATTGTTGCATGTTGAGTTCCTTTTTGCTGAAAAAATACTTGAGACTTTTATGATCCGTGAAGATTTTCACTTTCTCTCCGTACAAGTAGTGTCTCTAAATCTTTAATACGAAAATGACCGTTGCCAACTCTAGATCATGAGTAAGATAATTTTTCTCATAATCTTTGAGGTGTCGAGAATCATAGGCTATAACTTTTCCATGTTGCATAAATACACAGCTTAGACATTTGCCTGAAGCATCATTGTAGATGACAAATTCTCCCGATCCTGATGGTATGGTTAAAACAGGAGCTGAAATAAATCTCTTCTTCAGTTCTTAAAAACCTTTCTTGCACTCCTCGTTCCATAAGAATTTTTTACTTTTTCGAGTTAGCTAAGTTAATGGAGTGGCGATTCGAGAAAATCCATCTACGAATCTCCGATAATAATCAGCTAAACTCATAAAACTTCGAACTTCAGTTACTGACCGAAGTTGTTCCCAATTTAATATTGCTTCAATCTTTGTAGGGTCAACTTGATATTCCCTAACTGAAAATCACATGCCCAAGGAACGTGACTTCCTCAAGCCAAAACTCACATTTTTCTTCAACTTGGCATACAACTTGTTTTCACGTAGCTTTTGGAGTATCAATTTCAAGTGCTGTTCATGATCCTCACAACTCTTAGAGTATATAAGAATGTCATCAATAAATACAACCACAAAATGATCCAAATACTCCTTAAATATCTGGTTCATCATGTGCATAAAAGCTATAGGAGCATTGGTTAGTCCAAAAGGCATGACTAAGAACTCATAATGCTTGTAGCGTGTTCTGAAAGCAATCTTTGGAATGTCATTATTAGCTTTAACTTTTAACTAATGATATCCAGAGCGAAGATCATTTTTGGAAAAATGTTGAGCACCCGGTTAGCACCTCATTCGGGTTTCGTGCCATTTGGATGTCATAACAATAGCTCTTTCCTGAATTACATATTTTCCCTTATCTGCGCTAGCTTTTGGAGCCATCATTGCAGCTGGACTTGATTATGTAATAGGATAAAATCGAGTAATATGATATTCTTTCACACAACTGTAACATAACTTGGATTGCTGAGTACAGTTCGGGCTGATGTGACCCTCCTCACCATATTTGTGGCATCCTACTGGTGGTCGATCTCCTCCTCTTTAAACTAGTGCCGGTGCTGGTACTGGTGCCCTTCCGTAATCATTGTGGGATCTCTTCCTCTTGAAGTTGTTCCCACTTGATTCCCTTCTTCTGTTATTTAAGCCAGGATTACCATCAAAGTGTTGATTACCTCCTATATGGTTCTCATTCCGGTGATTATTGTCGTTATTTCTCTCTCTTTGTTGGTCATTGACTCTTGGCTGCAATATTTCATTTTTTTGCTCCACTCGTTGAGCCCTATCCACAACATTTGAATACAAACAAAATTTATAAGAGCTAATGTGTTGGCGAATTTTTGTTCTCAAACCTCGCAAGAACATACGACTCATTTGTGCTTCGTCGTCCACCAGATGGGTCACAAATCAAGATAACTAGGCAAACTTAGCCTCATACTTTGAGACAGTCATGTTTCCCTGCTCCAGCTTAATGCCTTCATATGGCGGATACTTTCTAGAAAGTACTTCTCGTTAAACAGCTCTTGAAATTTTATACAAGACATCTCTAGTGCTGAATGATGTATATGTTTTACCGCTTCCCACCAATGGTCCACCTCACCTCGTAACATGAAGGTGGCAAATGGAACCTTTTGATCATCGGCGCATCGTAGGACATCAAATGTTTTTGTCGCCTACTTTAGTCACGCTTCCGCCTTGAGTAGGTCAGGCTTTCCAAAAAATTCAGGTGGTCCCAACTCCTTAAACTGGTTAACGTGATCATCCTTGAATTATCAGCATTTCCATCGATAAGAACTCCCCTTACTTGATTTTGGATGAATTGCATGAAGTTTCTAAAGAAATCATCACGATGTACATGATCACCCTCATTATTTTCTGAAGTTGTAGGAGAATTATTTGTAGCTTCCTGGTTGTCAGCTACATTTGTCTTAGCCAGTGGATAATTCATTTCCTGATTTTTGGAATCCATTCTAAACTGTTGTCATAAGATACAAGCCGACTCATTACTTCTTGTCCCCACATTCAAGCCGACTCATTAGATAACAAAATTTAATTTATGTAGAACACACTAGTGACGTATTCTATTCGCCTCTCTCCTCCTACTTCTACCCCAGATCTCCAGTAAAGATCATATCCCAAAGCTCGTATACCAAATGTGACGTCCCCAAATATGGGCCTACACAACCCAATTTGAGACACAAAAAATACACGGTATCTAATACAAAACAGTACATAGTAAAAAAATATAGAGCTCGATAATACACAACTAAGTCTTCACTATTATTGCCACACTATTTATAACATGTGAAAACTATTATAGCCATCTCTCGGACCTTCACTTTATTTTTTGGCTAGACCCAACTACTCTCTCATTTCCTAAAGGACAATGAAACAAATAAAAGGGTGAGCTCGAATAGCCCAGTAAAGAAATATCATGACGAAGATAACAATGAGTAACTTATCATTAGCTTTTAACAGTTGAGTTCTTGATAGAATATAATAAACAACAAGTTTTAGTTCAATAATAGTAGCAAAATGAGCAATCCATTAGATAAATCATGTAGACTATGATGTCAACTAGCTTATCTTTTTCATAAAAATATCATTAACTTATTTCATCTAAATGGTCATGATCATACCAACAACAGTTTTTATTTGTCTTAGGCCAAAGAGAACATTCACCATGTGCCCTAAAGAGACAATAATTATATTGCATTTATCTTATCATCTGTGCCCCTGGCCTCAGATATTCATAACAACGTGATTCTTGATGATTAGAATAACAACATAAATACAAATGATGAATGGAATAACAGGATAATTTGTCCAGAGTCAAATAATGTTCAAATTGTCAACATAATGTGGACTCAAATTCAAGAATGATATTCAAGATCCATAATTTAAAATAATGGTTAAAGTTCAATAGAAAGGTTTAGGTAAATAGGAAGGTTCAAATAAAATGATATTAGATGAAGCGCAAACTATTAAGGAATATATAATTATTTCATGAATTTTACCGAATAATACTTACTATAGTAAGTTTAAAAGTATAAAGAAAAAAAATGATATCCCTTACCTTAACAGGTGACTAGATATTGATTTAAATAAAGTTGATTAACCTATATATTTATAATTTAATTAGTAACTACCACATATAATTTTATGGTGTATACCAATTCGTATGAAATCATCAAAAGTGATTTGATAGTAAAAATGTGTGTAGTATACAGAATAAAGTATAATAAATTTCAAAATTGTTTTTGAAACTATTATTTCAAAAGAATCCTCAATAGAAAGTTTTTCAAAATGAATCTTCTAAAAGAAGATTTATAAACACCATGTGATGTGTGTGGTTACTTGACTAACTTTTGTAAAAAGACTTACTTGAACAGTACTCATATTCTTACAGATCTTCACAAATACTCAAGATGGCTTTAACACACTTAGAGGGAACTTACACAAAGTAATATTTAGAGAGTGAAAGAAAGAATAAACAAGGAAATTTATGAAAAATTCTTAAGTTAGGGTCTCTATTTATAGCCAAAAAACTTATCATAATCTAAGATTTCCTAATTTAATCAAAACCATATATTGCAATATACTGTTTAATCCATACCACATAATTTATCTTTTAAGATTTCTTTAATCTAAACCATTTATTTAAATACCATCTTTAATATACATCGTTCATTTCAAAACGGCGCTTCCTGATAGTTGGCCACGCGTTTATCTCACGCATGGCGTGCATGCGTGCTGCATTCCTTATAAACAAAACGGCATCGCATTACTGAATTTATTGCCGCTCAAACATAGCCTTCCATGCATTGCACGGAGGCTTCTTAATCTACTACCAAACGACATCGCATTGATGGCCATTGCAACTTACCTCCTTGTGATAAATAGTTAAATGATAATTAATTACCCAATTTTCTTTACATATTATTTTATATTACTTAAATAATATGTAAAGAGTCCTATTATCATTTATTAGCAATTAATAATAATTTCCTATTATTATTATTATTATTAAGTTAATAAGATTTAATCAACCATTAATTCTAATAAATGTCAATTGACCCAAAAATTCAAATTTTATATTTTTATAATATTCTTTGTTAAATTACAAATATTTTCTCTTTTGGAATAAACCCAAGAACCGGCCCATAAGGATCCAAATCGGCCCCACCCAAGAAAATGGAAAACTAGAAAGAAAGAAAAAACAAACCGGTCAGTTTTTTTTTTCTAAAAATGGGCAGATTGTTTTTGGCCAATTTCGGATTTGGGGTCTTTCACGAAAACTTGAATATCTTGAGTTCTATAACTCGGATAGAGCTTTACTTGGTATCAATGGAATCGTGACTTCCCGAACTATGATTTTTTGGGCTCAATCACCATTTTTTGGATAAGTTTTGACTTCGGAAATTTGGCTTAAAGTGCACTGTTCGTGCACAGCCTCTAAACAGTGAGGTGTTCTTTCTCAAAAATGCATATCTTGCTCATTTTAAAACATTTTTAAGTGATTCCAAAGGGGTTTTGCTTTTAACTAACATATCTAGCAACCCAAGCAACAAAATCACACAAATGGTTAGTGAGTTTCAAAATGACACGTTATGATCAAACGATCGATTTTTGGTTCGTCGATAAAAATTATTTTGGAGACTTTGTCCAATCTTTTTGTCATAGATGCATAGAAATACTTAATTTAACCACATAAAACCCTATATACACAAGTCTAGCATATATCTAGATATTAAGACCTCGAAAATTTGGTTTCCTCCATAAAAATTACATAAAGCACACAAGGGGTTCCAAAACTAGGGTTTTAGGACATTTTATACCTCTTGCTCTTGGATGCTCATTTCCTTTGCTTTCCGAAGTGATTTATGAAGCTAAATGACATCCACACCTTCCCTTGATGTTGTTGTGAGCCTCTAGTGTGGGGATTCTTGGTTTTTTTTGGTTGGTAGCTCTCAAGAATGGAAGGAAATGGAAGTATACTTGCACTTTTCTCTCTATACTTATGAACTCTCAAAATGACCAACTCTAGCTATCTTGGTGAATGGTCTTATTTATAGGAAAATGGTAAGTGAGCTTAGCTCCCTTAATCAACCAACACATAGTTGATTAAGTCACTAATTAAGTTAAGAACAAGATCCACTTTTTGGGGAGATTTGATGTTTGCATTGGGAAGGCTTTGTATGGGAGTAAATTAAGGAGCTTGGAGCTTTGAACCAATTTGATTTCCCCCCTATATTGGCAGCACTTTCACTCCCAAAATCCCACAAATTTTGATTTATTTTTAATTGCTATAATGCTATATATACATATATATGTATATACCAACTTGTAAGCACTTTGACCAAATACTTGACTTGGTGTTGGGCTAGTTAATTAATTCTCTTGGGCTACTTGATTCACTTTAGTTGGGCTTACTTACAATATCCATTGGGTTAAAAACAACTAAGTCCATGGACTAGAAAATTAATTCTATAAGCTAGACAATTAATTAATACCTAATTAAGCACATAAAATGCTAAATTAGTAACATAAATTAATCCTACCACTTTACATTCATGATCAACTATTTAATAAATGTCACACTTGGATTAGTTATATTTACTTAATCCAATAAGGTTTTCCATTAAATAATTTATTTTTTCTACCAAATAATTAGTTTAATTATAAACCCTACCACCTTCCATTGAATCATCGATTAGGGTTAACTTATCGTTCATCGATATTAATATTTTTAGGTTAGTCCGTTTGGCTTAAACAAATCCACTGTGTGAACTTTCCTTTAATTTAAACTTCATACACAAGATAAAAAATTTAATTCACTTCATTGATAAATAATTCCTAAATATATTTACAATGTAACGTAATGATGGCGGTCATTACACCATACTGTCAACTTCTTGGAGATATGCGACACTTTTAAATATAATGGGGTGACGGAGGACGCTATTAGATTGAGGCTTTTCCATTCACATTGAGAGATAAAGCCAAGAGTTGGTTACACTCATTGCCTGTAGGGTCAATTACAACGTGGAATGATTTGGCACAAAAATTCCTTGCCAAATTATTTCCACCGGCAAAGATGCGAAACGATATCACTTCTTTCATTCAACACGACTTGGAGTCATTGTACGAAGCATGGGAGCGATTCAAGGATTTCCTACGGAGATATCCCCGTCACGGGATTCCCAAGTGGTTGCAAGTCCAAACCTTCTACAATGGCCTGTTCAACCAAGTTAGGACGAGTATAGATGCAGCAGCTGGTGGAGCATTGATGGGGAAGAACTGTGAAGAAGCGTACAACCTACTTGAAAATATGGCGGCAAACAACTATCAATGGCCCATAGCTAGAACTCATCAACCAAGGGTATCAGGTATTTATGATGTGGATCCTATGACAGCTTTGTCTGCACAAGTGACAGCACAATTTTCTGCCATGTCAAAGAAAATAGACGCCATGGGAATGCAGAAGAATCAGATGGAAACAGTACGTGAGATTTGTGCAGGAGATCACTCAACAAAGCAATGTGCAATCAATTCGAAATCTGTGCAGTTTGTTAGAAATCAAAACAGGCAGCAACAATATGGCAACAATGCAAACAAGTATAATCCTGGGTGGAGGAACCACACAAACTTTGCATGGAGCAATAATCAGGCATAACATCAAGCTCAAGCTCGATGGCAATCATATCCACCCGAATTCTAAAATCAACAACATCAACAACCCTAACAACCCGATAAGTTATCACGAGTGGAGGATTTGTTAGCAAGGCTGGAAAATCAATTTGATGTAACTACGAAAAAATCAAACAGCTCAGATAAAGAATCTCGAGAATCAGATGGGTCAGATCCATAGTGCTTTAAAAAACCGACCTCAAGGTTCTTTACCAAGTGATACTGAGAAGAATCCAATTAGAGATGGTAACGAGCATTATAAGGCAATTACTTTGAGGAGTGGGAAAGAATTATCTAACAAAGTGGAGGAGAACTCAAAGCAGTCGCGAGATGATGATTGCAAAGTTGAACAGAAGTCCAGTGAAGACGAGGATTTGATAAAGAAAAAGGAGAAGACTGTGGAGAAATATGAAGCAGTCAAGCCAAACTCCTATTTATCACCAGTTCCATTTCCACAACGACTCCAAAAGGCTAAGGCAGACAAACAATTTTCAAAATTTCTAGAGGTGTTCAAGAAGCTTCAAATCAATATACCATTTGTGAATATTTTAGAACAAATGCCAAACTATGTCAAATTCATGAAGGAGATTCTATCCAGGAAGAGAAAATTGGAAGATTTTGAGACAGTCGCACTAACGGAGGAATGTAGTGCCATTCTACAAAAAAAGCTACCACCCAAACTAAGAGATCCAAGGAGTTTCACAATACTATGTACTTTTGGTGACAAGTTCTTTGGGAAAGCCTTGTGTGACTTGGGGGGCCAGTATTAATATGATGCCATTGTCTATCTATCAACAGTTGGATTTGAAGGAAGTGAAGCCGACCAATGTCACTCTACAGCTGGCAGACATGTCATTGACTTATCGAAGAGGAATAATGGAGGATATATTGGTGAAAGTTGATAAGTTCATCTTTCCGACAGATTTTATAGTGTTGGATTTTGAGGAGGACAAAGAAATTCCGATTATAATTGGACGTCCATTTTTGGCAACGGGAAGAACCTTGATCGACGTGCAAAAAGGGGAGCTCACGATGAAGGGCATGATCAAGAAGTCACATTTAGCGTGTTCAAAGCCATGAAGTTTCCAAAGGAGGAGGAAGAGTGTTTCAGAGTTGATTAGTTAGAGGTAGTAGTGGATGAAGTTTCTGAAGTTAACTTTCATGTGGATCCACTTGCAACGGCTTTAGTTAGTCCTAAGGCCATAAATTTTCTAGCCCCACTTAAGTTTGTGTAGCTATTGAATGCATCTACACCACTTGTACAAGTTGGGAAGCAATATGAGCCATTAGAGCATTCTGAGAAATCAAATATCCATGAAAAGTCATCCGTAGAAGAACCACCTATGTTGGAGCTGAAACAGTTGCCAAACCATTTGAGGTATTCTTACTTGGGGGATTCTTCTACTTTACCAGTGATTATTTCCGTTTTACTCGACGAGTTACAAGAGAGAAAATTGTTAGGAGTATTGCGAGAATTCAAAAATGCCATTGGTTGGACTATAGCGGATATAAAGGGAATAAGCTCATCGCTATGTATGCACAAGATATTGCTAAAGGAGGATGTCAAACCAGTTATAGAGCAACAACGAAGACTAAATCCAATCATGAAGGAAGTCGTAAAAAATGAGATTATCAAATGGTTGGATGCGGGTATCATCTATCCCGTATCAGATAGTTCGTGGGTTAGTCCGATGTAATGTGTACCGAAGAAATGAGGCATGACAGTAGTAGCCAATGAGAACAACGAGTTAATTCCAACAAGGACGATGACATGTTGGCGAGTCTGTATGGATTATCAAAAATTGAACAAAGCAACTCGCAAAGATCATTTTTCGTTGCCCTTTATTGATCAGATGCTAGATAGATTAACGGGCCATCCATTTTGCTGTTTGTTGGATGGTTATTTGGGTTATAATCAAACTTCCATAGCCCGCGAGGATCAAGAAAAGACGACATTCACATGCCCATATGGAACATTTGCCTTCCGGAGGATGTCTTTTGGGCTTTACAATGCACCAACGACATTTCAGAGACGTATGATGACAATCTTTTCTGATATGGTTGAGCAGAATTTGGAAATTTTTATTGACGATTTATTAATCTTTGGTGATAATTTTGATCTATGCTTAACAAATTTGATATTGGTTCTCAAGAGGTGTGTAGAAACAAATTTGGTGCTTAATTGGGAGAAGTGTCAATTCATGGTGCAAGAAGGAATCATCTTAGGACATAAGGTGTCTGCTAGTGGAATATAAGTGGACAAGGCAAAAATCAAGACGATTGAAAATCTGCCACCACGACTTCTGTGAAGGGAATTCGTAGTTTCTTGGGACATGCAGGCTTTTATCGACGTTTTATCAATGATTTCTCCAAGATCACAAAGCCACTATGTGCTTTACTCGAGAAAGATGTTCCATTTAAGTTCTTTACAAAGTGTCATAATGCATTTGAGATTTTAAATAAAAAGCTAATAAGTGCACTGATAATAGTCGCACCGGATTGGAGTCTACTGTTCGAGCTTATGTGTGATGCTAGTTACTATGCAGTTGGATCAGTTTTAGGCCAACGCAAGGAAAAGATATTTCACGCGATTTACTATGCTAGCAAAACTCTAACAGATGCCCAATTGAACTACACCACGACGGATAAGGAATTAGTAGCAGTGGTCTTTGCCTTCGACAAATTTTGAGCTTATTTGATTGGGACAAAGGTGATCGTGTTTACAGACCACTCTGCGATAAAGTATCTCATCTCTAAGAAGGATGCCAAACCAGGGTTGATCCGTTGGATTCTTCTACTTCAGAAATTTGACCTTAAGATTTGGGATAGAAAGGGGTCCGAGAACCAAGTAGCGGACCATCTCTCTAGATTGGAAAATTCGCAACAAAACGAAAGAGATGGAATGTTGATAAATGAGGCCTTCCCCGATGAGCAGTTATTCTATGTAGCAAAGGAAACTCATTGGTATGCGGATTACGTCAATTATAATGTCAGTGGTGTACTTCCCTATGACTTGAGCTATCAGCAAAAAAAGAGGTTCTTACATGATGTCAAGCAATATTTCTGGGACAAACCTTTTCTTTTCCGACAATGTGCTAACCAGATGTTAAGAAGATGTGTGGCTAAGGAGGAAATCAAAGGTATTCTACAACACTACCACTAATCTCTCTATGGAGGTCATTACAGAGGTAATAGAACAGCTGCAAAGATTCTTCAAGCTGGATTCTATTGGCCTACAATCTTCAAAGATGCTCATGAATTCGGTAAGAGGTGTGATAGATGTCAAAGGGTTGGCAACATATCAAGTCGGCAGGAGATGCCTTTGAATACAATACTAGAAGTGGAAATATTCGACGTATAGGGGATTGACTTCATGGGATCGTTCCAATCATCATTTAATAACAAGTATATCTTAGTAGGGGTGGACTACGTCTCCAAGTGGGTGGAAGCAGTGGCTTTACCTACTAATGATGTCAAGGTTGTTTTAAATTTCTTGTGCAAGAACATTTTTACAAGATTCAAAACTCCAAGAGCTATAATCAGTGATGGGGGTCTCATTTCTTCAACAAATATTTTTCCGCTCTTCTCACTAAGTATAGAGTACGGTATAAAGTTATGATAGCATATCACCCACAAACGAGTGGACAGGCTGAGATTACCAACAGATAGATCAAACAAATTTCGGAAAAGATTGTTAACCCGAGCCACAAAGATTGGTCCAGCAAGCTTGACGAGACTCTTTAGGCATACCGCACTACTTACAAGACTCCAATAGGCATGTCTCCATATAGAGTCGTCTATGAAAAAGCATGTCATCTCCCAGTAGAATTGGAGCATAACGTATATTGGGCAATAAATAAGTTAAATTTTGAGTCCCATGTAGTAGGAGAAAAGAGGCTCTTGCAATTGAATGAAATGGACGAATTTGGAATGAATGCCTATGAAAATGCCAAATTGTATAAGGAGAAAGTCAAAAAGTGGCTTGACAAGCGCATTATTGAGCGGACATTCGAACCAGGCCAGTTTGTGTTGTTATTCAATTCAAAGCTTAAGCTTTTTTTGGGCAAATTGAAATTCAAATGGTCTGGACCATTTACAATAACTAATGTCTTCCTATATGGAGCGATCGAAGTTATTGACCCACGTTCTCAACAAACGTTCAAGGTTAACGGACAAAGGTTAAAGCATTATTGGGGCGGCAATGTAGATCGTCAACGAACCTCAGTAACCCTTGCAGATCCTACTTATGCAAAAGGAGATAGTAAGGAAGGAAGACTCTAAATCAAGCGCTCATTGGGAAGCAATCCAGCCATAGTTTAACGTTTAATGCATTTTTTTTCATTTTTTTAAAGAATTTTTTGGGTTAATTTATTCAATTTTTAGGAAAAATAAATTTATAGCTTATGAGGGAAATTCTTATGTGAGCTTCACTAATTCTGGTGAATTTTATCTCATTGCAGCTATAGAAGATGATTATAAAGCTTAAAAGTAAGAAAATAGCAATAGAATTTTTTTTCCAAAAATCAGTACCTACGCCCTAGCACAGTACTAAGTCCCGGCGAGATCAGAGTTCACCCTCGGCGAATAGCTTGCAGTTTTCATTCTGCCCCGACGCCTTCAAAGTTCACCCCCAGTGAAATCCCTTCTGTTAGGGATTGGTAGGTTAATTCACTGCGCCCCGACGAGATTGGTAGGCTAATTCACTGCGCCCCAACGAAATGTTCAATTTTTAGTTTTTAAAAATAAAACCCATGCCCGATCAGAACATATATTCTACACCCCCATAAAACCTAAACTCAAACTTTCCTTCTCTCAACAGCCCCAGTTGTTCTTTCTATCACTTCTAAACCCTATTCCTCGCACCCAATCTGTCATACCTCACATTACATAACCCACTTCACGGTACTCCATCCGAATTTCTTTACGAAACGGATGAGCAGTGGTGACGATTCATCTCCTCAACTTGGGGGTGCGGGTGAAGTTCTTACTTGGGGCTTTCAATAATTCAATTTGAGGTAACAACTATTGTAACTTATGCTATAAATTCATTACATTCAGTACGAGTTCAGTGGTTGTTCTTTGTGCTTCGATTATGTGTGTTGGGTTTGCCCAGTGGTTTGTTTTGGCCACTAGAGGAGCATTGGTGGTTTGGGTGTTGTGACCGGAGCTAGGATAGTTGTATACAGATTGCTAATAGGTGGGGGTTAATTTTTATTACAAATTCGACTTAAGTTTGGGGGAAATTTAGCTGCACCCCACCTGTTCAATACTTTGCCCCAAAAAGGTAGTCGTTCAGTTTGAGTTTCAGAGGGACAAATTGAGCAACTAATTTGGACTTGTAATGGAGTCGAAGAGCATCGACCTTGATATTGTGCTTATATGGCTCCAAAATGCTAACGGGGAGAAGGTTCATTGATGTCGCAAGCACCCAAAAATAAAATCTTACTTTGGAAAAAAATATTAATGTAGTAGTGTAAGTAAGAGTCGATCCCACAGAGAATGATTATTTAATTTTATGTTTTCGCAAACAAAAATTGGGGGTTTTTTAATTAAAGAAATAATTTAAATAAAATTAACTAAAATAAATATGCAAGAAATTTAATGAGAAGAAAAGGCCTTGGTTTAACTCAAAATCCACCATCAAGAATTTACAACTGATCACTGATGCAAGAATAACTCAATTCATATTTTGAACATTCACCGTAGAAAGAACTACTCGAAAGTGGAATAATTTTTCTCCTCTCTCCTTAATTTTAGATAAGTAGAGCAACTTGGTCTAAATACCCTTACTATTAAACAACCTCCGACACTTGCTAAAAATTTAATTTAATAGCAGCATAAAGAATTAGAGAAATTGTTGAACTAAACAACACAAGCCACTTGTTTGCATTTAATTTAGATGAATATTCTTCTTAAGATAAAATAATCTTTTGATCTGCAAAACAATTATTAAACTTAGTTGCTTCACCAATAGCAGTAGATTAATATGAATAATAAACTAGTAATACTCCTAGCAATTAAACAAACCAATCATAAAATTAAGCACAGAAAAATATTCAATACTCAAAATATAAATTGAACAATTAAAATAAATTAGATCTAACAGTGTATAAATCTTGATGGCTTCAATCACTTAAACCAAGAAAAATAAATTAACTACTCATAATTGTAAAGAATACTAAATAATAGAAGAGAGAATTTTTCTAATTAGAAAAGTTGTATCTTACATTGTGTGTCAAGCCCTCTATTTATAGGCTCCAAAATCCTTCTAACCCTAGTAGGAAGCACACTTTCCAAACCCTAAAAGGATTTAAAATACAAATAAAAATAAAAGAAAACTAAAATAATTATTATGTTAACCCTAGTAGGAAGTAAAATCCAATTTGGAATCAAAAAGTAGCAAAATTCGAGAAATAATTTCATTTTGGCCAATTTCCGCACAAACCAAACAGCACACTCGCTACAGTGAAATGCACGCCAGTCCGCGCATTGCGCGAACGCCTCTTCTACTGAAATGGCGTCGTTCCACTCCTCCACTAGGTTGTTGCTTGGTCGCGCATTGCGCGGAGACTGTTTCTGCCGCGTAGACCAAAACGACGTCGCTCTGCTCCTTGCTGCTGACTCCCCGCGCAATGCGCGGACGCGAGTTCTGATTAATTACCATTATGCCACCGATCTTTGCAAAATTTACAAATTTGCCCCCAAGCTTTAATTTTCCTACAAAAATATATATAAAATAATTAAAAATAATATAAAAATACTAGAAATAATAAAAACACATAATAATAAATAAAACACCTAAAATAAATAAAAACACATAAAAAAATAAATATAGAACTACTATAAAATTACCTAAATTAACATAAATTAACTAAAATCCTATAAAACCTATTAAAACTAAAATGAGCTAAATAATTAAACATTTAAGCACACAATAAATATAAAAACTAAGTATTAGGGAATAAAAATATCATATAATTTAACCCTATCAATCAACTGCACCTCGGTCGTTTAATCGGAAGAAATTTATTAGTGCAGAGGCAGAGGATAAGTTTAATCATGTCTTAGCTGGCAGGGTATTGATTCCAGAACAAGGGTTGTGACCGGACCAATTGGAGGATGGTGAGATGCGTGAGATGTTTGTGGGCTATGGTTGGCAAACATTTACGGTTCACCCGAATCCAGTAATTACGGCTATCGTAAAGGAGTTCTATGTCAATGCTTTAGATATGCCAGACTGTGAGGTAATGGTCCGCAGTTAGTTGATGTCATTCAGCAAGGTCACGATTAATGAATATTATAATTTGCGGGAGCCGGATATTTGTCAATATGCTGCCATGGGGACCCTAAATTATGGACAGATTATCCGTGATCTTTGTCGTCTGGGCACGGAATGGAAATCAATAAGTATACTAAAAATTTGTCATCGTTTTCGTTCAACGCTTTGAGTGGATACGACAAGATTTGGTACGCATTCTTGTGTGCCAAATTACTACCATGTATGCATGTGAGTGACGTGACAAAGGATCGAGCCGTTCTATTATATGTTATCATCACCGGTTTGTCGATTGATGTCGGGGGTGTTATTGTATCATCGATAAAAAAGCAGTTGAAAGGGGCGACATTATGAGGATTACCACACCCGTCCCTCATTATCGCATTATGTAAACAAGTTGGAGTATGTGGGGGGCGGCTGAATCAGTGCAACCACCAATGACTCTCCTCGATCATAATTTGATTGCACGTTACAAAGGAGAACAGATCTCTAATTTGATGAAGTGTTTCGTCAGAATGAGCGACTCGTGGAGCGTCAGGATGCTATGCATGCTTACACCTATACTTGCACCACTGCATTGGCAGCAATGTTGGCTCAGGTAAACCCAAATGGTTTCGCGGATCAGATTCCCCTGCCTCCCCTGTTGCCAGAATATCCACCACCAGAGTCAGATGATGATATTGCTCTAGAGAACGCTGAGTACGATGAGGTCGAGTCTAACACTTGACTAATCAGGGAAATCTTTCATTTTTCAGTCTTTATTTTTATTATCCAATGAGGACATTGTTTAATTTAAGTTTGGGGGTAGGGTAACATGCTGCTTATTATTTTTATTTTGCATATTTTTTTTAGTTTGTGCATGATATAGTATGTGTGCATTGATATAGATAGTATAAAAGAAAATTAAAATCAGAAAAATATTTGCATATAAGAATCATATATTATTGCATTTAGGAATGCTTGAGCATTGAATTAATGTATGAAATTTAATGAAGGCCAATGATAAAACTGTGATACATTATCTAATAATTTTTGCAAGATGAATAAGGATCGTTAAAGTTTAAAATTTTACGTATTCGCTAATTTTGTTGAGTTTGGGACCCTTGGATCTTAATTGCACGTATTCAATGTATTAAGACAGTTAAGTTTTGATTCAATTTTTGTGAAGTAAGTGCTCGTAAAGATTTAGATAAACTTTATCATTTGTTGGAAACATAAATCATATGGAAAGAAATGACCATTGACAGATATGAGCAAAACGTAGCTAGTCTATTTTCATAACCTCTATTGCTCGAACAAATAAGCCCTTAGGAGTGTCTCTACACGTCGTGCCCTAAAGCCATTTGGTTTGGAAGTCACTGGTGGAAAGTTCGCTACATGGATAATTTTGAAAAACATAAGGGAAATAGACATTGCACATATTGAGTTAGTCATATACGAGATAGAGCGTAAAACGCACTCGTTAAATAAAGAAAATGAATAGAAAAATGTGAAGACAAGTGTAAAGAGGGGTAATAGAGCGAGTAACTATCTTTTATTGAGCACTTGTATTCTTAAGTTATATTAGAATATTGACTAGTTTGATATGTTGAATTCACACACACACGAAAGGGTCAAGGGTGAAATGAAATTGGTGATATGTCAGATTTTGGACTATGCGTGAATTTAAAGTTTGACTGAGTTATTATTTATGATCTTTGAGGCTTGATGTTTATGGATTATGTTGATTTGTGCTCGAGACATTAAATAGAATGTATTTGCATTATGTGGGGTGGAATACTTAGTTATCTTTATTTTACTGGTAGTGTTTTTGCTTGAGGACACGCAAAGCTTTGAGTTTGGGGGTATTTGATGAATGGGTTTCATACCTGCATATTAGGTACTTTTAGGCTTAATTATTTGTTGTCCTTAAGCATTCTTAGTTTTATTTTACTTGTTTATATGATCATTTTGCAGGAAACGGCTTTAGAAGGTCAAAACATGAAATAAGCTAGTCAATGGCAATTTTGTAATTCTAGAACAGTACACTGCGCCGGGGCGCAATGTTATAACGTGGAGATTGCGCCGGGGCACTGTCCGGCGACTTCAATTGGCCCAGTTATTGTGTTGCAGAATCCAAGCCCAGCTAGGAAGTATAATGTTGCGATTATTTAAGAGGGATCTAACGTAAAGAGATAAAATGATAGACAGAAACACGTAATCAGATATAGAGAGCAAGAATTGGATCTAACGTAAGGAGACTTAAAGATTGATCAAGGAAGAGCATAGAAGCTGAAAGTGAAGGCTAAAGAGACGACTTAAATTCAACAGAGCTTATTCTATTTCCTTTACCCTAACTATTGAACTTTGAATGTTTTTCTATATTAATATGATGATGGTTTTCATTATGATGTGAAACTAAATTCTTCTTTGAGGTTAAAATGGAACCGCTGTTTGAACTTTAATTAATTCATCTTAGTTTCAATTGTTTGATCAGTTATTAGATTGCTTGTTATATCTTGTGCGTGAAATATAATTGTCTGATCAACAGTTATTTGATTTCGTAGATGGAATTGAAAGAGCAAATTTAGGAATAGACCTGAGTATAATAACGTATGACATTGTTTATTCTTTCTAAGAGAAGTATCATGATAATGTGTAGGATGAAGATACTGATATGCCACACGTAACATATTAAGAGTTTAATCATATTGAATATGTTTCAAGGTATTTTGCATTGAATTATAGCATTATAAATTGGAGTGAATCTTTTTTTATAATTATCGACATAGATTAATAAATAGATAAGTGATCTCAGTTAACAATTCATATGATTTAGTAATTGGAATTAAGATGATGATATTATTGTGATGCAATTGGGGAAATTGTAATCTTGAAGTTTTTTATTATCTGAAAATCTACTCTTGTTATTTAGCTTAATTTTAGTTTTAATTTTAGGTATTCCAAAATCCAAATTTGCTTTAGTTTAAATAGAATTGAATTAATATAAAAGTTGATAGTTAAATTAGTTATTATTACTTATTCCTCGTGGGTTCGACATCATTTTTACTACTATTTATTACTTGATTGACCGCGTATACTTGTGTGTGGATTTCATATCTAGAAATTGAATAACAATAATTGTAATAATAAATTAAGTATATTTAATTTATATTATGGTGATAGAATAAATTAAATAGCTTAATATTTATAATTTAGTATTTTATAAATACAAATTATAAATTAATTATTATTATTATTATTATTATTATTATTATTATTATTATTATTATTATTGTAATGACCGAGAAAATTATGAACCCAATTTTTTTTTATATCCATAAGAAAATAAGAGGTATGAAGTATGTGTGTAGGTGATATTTTATATGATGAAAAGTATTAAATTAGTTAATTAAATTAATTAACTAAAGAAGGAAAAAGATTTCAAGAGGAGCGTAATGTGATAAAATCACAACGCTTGAATGTTGGCATTGTATGACAATTAAGAAGAGGTATAGTGAACAAGTTAATTATTTGTATGAATAATGAGAAAGAAGAAGCAAGTGAATTATTTAAGATAACCCAATGTGGGAATAATTGTTTGTGAATGGTTAACTATATTATAAACCCAATTTGATGATAAGGGTTAGTGAATGAATTAATCAAGTCAAAGTATTTATATTAATATGTGTTATGGTTTTATTAAAACAAACCCACAAATTTGTAAGTAATAGTGTTATGTAAGCTATCTTAATTAAGGAGTCCAATGGGCTTATAAATACCAAATCTAATTGGATTATATAATAAGTCCAAATGATATATTAACCTAGATCCAATAAACTAACCAAGTAGCCTATATAATTTAATTAAACAATGATCCATGTAATAATTAAACAAGCTCAATGTTTGATTTAATTAAAGGTAGCATAGTTTATTTAATGTTAGCCCAATGTGTTAAATAAATTGAGCCCAAACAATTTAATTGAATGAGTCCAATAGAATGTATTCATAAGTTCAATGTGGAGCCCAAATGAAAGTCAATTGTTGGTCAAACAATATATATATATATATATATATATATATATATATATATATATAGATATATATATATAAGTGAATACATATATAGATGTATATATGAATATAAAAATAATAAAATTAAATCAAAAAATTGCACAAAAAGGGGGATATAGCCGGCCAAATGGGGGCCCCACTTGGGGTGAAGTTTTGCTTTCATGTTGCTTATTTTGTACACAATGTGTAGCTTCACTCAATCTCTAAATTAAATTGCAAGCAACATGTCACACCAATGGTCAATCAAGCTAGTCATTCCAAGCAATAGTAAGTATGTTTAGAAATGCTAATTGACTAGAGTTGGGTGGATTAGCAGCTTAATTGGAAGGATCCTAGACATCTATAAATAAGAAGAAGCAAAGAAGAAAATAGGTTGGTTAGCTCATTTGTTAGTTTCCAAGTATTATAGAGAGAGAAGTGCTAGAGAGAAGCTAGAGCTCTTGTGGAAGAATACTTGAGAGTTTGAAGAGTGCTAGCTAATTTCGGGTAGATCAAGAAGATCAAAGAAGAGATCAAACCGTTTGTAAGAAGAAGATCGACATTGAAAGGTTTAAAAGTTCATTGAACCTTAGTTTGATTATTTAGTTTTATATGAGGGAAAGAAAAATATATGTGATGTTAGATCTTGAATATTTATGAAGGTTGATGGTTATGTATGCTAGATGATTATTCTAACATGGTTGGTATGAAAGATAATGGAAGAAATGGTAGTATAAGCATGCTTGATGATAAAACCCTAGCTAATATCTAGGTTGATGATTTTTGATTTGAGATGTGTAGTTTATTTTTATGACCTAAGAGTCTTGAATGATAGATCTATGTGTTATAAAGATAACCCAACTTGAATCTGTCAAAAATATCAAAAAACAAAGAAGTTATAGCTTTTACCGCAAAGGATGCCATTTTTAAATCCTAGATGGTTCGATCCGTAAATTTCGTGTAAAACGTTTTCAGAAAGACGATCGAACCATGGATTATTGTAAAACAAAAAGTTAGGAACACATCAACACTTATTTGGTGTTATTTGGATATGTAGATTTTATTTTATCAAGGTTTGAACAAAAAGTATCAAAACTGTCAACAATCAAAATTTAGAATTTGATTCTGCCGGACAGCGCCGGGGCGCCGTGTGCAGAGTAAAACACTGCGCCGCGGCGCAGTGCACTGTTTCCGAAAAAATAAATTTTTCGGACCGAGTCGGGTTTTCCGGGTCGGGTCGGGTCAGAAAAATAAAAAATGTTCCAAAAAATATTTTATTATTTTTTGACCTAATAAATGTATTTTTAAAATTGTAGAAGGTTGATTTAATAAGAAAAAGATAATAAATATTATTAATGGATTAATAATATATGTAAATTAAATAAAATATTATTAAATAAATAATAATATTAGAAAATCACTAAAATATTATTAAATGAATAATAATATTAGAAAGTCAATAAAATATTATTAAATAGTTAATAATATTAAAAAATTAATAAAATATTATTAAATGATTAATAATATTAATAAAAGATTAAAATATTATTAAATGGTTAGTAATATTAGTATATGAATAAAATATTATTAAATAGTTAATAATATTAGATAATGAATAAAATATTATTAAATGATTAATAATATTAGTAAGTTAATAAAATATTATTAAATGATTAATAATATTAATAAATGATTAAAATATTATTAAATAGTTAATAATATTAGTATAGAAATAAAATATTATTAAATAGTTAATAATATTAGATAATGAATAAAGTATTATTAAATGGTTAATAATATTAGTATATGAATAAAATATTATTAAATAGTTAATAATATTAGATAATGAATAAAATATTATTAAATGATTAATAATATTAGTAAGTTAATAAAATATTATTAAATGATTAATAATATTAATAAATGATTAAAATATTATTAAATGGTTAATAATATTAGTATAGGAATAAAATATTATTAAATAGTTAATAATATTAGATAATGAATAAAGTATTATTAAATGGATAATAATATTAGTAAGTTAATAAAATATTATTAAATAATTAATAATATTAATAAAGGATTAAAATATTATTAAATGGTTAATAATATTAGCATGAGAATAAAATATTATTTAAATGGTTAATAATATTAATGAGAGAAGAATATATTATTAAATGATATTATCTTGAGTGTAAAATATTATTAAATGGATAATAATATTTATAAGTTATTGAAGATATTATTTGATAAATAATATTATTTGAAGAGTAAGACATTATTCATAATGTAAATATATAATTGAAATATTATTAAATGATTAATAATATTAACTAAGGATAAGAATATTATTAAAGGATTAATATTATTAAATGGTTAAAATATTATTATACGATTAATAATATTATATGTAGTAATTATATATTATCAAAGGAGATAATATTATAAAGCAATGAAGTGATGGTTATGTGAGTTAAAATATTATCAAGGGATTGATAATATTATTAAGAGTTTTAAGGTTATGATTTAAGTGATAGATGATTTAAGACATATATGTTAAGTTTATTAATGTTAAATAAACCTTTATGTGTTATGTTAATTGGAGGATCAATGTTATTGGATATTAGGTCACCCAAAGGAAGTATTTTTAATTTGAATAGCAGTAGTCAGCGGAACATGCAACTTCTTCTTAACCCTAACTTGTATTTATTGTTGTAAGTTTCCTTCAACTTTATTTACATTAAGCTATTCAAATTAATGTTGAGCAAATTCTACACTCGTAGTTATTTGACAAAACTTAAAGTGGATTAATTATCTAAAATTATTTCACCTCATTATTTGTTATTGTATTCGCACATTGTGCTTTTGCAACTGTTATAGTTCATAAATTCACGAACTGTTTAAGGATGTCTAAGCTAATTGTTTCGGCTAGACAAATGCGTGTTTAAATTCATCTAATTGAATATTATGAAAGCTTATCCAAACCATTGGCTGGTGCGGATTTTTACAGTAAGACTGAGAAAGAACAACCCTAGTTAAAGGGGATTTTTATATTGTCGGGTAACCGAATTTGCGCAAGAAATCTAAATGTTATGCATATACATAGGACATGAGAGTACTGATCCCCTCGAGTGTCCCGTTGTTTTTAACAAGGTGTCAGACATTGTATGTCTGTTCTACCTTAATAGCAGTTCATGGTCATTTGAGACCACTCAGTAGTAAAGAGTCAATCCATTCTTTTATTGAACATTGATTCTTGTTATTTCACAATTGTTATCTATTGTTGAAACTCTCGAAGATAAATCTTTTTCATTCATGATATATCATTTCTTATTTAAACTTGCTGGGCAAAGTAGTTGCTCACCCTTGCTATATCATGAACTATTTTCAGTTAAGCCAAGTGATCTAAGGAGTACCACGGCAAAGGAAAGATGAACGAGTAGACGTAATTAGTTTGTACTCTATGTGTAAACCTTTTGTTATATAAGGTAATGATGATGTATTAAGGTTAGTGGAACCTGGGATTGAAAGTACGTTTTGTAACGAAATTATGTATGTTTTCCGCGAGTTATTGAAGTTTTAGTTATGAATGTTTGTCAAGTGATGAATAGTGAGCACCGAACCCGAGGTTCAAGGGACCCGGATTTTGGGGTGTCACAGGTTGGTATCAGAGTTGTAGGTTATAAACCTTAGGTGGGGGAAAAACCTTAAGATTATGACCGTAGAGAAGACAAGAAAACTCATAAAGAGTTTAGGAGATGAATTGTGGAAATTCATCAAGTAAGAAAAGTTATGTAAGTAAGAAAAGATCTGTTATTATATCGAAAGAGTATGAGAATTCGGAAGATGATCTGAAAATTAAAATTAAGCAATGATGAAGGAAAGGGAGTAAGGATTGAGAGATACCTAATCCATGGAGAATAGATAAGAAGAAGTAATCAGATGTAAATGTGGCTAAGGTAAAATAGAAGTAAATGATGTTAAGGAATGATTCGAGGACATTGAGGATATCTTGAGAAGATTGACCCATATAGATCGATGGTAGTAAAGATGATCAGAGTAAATAGAGATGAAATAATGGGCTAAACAAATAAGTTGTTGCAGAGTTAAACGAATCACAGAAGGATGAGAAGATTTTAGAGTCAAGCATAAAAGCAGAAAATGATGAAGTGATTGAGGAAAAGTGGAATGATTGTAGAGAGAGATAAGCATAATAAAGAATTACATAAGAACGATAATAGTGTATGTTAAGGAGTCTAACTTTTGAAGTATATATCTTTGGGAGTTTGACTTTGAAGAATATGTTTGAAGAATTACGTTTTCAAAAGTTATTATAGAAGATTAAAAATCGGATGATTTTTTTTTATCTATAAGTTGAATTTTATCTATGAGGATGTTGGGAGAAGTTATAAAATTGTGAAAATTCCCAATTTTGGAGTTAAGAACGAGATATGATATGTATTTAGCATGGTGCTGAGAACAAGTATAGTACTAAGTACTGATGTTATGCATATTAAAATGTTTATTAAATATGCAAATGGATGATAGAAAGACAAGATGACGATAGTATGTAAGTTTGAAGAATATAGGTTGAATGAGAAGATCGAGATATAGCGTTTAGGCTATCAAACGATTGTTATTATTTTTTTTATTATAATTCTTATTATTATTATTATTATTATTATTATTATTATTATTATTATTATTGTGACACCCCAAGATTTTACAGAATTTCAAATGAGGATTATGATTAATTAAGTAAAGGTTAATAGATAAAACCTAGTTATGGATGATGGAAATTGTAAGAATGATTAAGAATAAGTTATTTATGTGATCAACGTGCTATTATAACCTATTGTGGTAGGTTGAATATGCGTATATGTATATATGATCTATTAAAGATAGGAAAGTTGAAATTGAGGAAATAATGGAAATAAGTAAAGAATTGTGAATTTAGCTTAAATTATGAATATTGATAGCAAGCTTGATGAATAGGCCTGAAGAGGTGAATATATGAGAATGATAAGTTAAGCTGTGTATGTAAGGGCAATGAAGAAGAAACCATATGACCTAAATGGTTTATTAAGGAATATTAAGTGCATGATATGTGAATATATGGAATTTAAGAAGAAATTAATATTTTGATTGATATGAGGTGTGTGGATATGTAAATGAGTAGAGGTTATGTTGGAAGCAAGGAAGGTAGCATGCATGTACGGTGCAAATTTGTCATATGTATATTAAGTGGAAGAGCGAAAGGACATAAGAGTTATAAAATGTCAATATGAGCATAAAAGGATATTAAGAGTGTAAAAAGGATAGAGGACGATAGATCTTGGTATCCGATTGAGGTTCGCTTCTCGAGGAAGCGGTTTATAGAAAAGTGAGTACTATGACCAATTGAGATGTTGAAAATTGGAAATTTATTGAATATGAAACCAAAAAGGTTCGTGGAAAGTTATAGTGAAATGGTATGCAAATTGACATAAGTGTAAATGATCATAATTAAGTGATGAAATTAATGTTTTGAGGTGTGACAGGTATTTTGGGACAAGCCAATTATGGTGTAATTGATGATGAAATGAAATTCAAGTCTAAGGAAATAAGTTGGATCAAAAAGGAATTGAATTGAAGCAAAAACAAGCAAATTATGAATTTAGGGGAATTAAATTCCTAGATTTGATGGCTAAAGTTAATAATACCCTTGACAAGTTAATGAATTACCCTGGTATCCTTTGAAGGGAATTGTCATATATGCCATTAGAAGTTCATGTGAAATGTCTTAAACGTCCCTAACCATACTTGGATTAATCTTAACTAGCTATAGTTAAGTGTTGGAGAATTTAACTAACTTGGATATATGTATGTATATATGAACTTAAGTATGTAGACTTGTTCATTTTTCTTCCTCCTTTCGAAGTTGCTGGAAAAGTGAGAGCAAAGAGAGAAAGCAAGGCTAGGGTTTGAAGAAAAACCATGAAGGATTGCTAGAAAAGTGTACAAACAAAGATTAAGAGGCCATCAAGATGGATGATACATCTCTTAGAAGCTTCAAAGTTAGAGAAAGATGAGCCATAACAAAGGTATAGATGAGTTCAAGCACTAAAACTCAATTTTTATATGTTTAACTTCAAGAATATGTCTAGCTATGCAAGAATACAAGGTTAAATGTAAAGATTATGTGATTTATGTGCTATGTATGTGATTTATGTTGAAACCCTAAGTTCAAAGTTTGGTGAAATAAAGGTGGTGCACTATTCATGCACAAATCCAAGCTAGATACTATGAATTAAATTTGGATCATGTGTTATACGTTGTAAATAAGATGAAAACCTAGATGGAGGGGTTGATCATAGAGAAATTATTTGTATTTTTATGCTTGATAGCATTCTAAGTTTTTATATGGTTGAGAGGAATGAGTTGGTATGAAAGGATTGTAATATTAGGCTATACTTTTTGTGTAGACAACGTAATAATCTGTAAAGTGACTTGGAAGATACGTATAGAAGTTATGTGAATACTTAAATTTTCAATATGTGTATGTGTTAATGTATATGTGCATAAAGTGTAAAGATTCAAAGGGGGTTTAAGAGTTGAGTTTTGTAAAGTTGACAAAAATCCTACTCATATGAGATTTTTGCTATTTTGTACAATTGGTGATCAAATGAGGTCAATCAGTCAAGTTTTGGATAAATACATGTGCTCAAGTTGATTTGGAAGTTATTTGGTGTCAATGGTGACAATTGTGGATTTTAAACGTTTAAAAACGTTCGCCGACGCCTAAAACGAGTTATTTTGGAAAAAGGAATTCAAATGAAAAGTTTTAATCTTTTTGTAGGCTCATGCAAGTCATTTATATGTTTTATGTGCTATGTGACATGTTAGAATCAAGTTTTGCATTAAGGGGCCAAGAATAGCCTAAGAGTTGGAAATGAAAAATTCATGAGAAAGTTAATGAAAATGGTCGTCAAAGGTGATTTTTGGCAAATTTGATGAATTAAAGATGGAATGGAGTCAAATGACTCATGTTTATATATTATTACACATGTTTAGGTTGATTTGGAAATCAACGGATGAGAATTAGAATGAAAATGAGTTTCGAACGATCGAAATCGATCGTTTCGACCCGAAATGGATTTTTACGGATAATTCTCGCCTCGTACGAAATTTTATGGTTTTAAAAGTTGGGACATGTCATTTATGACCTAAGTGAACTATGTCAAGTGTTAGAATTGAGTTTTAAAGCTTATGGCCAAAAATCACAAAGTTGGTTTTGAAGTTGAAAATTTTTATAAGTCTGGAAACGTGTTGAACAGCCCTCCTAGGGGCTAGTGTATCTCTACTTTTAAGAATCCAAATGAGTTAATTAGAATTTTTTTTTTAAAATACTATGTAGTAAGGTCTAGATGTGGTCCAAATTTGAGCTTAATTGGATGAAAAATGAAGAAATTAAAAATCGGCAAAGGTAGGGCAAAAAATCAGAAATTTCTAAACATTTGGTCGGGGCTAGATGTTTTGTACTAAACATCTAGCCGGGGCGCCATGTTACTATTCACAACTGAGAACATTTCGCGGCCAACGAGTTCTGGTGGCGCCGGGGCGCAATGTCTGTGCATTTAAAATAATGGTTAAATTAAAGAGTGTTAAGTTATAATGAAATGATAAATGGCATAATATAAAATGCCTAAAGCTAAGCCAAAACATGTTATAAGTTATAAAAAAAGGTCGGAAGCAAGTTAGGGTGTATTATAAACCTACATAAAGTGTAATACATCAAATGTGAAATGGTTAAAGACGGATGATCATGTATTTATGGAATTAGTTTGATAAGTTATACAAGTTTATGATCTTATAATGACATATAAGCTATATGTTGACAGACAGAGTTCAAAATGAGCAAGCTGATAAGACGGATAACGAAGGATGATTGAGGAAGTACAGGTTAAGTAAAATAAAGGCGTATAGGCAAGTTCTTCAGACTTAAGTATAATAGATGTTCGATATGAACTACGTGATAGTGAGTTGAAATGTGCCCTATGTGCATCTACGTGTTTAATTGCTAAATGAATTACGTGACATTAAGCATTGTATGTTAAGATAAAGGATGTATGACACATATGATAAAATGTGAGGATGAAAGGTGTTAGCTGAATTACTTACTGAGCTTTATTCTCATTCTTGCTATGAACTAACATTTTAGGTAAAGTACGAGAAGGCCGGAGGATTCCGGTATAGCTCAGGTAAAAGATCGTTGATGGAATAGATAAGCATGAAGAATTTGATATATGTGAAATGTTCATGTAAAATAACAAATGTTTGTGAGTTCGTAAGAAACATATGATTTGTAAATTCATAATAATGAATGTGGATGTATGTATTATCCAGTTAGAAGATGTAAGAGTTAAAGTTGAATGTATTATTGGTAATAAAGTTTGATATGTAATAAACTCGCATATATGATACAGAGATAAGTAAACAGGACATGTATGCATACAGATATGTGTGAACAAGAATAGGTACAAAACAGGTATATGTAAATAGGACCATATATAGATGGAATAATGGCAAAATTTTATTTACAGGATAAGTTATGTTAAATCATGATTATATATGGTTTGAAATTGAAATAAAGTAGGTCACAAATAATACATGGTTGACCTAAGTTCTAATGAAAGGTATGTAAACGTTGTGATCCTGAGGCAGGTATTGAAAGTTAGTTTTAAAGTTAAAAAAAAAAAAAAAAAATTGGACCGAATTTATGATCAACAGAACGATTTTAAAGGTCAAAGGTTAAAGTTTAACACATGGGATCCTGGTCAATAAGGTTTTAAGTTAATCATTATGTAATCCAGATATAATTGGACTTAATTAAGGAAGGTGGGATCTCGGGGCGTTATTATTATTATTATTATTATTATTATTATTATTATTATTATTATTATTATTATTATTATTATTATTATTATTATTATTATTACTACTACTATCATTATTATTATTATCGGTATTATTATTATTCTTATTATTACTATTATTATTATTATTATTATTATAATTATTATTATTTCCAAGAAAGTTTAGGAATTAATTAATAAATAATAGTATTATTATAAATAATCTAGTTTCTAAATGGTTTAGGAATTATAATTATTATAATAATTAATTTAGTTCATAAAAAATTTAAGAATTAATTAATAAGTACTCTCATATTAAATAATTAAGTTCTTAAATAGTTTATAAATTGTAATTAATTAATTTAGTTACTCATTTGATTGGAAATTAAATTAAAACTTTAATCCGAAATAGTTTAAGAGGGTTGACTATATCTATAAATAAGAGTAGTTTTATCATAGATTAAGGTTACACATTTTTTCACAAGAACAGAGAGAATACTTCATAATTCTCTACATCTAAGGAGTTAGAGAGAGAGAGAGAGAGAGAGAGAGAGAGAATTAGGGCTAGCCACCCATGGTTTAGAGAAACCAAAATCTACTTTTTTAATTCATAGATCTCTTGGTGGATCACCTCTAAAGGCTTCACACTTGGGGAGCTAACATTAATCTGTGGAATCTAGTTGGTGAATTTGAATAAGAACATGAAGGATTAAAGGGAGTTAAACTTGTGCTTGTGAAAGTTTGGTTCTACAAAGGTATAAATATTTTATCATTCCTCAATTAATAATAGTTGTATAAGAAAGATCCTAGTTATTGATTTGTAGAAAAAAATTAAAATATGATTTTGCTTGCTTCCGTTGCGCTTATATAATTTGACTATATGTACGCCGTGTTTTTGCAAACCAACAAGTCGACCCTACAACGGAATATTATCGAATGTAAAAAAAAATAGTAGTAACCTTTTTAAATATGTTATTGCACAGTGCTTCATATTATTTAACTGATAAATATGCTATTGCACAGTATTACATCAATAATTGTCATTACACAGTATTTAATTTTATTGAACCAATAATTGTTATAGTAGCAAATGCATAGTATTTCATATTATTAAATCAATAATTGTCATCATAGCTATTGCACATTATTTCATATTATTTAACTAATAATTGTCACAGTAGTGTGTTCTTTCATTCTCTTTATTTTCTGCATTCACAATAATTGGATATAATAATAATTGATGAATGGTATAGATTAAAAATAATTAATGAATAATATGTGTAAATCATTATGAATAATTAATCAATAATGGATAAATATGTGTAAATTATTATTAATAATGGATGAATAGGTGTAAATCAATATGAATAATTAAATAATAATGGATGAATATGTGTAAATTGGGATGTTGTCGCAAGCAATCAAAAATAAAACCTTACATTGAAAAATATTAATGTAGTGGTGAAAGTAAGAGTCGAACCCACAGAGAGTGAATTGTTTTAATAAATTCTAATGTTTTCAAAAATAACTAATTAAAAGGGGAATTTTGAATTAATCATTTAACTAATTAAAATTCAAACAAATAAAACTAAATAATAATAAAGATGAAAAAAATCAATTAAAGCAAACTTCAGTTCCTTAGTTCAGTATCCCCTTCTTTTAATCAACAAATTAATCAAGTTATTATTATCTTTTTCTTTAATTGAAATTAATAATCTTAGATAACCTACAATCGCCAAGCTACCCGAAATCCTCCTTAAATTATAAATCTAATGCAGCAATCGCTCACAAAAGACTCTAACTATCATACAACCTAGAACTATCAGTCTAGATTTAATATAACAGTTGCATTAAAAAATAGAGAATTAGATTATTCCAAGCAACAATCTCAACATCGCGGATCATTTAACTTGCCATCTTGATAACCATAATAATATTCAAAAATATTATTAATTGCTACTTATGATCAGATAAAATATCGTTTGCTTAATATCAAATCTTAAACTAGCATATGACATAAACTTAATTAATTCAACTGGCCAAATCAAATTAATCAAATAAATGTCATCTAATCAATTAAAATAGATCATCAAGAATAAATCTCATGCATGAAGGAATATATAATAATACTCAATTAAAACATCAATTAAAAATAAGGTTCAACATCCCTTTAGAACTGAAAAATAAAATTAGCCAAACATAATAAAAATAATACACAAGAGAATGGAGAGATATCACCTAGGAGAGCTCCCAAAAACTTGCTATCAATAATGAGAGATTGATCCTCTATTTATAGGCTTCTAACTTGTCCAAACCCTAATAGGATTTACAATTAAAAATAAAAGAAAAAGAAAAAGAATTATTATTCTAACCCTAGTTGGAATTAAAATCCAATTTGGAATCAAAAAGTAGCAAAAATCCGAAATAATCTCGTTTCTTAGCAATTCTGGGCTTGCCAAACAGCCCCTTCACACGCCAGTTGACCGATCAACGCGGAAGCCGTGTCTGCTGACGTCAGCTGCCTGCCCGCGCATTGCGCGGTCGCCTGTACAATACAACGTCGTTTCTGTTATGCCTGCATCCGCACATTGCGCGGTCGCTGCTCACCGTCTCTACGCACGCCAAAACAGCATCGTCTCAGCTCTGTTGATTCTCCTTTCCTCGCGCATTGCTTGGTCGGTCTCTTTTCATGTAATTACGATTCTGCCACCAATGTTGGTTAATTACGAAATTGCCATTTAACTTTTGCATAATTTACAAAATTGCCCCCAAAGCTTATTTTTCCTACAAAATAAAATATAAAAATAAATAAAAATAAATAATAAATGGTCCAATAGAAGTCTCGAATAGGTAAATAAAACAAATCCTGAAGAAAAAAATGGTGAGTTCTAATAGGAAAGACTAATCTCTAAAATTGTTAGATTCATTGTGGGCTTACCGTACTGCCTTTAAGACTAACTTAAGAATGTCATCATATAAGCTTGTGTTTGGAAAAGCTTATGGGCCATAAAACTGTTAAATTTTGATATGTCCACATGTGAGAGTCATAGATAATTGCAATTGAATGAGTTGGATGAGATTCGGAATCATGCTTACGAAAATGCTATAATTTACTAGGAAAGAACAAAAGTGTTTCATGATAAATCAATTTTGAGAAAATCATTTCCACATAGTCAAAAAGTTCTCTTATATAACTCTAGGCTGCATTTATTTTCTGACAGATTAAGTTCTAGATGGGATGGACCTTTTGTAGTAATGGTAGTTTACCTTCATAAGGCAGTGGTTATTTAAAATCCAAAAACTGGAGAAATTTTAAAAGTTAATGGTCAAAGACTCAAACCCTTTTTAGAAATACTGGACGAAACAGAGGAGGTGGTCTTGGTGGTCCTTGTTGACCCACAGTATTCAAAATGACTGAAACTGCTCTTGTAATTGTAAGTTTTGTACATATATTTTTCTTTTGTAGCGTATTTTCATTCCATTGTTGCCCACCTACGTGATACAATTCTCTCATTTCTTTGTTCTCTATTCTTCATTTGCATACATTGAAGATAATGCATGATTTATGTATGGGGGAGTTTTGCATTTTTATTATTTAATTTTTTTTATTTATGATTAGAATTTTTTTTTTAAAATAAATTTAGTAAACAAATTTTTTTACATTAAATTTTTTTTTTGACTTTTTATGAATTTGATTAATTCTAATAAGTGTATGTGGAGTAAAAACTTTAAGTATGATTAAAAGATTTAGAACTCTTGAACCTTTAATAAGATGCAAAATCCTAGTTTGAAACGCCATCTTGAATAAAATTAAAATTCATATTCATTTTTGTACTTCATATTCGCACTAATTCTTAGTTGTGGGGTATAAACTATGAGTCAAGTAATTTCAAGAAAAAAATGAAAAAAGAAAAAATAATGATGCAGCGAGATGGAGTGTAAAACACAGTCATTGTAAGAAAAAGAAAAAAAAAAGAATTGAAAAATAATAAATACTTCTTCAATGCTCGTTAAATAAAAAAAATCACATTGAAAAGTATGATGAATATAAGCAGCTTGACTAGTTTGATTTTTGTAGCCTTTGTTACTCAAAATCACATTAAATTTTTCTTTCGATTTCATAATTTGATTTAACTCAAAGAGATTTTATTTCATTTTTATTTATTATTTTAAATTTTGTGGGAATATTCACTGTAACCTCTCACGAGACACAACTCGTCCACTTGGAGTAACCTTGAAATTTAAAGATTTATTGCACATGTTAAGTGCAATTGTCTTTCCCACGAAAGTTAGGTAGTGTAGATTTTGTTTTGTTTTATTTTCTTTTTCTTTTACTCGAGGACGAGTAAAAGTTAGGTATGGGGTACTTGGTATACACATTATTTTGTATTTTAATATTTCTATTTTTATTATTTTATATATTTATTTTATTTAATTAATATATTTTGTTTTGTTTTGTAAAAAATAGATAAATAATTGCAGTTGAGTTGAAAAAAGAGTTCTAGAAGCTTTCAAGTTGATTTTTATTTGGACTCCAATAAAGAGTTAGGAGATTATCATATAGAAACTGAAGTTAAAAAATAAATTAGAGACCAAATTACTCCAAATTAAATTAAAATTCAATTTATTTTATTTATAAATAGGAATCTTATTTTAGAGAGAATGATTTTTATTTTCTTTTTCTCTTTTACTTTCAGTAGGATCGAGTAGAGGAGTATATTTAGTTTTTCCGTCCAACAGCTTTTCTGTAGTCAGGAACTATCTGGGAGTTATTTTATTTTACTTTCAATTCTCATTCAAATTAGCTTTGAAAGGATTCGATAAAAGTAGGAAGTATTGTTTCATGTGTTTGTAAGTTGTAACATTCTTTATTAAACTAATTAAAGTTTTTCTTTATAATTAATATTCTATTTTTATTTCAGGTAATTAATATTAGTAGCTTTAGTTTTGTTTTACTTTATTATGAATTTTATGGATAGCTAAATTTTTAATACCTAGGATAAAGACTAAGCTAGGTATTTCATGATAAATATTTTCTTTCCGTTTCGATATTAATGTCTAATTGTTTATTCTTTCAATTATGCCTTCGCGCTAAATTCGTTTTGGTTCTATATTAATTCGGAAGTTTTGATAATGTAATGACCACGAATTTTATTAGTCATTGTAATTATAATTAATAAATAATTAGTAATGAATTTAAAAATTTTGTACTAATTTATTGTGCATTAGATAATTAAATAAATGTACTTGTGTATGTGTATATATTTTAAAGAATTAAAGCAAGGTGTATAATTAATTAAAACAAGTCTAATTGGATTATATTTTTAATCCAAATAGGGTATTAAACTAGGTCAAAGATATTAACCTAGTAGCCCATGTAATTAATTTAATTACTAGCACATGTAATTAATTAAACAAGCCTAATGCTTGATTTAATTGAATGTAACCTAGAATAATTAATGTAAGTCCAATGTGTTATTTAAATTGAGCTCAAACCAATTCAATGGATGAGCCTAATATATTTAATCTTAGAGTCCAATATGGAGCCCAATAGGAAGTCAAAATTGGTCAACAATTGAACACATGTATATATGTGTGTGTGTGTGTGTGTGTGTGTGTGTGTGTGTGTGTGTGTGTGTGTGTGTATGCACATTAAAGCTATAAAAATAAATCAAAAACATGGCCAAAAATGGCTATGTTAGCCAGCCAAAGTGGGCCCACTACTACAAAAAAGTAAAAAGATAACACTTAAAAAACGTTGTAATTTTCTCCCAGAAACGTCGAGGTTAAGGGTGTCATCTATTTGACCCATTTTATACAACGTTTTTAAAACGTTGTAGTTGGCTAATAATACAACGTTTTTTACTTAAAAACGTTGTAGATTGTCCTTAAATAAATGCTAAGATGCATGAAAACGTTGTAGATGGTATCATTCCACAACATTTAGACTAATTTATACAACGTTTATAAGATGTCATCTATTGTAGTACATTTAGACAACGTTTTTAAAATGTTGTAGTGTAACATAAAAATGTTGTAATATATCTTTGTTAATACATTACACAACGTTTAGGCTCATTTATATAACGTTTTAAAGGTGTCATCTATTTAGCACATTTCTGGTTTAAAATGTTGTAGTTTGTTACATCATACAACATTTAAACAAATTTATACAAGTTTTATAAAGTGTCATCTATTTGGTAACATTTAAACAACGTTTTTAGACAGTTGTAGTTTAACTGAAAAACAGTTGTAGTTCACCCATATTTGAAAATACATACACAGTTTCTCATTAATGCAATGATATATAGCTAAAAAAAACTCTAAATTCTCATTTAAAACCAAAATGTATCAATCATTCTCAGTTTCAAAATACATCCAATAATACCACACGTTTACAGTTTCAAATTACTACATCCACAAAATATACCAACTATCCACAAAATATACCAAACTAACTGTACACTTTGTTGAGCACTTTGTTACCCTTTCCTTGCTCTTCTTTATTGCACTCTTCTGTACATTTGTTTTCCTATAGACAATTTCAAAACACTTAATAAAGTTAAATATTTTCAATTATTTTCTTTGAAATTAGTGGAAGAAAATTGAAGACATCTAATTTGGGACGGAAGACATCTAATAAGCAAGAGGATAATACCTGTCGTGAATAATGCTCAGAGTCTCTTTTCATGGAAGCCATTTCGACTCTCATCTTTTGAACTTCAGCCTGCAATCAGGTATATAATAGAAATAGATTCTTACATAACCTTGAGAAATCAATTTACAACATTAGAACATATACGTAACTTCTAACCACAAAAAATCATGTCCTGGTTTCCTAATAAAATGTCTAATAAGCAGCACAATCTGCATTATTCTACTTTTATAGTTAATGATATAGACAAAAAACACAT